>CM061045.1:79776086-80016086 GCA_030762985.1 Adelphocoris suturalis | reverse complement strand
ACAACAAACATCAAATGTTTAGGTACCTACATTTAGTTTAGTTACTAGCTATGGGCCAAAGCAAGCAGAGATTGCTGCCTCGTTTCATTTTAATCATGCCAAGCGGCTTCAACATCTCGCCTCCCACAACAAGAAGAATTTGGTTTAGATACAGCTGTGATGTTTGAATTTGTATCCCTGAAAATTCCCCTTTTTCGTGTACTTAGCTCTATAGGGTTTCTTCCTGGCTGATACAATCAGAGAGAATTGGGCTGAAAAGCACCTAATCGAATCTGGCCAATTTCAAGATAACGAGGCATGGTGTGGCACTTGTGATCTGATAGTGGCACATAGATCTTGGATCTTGATGAGGTTTCTCTAGTTGGTGTTCTGACAAGGGTGTCCGAAGTTTCTTCTGCCTTCCTCAATACCCAACAACCCTTCTTTAGGTGCTATCTCGAGTGGCTGAAGCCTCTGCATTGGTCGAGCGTACGTTCCTGACAGTTGCAACACGAGAGATTTTCCAGGCCCTTCCAGGCAAAATTTAAACTATTAGACGGAGAGGCCAGTTGATTCGCCTGGTGCCATCAATTTCGACTAAAACCAGTTTTCCTATCTTGAGCTCTCTGCTGTTTCTGTCGCTTTTTTGAAACCAGATTTGCCAAATATTCGCTCTTGAATCTTTTTCGAAGGCTGCTTCGCATATTTCGGAGCCGTCGATATCGAAATCTGAGATCCGTAGTAATTAGCGGCAATGAATAAATGTTGATATTTTGGAAGAGGAAAAAATTTGAAAGAATAACACTCGTATCACGTTTGAAGCAAGACACAACTTTTGTTTATCATAAAATCAAAATTTTACAAAAACACTAACTAACGACATATGGGAAATGCGCGTGTATATGTTGTAGTCACAACACCGTTTTCTCAAGGCATATTCAGAGATTGTACAGCTTAGACCGTGGATAGCCCCCAATCTAATCCATCGCTTCCGAATCACTGGTATTTTTCACGCATGCGCAAACGTAAGGATATTTTGAATAAAGGAAGAGAGTGTTCCCTGTAATTTTTCTTCGTGATAATTTTTATGATACACTTCTGGGCAGATATTATCGGATTAAAGGTAGTTTTATAAGCACTGTCCCAGGCAGGGAGGCAGTGGGTCAATACAGAATAAACTAGGGCATAATAAACAGTATCCAGGAGGTTTATATACAAAAGAATTTTAAGCTTAGAAAAAACGAACATATTTTTTGCGCAGTTTTTTGTGGATCATAGCAATGTGTTGCTTACATATCAGATGTTCATAAAAAATTACACCTAAATACATAACTTCGGGAGCACGCTCGACCTTGCTGCAACTGCTATTTACACACATTTCAGAAAAGCATGAGTGACAATGCAATTTAATTTCAAAACCTGAAGAGAGACCTGATGGATTTAAGCCATATGACAGATAATGAGTTTTTCTAACATTCAAGCTCAGCATATTGTCACTCCACCAATTAGCAACTTTTTTAAAACCTACATTAGCTTTTATAAACGTTTTATGCTAGGTTTTCCAACAAAATACAAAGCATTATCATCTGCAAACAGTTTTCGGGTTCCGGGCTTAATTTTCCAGCTCATTAACGTAGATCATAACAATTAGCGGGCCAAGGACTGTTCCTTGAGGAACACCCCATCCTTCCAGAGTTAACTTATCACTAAGCACATCATTTACTATGACAATCTGTTCCCTACCACTTAAATAACTTCTGAACCATTCCAAAGCGAAATCCTCGATTCCCACCTTTTCCATTTTAGAATAAAGCAATTCATGAGATACACTGCAAATGCTTTCGCAAGGTCCAAAAATGTAGTCAAAAGTTTTATCCCGAGATCAAGATCATTAACTATCTGAGAGCTCAGTTTGCAGACAGCATCCTGCGTACTACATTATTCCCTAAACCCGAATTGATTGTTACTTAATATATTATTAGAAAAGACAACAGTTTCTCTTTAGCACATTTTTCAATTATTTTCGCGATGAGATAGGACGGTAGTTAGTTAGATAATCTTTTAGTCCTGCTTTATACAAAGAAATCACAATTGCAAGCTTCATATTTGTCGGGAAAACACCAGTATTGAAACTAAGGTTAGTCAAATGCGCTGAAGGCTTTCTCAGATAAACCTTGATTTTTTTTCAAAAATGTTACACCTGTGTCGTCCCACTCCGGGCTGGACCCTCCTCTAAGGGAATTAATGTCGTTAATAATAATCTCTTCATTAACAAAACACAGATTCATTAACTCATTATTTCCAGTTGATTTTAAAGCTTCAGTTGAGGGAGAAATATAGCTTCGGTAAGTGGGCGGGATAGAAGAGGACAAATTGAGGGCTACGTTAGCTCAGTAATTATTAAAAGCGTTCGCACAATAAAATCCTTTTTCTTCAACAATCTCGCCATTCTAGTTTTAGCTTTTTATATTAGCTTGTTTACTCTTTGATTTCATTATAATTTCATTCATTAAACTCCAAGTTTTTCCACTATCCTCTGAAACTTAATCAAGTTTCTTTTTATAATATTTTTCTTCGCTAAGTCTTATCAGGCTCTTTAATTTGTTCTGGTAACGCTTAAAATAATCAAAAAATCCAGAATTGCAGAATGCTGTTTTTGTTTAAACTCATATAAATTTTCATTTTTCCGAAGCGAGACAAGTAAAGCTCTGGTTATCCATGGTTTCAAAGGTCTATTTTTGGCAGATAGCCTATTGATTGATACCGACGTACACTAATATATATAATTTTGAAGGCAGCTCATGAATAACTCGCTACACTGATTCACAGTTCTAGAGGCTAAAACACCGTCCCATTTTTCTGTTTTTACAACATTTTCAAGTTTACCATAATAAATTTCTTTTTTTATACACATTGATTCTCTTTCGGGTTTTTTTTAAATTGTGTAAGATTCTTTCTTTGGACAAGGGTAAAAATTCATTAACAGAAAAATCAAACAATAGCAAGATTACTATAAATTAATCGCTCAACTATGGGAGAGAAGCTCCATCCTCCATTCCCAAGGACCTCAACCTTCTCCGTGTCCCACGTATTCGTAAGGAAACAGCTTTCAGTATGGTCATTTGAATTCTTATCTTGGTCCACCCCAATACTTATGAGTAGGGTCGTCTCCATTTCCCGGCAAGATTGTGAGCCATCCTTTTCAAAAACACGTTGAACTCGTCGTGTAGCTGAACTGAACAGATTAGGGGGATGAAAGAACCTCAAAGGTCTTCCGCTGCCTAGTCATATTTCCTATGTTTCTTTGCTGCTGCTGATCGGGCTACTTGCTTCAAGGTATGGGAAGAGTGAGAAACGGCGTCGGCATTGATTATGCGATTGTCGAAGTACGCCGGCCCCTCACTTTCCAATACCCCTTTCCAATGTTCTAGAATTATAAAATTTCATGTTAATTTTTCGCCATTTTCTTTACATTCACGGTCTTCAAGCAATGGACTAACCACAGTTTTGGAATCGCCGCATCTACCCTACACAAGCAAGTATACCTACCATCAACAGCTTCCTAGGAAAACGTGGTTCGGATGAAAATCCGCCCAATGTTGAATCTTTCATCCCAAATCTTTCCAGACTTTGATTTCTCCACTGTTTTACTTCATTATTTATCCATCACTTAATTTTTAGTTAATTTGTGAAGTAATTTTGGGGTTATTTCCGCCTTCTCACGCAACTATTGTTTACTAACGCTTCATGGACTTAGGTCTAGTGTTTTTCTCTTCCTTGTTCCACCTCGGGCTCTCCTGTCCCCCTCTGGTTGATTTTCAGTCATTGATTTTGTTCAACCGATTTCGCTTTCCTCTACATTCACGGTCTTTAACCTTACCACAGTTTTGGAATCGCCGCATCTACCCTACATAAGCAAGCATACCTACCATCAACATAGCTTCCTAGGAATACGTGGTGCGTATCTGCCTAATGTGGAATCTTTCATTCCAAATCTTTCCAGACTTTGATTGCCCCTCTATTTCGGTCCGTCATTTATTCATCGCTTAATTTTCATTTAATTTGTTAGGTAATTTTGGGGTCTTGTTGCCGCCTCCCCACGCATATTTGTTTACTAACGCCTAATGGGCTTTGGTCAAGAGTGTTCTTCTCTTCCCACCAGTTACATCTCGGGCTCTCCTGTTCACCTCTGGTTGATTTTCATCATCATTGATTTATTGATTTTGTTCAACCGGGTTTTCACAGTTTTTCGCTTTCCTACACATTCACGGTCTTTAAGATATGGACTAACCACAGTTTTGGAATCGCCGCATCTACCCTTCACAAGCAAGTTGTATACTTAACATCAACATATCTTCCAATGTTTAATGTTGGTAGGCTTCAGGTTTTCACCATTGGGTTTCGGAGGGTGAAAATGAGCAGCTTCTCTTTTTAGTATAGTTTAACTATCTGCTTAGCGCTTTCGCCCATAGGGCCTTGTCAGAGCTTCTTTATGAGTTAAAATGATTATTGCTGCTAGGGGGACCCATCCTGTCGTATCGGTAGATATACCTCGTCATATTATTGAAGTCTAAGGAGGGGGAATTATCTTTTAAAAACTTCAAGGCAACTTCGCCCTTCGAAAGACTGAATCTCGACTTCAAAGGCCCTCTCCCGTCGACAACCCGAAACCGTTACATTTTAACGGTAGTTGACGAATTTTCTAGGTTCCCATTCGCTTTTCCTTGCTCCGACATATCAGCAATTACTGTAGTCAACCTTCTCACAAATTTGTTTTCTGTTTTCGGTATGCCTTGGTACATCCATTCGGATCGTGGATCAGCTTTCATGTCCGCAGAACTTAAGGAATTTTTTACTTCTCAAGGAATTGATACCAGTAGGACTACAGCGTACAACCCATGGGGAAATGGCGAAGTCGAAAAATACAACGGAATAATATGGAAATCCATCCAGTTAGCCTTACGTACGGCTGGTCTGAAAACGGAGCATTGAGAGCAAGCCATTACTCAAGCACTTTATTCGATCCAATCCTTATTGTGTACTACGACAAATGTAACTCCGCATGAGAGAATGTTTAATCACCCTTGAAGATCCATCAACGGCTATTCTCTTCCGCTTGGCTTACAGCTCCTGGTCCTCTACTCATGAAATGTCCCCCCTCCAACAGTAAATACGATCCCGCTGTGATGGCGGTGGAGCTATTGGAAGCCAATCCTGAATATACTTAGGTACGATTACCTGACGGGAGGGTGTCGAAACGGCACCTAGCCCCAATAGGAGACTCGGCTCCATCCGTGTTCGAGGGATACCCGAATTTACCAAATTGTCCCAAACCTGCAGATCCTGGAACTTTGAATGTATCTCGCGACCCTGTTCCTTTGAGACCGTTTCCCAATAAAAAATCCACAGATCAGTCTGACCTCCCACCGCCTTCCTCTTGATGAGGAAACCTTGGATCCCCAATCTGAAGAAACAGTTCAAACTTCCCCAGTTCAAGATTTGAGGAGATCTCAGAAGAACAGACGACATCCCAAATATTTGAAAGACTATGTTAGAAAAATCTAGATGGGGAGAATGTTATAGGATAGTAGTTATAATAACACTTGTTCAGCGAGCTGCTTAGTACCACAACTAATTACCATTCCCAGTCTTGCTCGAGCTTTCGTTGCGAACGGATCTCGCGGCTTGTTTACCATACATCATTTCCTTCTATAACTGGTGAGTCAATCTTATTCGCACTAGTGATAGACCTTATCGAAACTTACACTCCGTATCAATTGACCATTTGACTCCTTACCTAATCCTTTGTCAATATGAGTGGAAAGGATCTGCTCGATAATATTCCGCCCGATATCACCATGATGGAACAGGATTCAGAGGAGATAGGGAGCGCGAACGTTCACCAACCGAAAGATTACGGAAATAATAACTCAATCAGAAAAAATATAAGTCTAAATAAAGAGGATGTTAATATAATATCTCAGACAATTGTAAGATACCGTTACTCGGATCCAGGCCCTTTTTGCGTTCTTTTGGAGAGTAACAATGCAACGAATCTGGTATTTCTCGATTACACCCTATGACATTAGGAAAGCTGTTCCACGCCAAACATCCATTGATATCTCGGCATATCGTATCTATTAACAAAACTAGGCACAACCGATTGGAAATAGACTTAGATAATTATTAGAATTGGATGTTTTAAAGGAGGCTGGTTTTCAAGCTACCGTGCCATCACATTTAGTTAAGTGAAAATTTATAGTAAAAAGAGTGGATATTGATTTAAGTGAAGATGAAATTAAAGCTCATCTTAAAGGCGACATTTCCGATGGAGATCTATGTATCCTGGATGTCAAGAGGATGAATAGGAAAGTGGCCTCCAAGAGCGGTCAACATGCCTTTGTACCTACTCAGTCAGTAGCAGTAACTGTTAGAGGACAGCGTATCCCAGCTTCTGTAACTATTCTGTTTGTACGATGCAGGTCAAACAATTTGTGCAGAGGGTAATCCAATGCACGAACTGTTGGAGGTATGGTCATTACCAGAACCAGTGTAAAGGAGCACCTAGATGTGCAAAGTGCGGGGACTCTCAACATAAAATTGACTCGTGCCCTGCAAAGGATATGAAATGTATTCACTGTCATCTCCAACATAATGCATCCGATGAAAAATCATTTCCTGAATTTCAAAAAGAGACCAATATTAAAAGTGTTATGAGTTATCAAAATGTATCATATTACGATGCAAAAACTATCGTTACCGGTGAGTCCTATGCAGCTCGCGCTAACAATGTACGATCAGTGTTTGATCGTAACGAATTTCCGCCCTTGAAATCGGACACCATTCCGCAAAGAAAGTACAAAGCGACCCCCAGAAGTCTGAAGAAATCGCGGGAAGTTATTGCACCGGCTGGAGAAATGGAGATGGCCACACGTAAGATGACCCGAGAGTATGTGGAGAAAAATCTACCTGGAAAACTTATACATTCGAAACCGCATCGCACGCCAGCGACAAAAGAAAAAGATAGGTCAAACTCCTTGATTAATGTGGATAACAGGTATTCTAAAGAAGAAATAAATAATATTATTATATCAGTGTTGAGTTGAAGAGGAATAAAAGAACATGTAAAGTGCGATGTAGACGAAATACTGTTGAGGGAAATTTTAACGGACAAGATAGAGGAGTCATAGGAAATAAAAATGAAAATAGATATATCCAATAATAATAATTATTATTATAATTAGAGAATGTAAATGAATAATATTGAAACTCTTAAATGTTTGCACTGGAATTCACGCTCAACAATTTCCAAAAAAGATGTATTGCAACAATTTATGATGATAGAATCAATATCAATAGGCAATATATCTTAAATATGGCTGGAAAATTCTCGGAATCCAATATTCATAGATTTTAATATTTTGATAGCGGATAGAGACGATGGATTTGGGGGTGCAGTATTGTTAATCAGACATTCATTAAACTATAGTGATATAACTGACTCTATTTTCAAAATTATATAGGAGTGCAGTGCGTTGGGGCAAGGGTAAATTTCCAGATAAATTATGAAATAAATGTAATAGCAATATATAACGACGATTCGCATCCCATATCTGTTGGTCAATGGAACTGTCTTTTTGCTTCTATACCTAACCTCAAAATAATTAGGGGTGACTACAATGGGCACAATGTTTGCTTCGGTTCATCATGGATTGATTCTAAAGGAGAAAATCTTGTTGAATCATTAACAGACTCAAATCTAGTTCATTAGAATTATGGATCTCCAACTTTGATAAGAAATAGGAATAGTGTCAATGATTCAGCCGTGGACATAACGGTGATGTCCCCTGAGATAGCTTCTGATTTTTCATGGCTTGTTCACGATGACCCATTGGGCTCCAACCATTATACAATAGTTTTTGAGTCCGATAGGTGGGAAATTCGTACACGAACGAGAAAATGGGTACACATCGAGGACGGATAGGGAGGAATTTAGCAGCAGATTGAACCAAATTGCACCGGCCAATGATCATGTAAATGCTTCCCACTATTCAAATCAACGAGAGCTTTTGAAAAATCGGTTATATGGTGGAATGGCAAATGTAAGGAGGCTTTTGAAGGAAGAACGGAAGCTTACAGGATTTACAAAAATGATTTAGCATGTAACGAGAAATTTATTGCATATTCACAGGCAGATAAACTTTTTAAGAAGACTGTTTTCGCAAGCAAAAAGAAGTCCTGGTGGGATTACTACGAAAATTTGAATCGTTTGACCTCACTGAAAGATATTTGGTAACAAATTAAAAAGTTGAGAAATAGGCGAGTTGAAAATATGCAACCAATGATAGGTGCGGAATGGGCCGAGCATGTGTTTGACAAGTATGCGCCTCCATATGTGGTGGAATTTGTAGGTATAACAACTGAAATAGGTGAGAACCAATCCAATCTCGATGAACACTTCACTCAATCTGAGTTGATGGCGGCGTTAAAAACTGGAGTGAACACTTCGCTTGGATGCGATCATATCATATGCTTGATTTTCGAAAAATTGCCATTCAGTTTCAAACATAAACTTCTTGAACTATATAACCGAATATGGGAGAATGGGAAGAGTCCAGAACAGTGGAACAGTGGATTTTGGTTCCGTTGTTGAAGCCAGGTAAAAAACACCGAATAAGAGCACATCATACAGGTTAATATCGTTATGCTCATGTCCACTAAAGACATACGGAAGACTGATAAAAAACAGACTAGAATGGTGGCTGGAACACCTTGATAAATAACACCATGATAAATTGACAGCTTCCCAATTCGGTTTCAGGAAAAATAAATGCACAATTTATGGCACGTCTGTTCTAGTCAGGGGTATTCATAAATCACTAACAACTCGATCAATAACACTAGCTATGTTTTTCGACATAGCTTCAGCTTACGACAATGTTAGCCTGAAAATATTGGCTGGCACTATGAGAGCAATGGAATTTCCCAACGTTTAACTAAAATATCATTAATTTATCGAACGCACGAAAACTATATTAGCGTATTGGTGACCAGTACATGGGGCCTCGATATTGTTGAAAAGGTATTGCTCAGGGAGGGATTTTATCTCCTCTGTTAAATGCTTTATATGTTTCTGATATTGAGACTATTGTTCCCGCTGGAATGACTAAAATCCAGTTTGTGGACGATATATGTGTTTTCACGGAGTGTAACCCTATAGAATTTGGCCTAGAAATAATGGAAAGTTTTATTTTTCGCTTTATAGAATGGTGCAAACAGAAGGGATTGGAAATATCGATCGAGAAATCTGTACTCGTACCTTACACAAGAAAAAGGAGGTTGACTTTGGATTCAAATATTGTTTTAGCCGGTCACTCTTTCAAAGTCGAAAAGATATTTAAGTTTCTAGGTTTATGGATCGACACAACGCTAATGTAAAAATCACATACATCTTACGTGGTTGGTAAATGAGAGAAGTACATTATTGTATTGGAAATGATTAATAGCAACAACTGGGGAGCCGATCCAATCACGGCCATGATGTTTTATCGTGCCACCATTTGAGCTATTATGAATTAGGGTTGCGTGTTTTACGGCCAAGCAGCAAAAACTAATCTGAAGGTGCTTTCAACTATTCAATACAAATGTATCAGAATATGCATAGGATATCTTGATTCGACACCAATTGATGTACTACGGGCAGAAACACAGGAAATGCCTTTGAACCTCAGGCGACAATACCTTGCAGACAAATACCTACATCATTCGACAGATGACAAATGATGGCTTACCATTACGGGCAATTACAGCGTTGGCTCATCACGTAGTCTTTAGTAATTCATGGATCACCAAAGTTACACCTTACAGCTTCCTAAATTTGTCCCCAAGGTGTACAAACCTCTCCCTTGGAAGCACCACGTCTGTTTTTGCGGTAGAATTCCCAGGACTACTCACTCCGATTCGGGTTCATTTCCGACCACCTGATAGTGGAATTGCAGTGAATGAGAACTTCACAGAATTCGTTGCGCGCAAATGGCAGAACTGTTAATGTTCAC
Organism: Adelphocoris suturalis; assembly: GCA_030762985.1. Taxonomy (NCBI): domain Eukaryota; kingdom Metazoa; phylum Arthropoda; class Insecta; order Hemiptera; family Miridae; genus Adelphocoris; species Adelphocoris suturalis. The sequence continues at coordinate 80,006,052 of CM061045.1, read as the reverse complement.
TGATAGGTCCAAAACGCGAGAGCAAGTTGAAGCGGCAGTAATTGATGTCCATACAAATGAAACAACATTGCATAAGCTACCTGAAGAAGCTAGCAGTTACACTGCAGAGGTAATTATCCAGGCCCTCGATCACATCCTGTCCTGCGAGGAGCCGCCCAATACGAACGCCATTATTTGTTCAGATTCCCTCAGTATTTTACAGACGATGTCCAACCCTTACTTATCCAAATTTAAAAATCATCTAGGGGTTGAGGCGGTGAAACTAGTTGGGAAATGTAGGGACAAAGGGATCAGAGTGCATTTCCTGTGGGTGAAGTCCCATGTAGGGTTGCCGTATAACGAGCGTGCGGAACAAGGAGCGAAGACTGCAGCTCGATAGGGCATGGCTTTAAATGTTGGCTCGCCAAAGCAAGAGTATTATGCCATTTCGAAACGATCAATTATGGAGTGCTGGCAGGAACAGTATAAGACTGGACCAAAGGGTCAATTTTACAAACAATTGAACCCCAGAATGGATATTGTACCATGGTTTAGGATTGTCAACAAACAAAAATGTTTTATTAAAATATTTTGTCGACTAAGGTCTAACCATGCCATTTACCCGGAATATTTACACCGCATCGGAAGAAGAGGCGAACCAGAGTGTGACTGTGGACATCCTATCGGAAATATAGAACATATTATTATGACATGCCCCATACATCAAATGGAAAGGGAAATGATGTTCAGGACTATACACACATTAGTTGTTAACCGTTTAACTACCAATCATTGTTAGTAATAAAAAATTATAAAGTTTGGGAAGCATTGTATGACTTCAAATCAAAAATTAGAATTTAAATACAAATTACATATAAATAAATAAATTTCTATGTATCTATAAAATAATATATATTTGTCTATAACATCAATTACTCCATAGTCCGTTACATATTACATAAAATGTTAATATTTATCGCTGAATGTTATAAAAACTGCTAATAATAAATAAATAAATAAATAAATAAAAAAAATTACGATTCCCCAATTTTTTATTTAATTCATTCCATTTTTGTATGGAGGTAGGAGTTTTTCGCTGTTAAAGCCTATTATTTCCAACGGCTTTCATTATTTCGAGGAGAGAGCTCTACTAGGAGAGAATTGAAATTTTACCATATAAATATATATATATATATATAGAACAATTACTTCAATTACTCCATAATCCGTTACATATTACACAAAATGTTAATACTTATGGCTGAATGTTATAAAAACTGTGCCAATAAAAAAATAATTAAAAAAAAAAAAATTACGATTCCCCAATGTTTGATTTAATTCATTCCATTTTTGTATGTAGGAGTTTTTCGCTGATTAAAGCCTATTATTTCCAACGGCTTTCATTATTTCAAAGAGAGAGCTCTACTAGGAGAGAATTGAAATTTTACCACCATCTTCTGCACAATATTCAGATTCATCTTCGTTAATTGATGAGAACATGGGTGTATGAACTGTAAGGGCCAGTTTCACCGTTTGAGTTGATAATGAATTAGCGTTAACGCGGAATTATGTTTGAGCTTAATCAGACGTTAGAGCGATTTTCCTTTCACCAACACCCGTCGTTGGTTAACTCGTCCGTCAAAACTTGACGATCTTATTACCAAAGCTGATTAACTAATTACCCGACCCTCGAGGAATTAAGAGGTTAATGGATGATTAACTTCAAGTTGTGAGTGTACGGAGCCTTCAATTTCCACTTTTTAATTACCAAAAATATAATAATATGTAATGGTTTTAAACATTTAAGTTCAACATTCTCATCAGTTCAAGCTCGTTTCTCATTAATACCAAAGAAGTATGAAACGCCAGCAGTATAATACGTTAGATAGTTGGAAAAGTAGACTAGAAATCAGGGATCATTAAGCTCGTATGTGAGGCTCTACAACTTGTTTTGTTTGCTCATTTTAAATGTTATTCAAGTGAGAACGACCTTAAGTCTTCTGGAAAAGAACTATTCTCTAGAGCTGGATGAAAAACGATGTTGCCAAAGTGCATTCACTCAACCAGCATAGAGATACCTTGGTAGGCAGGTACCTAACCATGTTTGATGACCCGATTTATACGTTTCCTTGAGAAGTAGAGATTTGTATGTATTTACTTCTTATCTGACGAGATTTCCATAGTTTTCTGTCACATCCCTTCCATAAACTAGAACCTGTCCTCCTACATGTATAAATTCCTTGGAATTTAGTTATGATACCCTCCAGTACCGGAAGATCTACTGTTCAGGCCACCAAAGGAGTAGAAAGACAAATGTTTTATTTCACTTCACTTCACAGGTTCCTCATTTAAAAAGATTTTTGAGCGCAGGTACCTAGTGGTTTTTACTCTCTATCATTTAAATGTTTATTCGAAATTAATGTAAATCAAATTTCAGTGTTTCAACTTAGAAAAAATTGACTCCTAATCGCGATAAGAAACAGTTGTTGAAGTTGTTTAGGTTATGATTCCAAGCTCCGGGCAGCCACTTTTCTGACCATCATGGACAAATGTTCCATGATTGATGGACAAAGTGAAACATTTTGTCGTTAACAAACCAAACCATAACCAGCCACGGGAGTGATTACTTTGACGTCTGAATTCACGTGGTGAAAGATAATTCCTTAACGCCGCTCTTAATTGCCATCCTTTCGTTACCGTTTGGTTAATTTGACCGGACGTTAGCTCAGATTCGTGAAACTGGTCAGAAGATCACGATCCATTTCGTCCAAAAAATCAACCATTCAAAAGTCTAAAATAAGTTTGCCTTACTCTTCCAAAACGAATCCTGGAAACTGGCAAATCTCATGAAAACTGCTTTGTTTAATACTCTTTCCAACGGTATAATCAAGTTTACTTTTATTCTGTTATTTAGGGAAGAAAATAATGTTTTAATGTTGAAGAATGTGGGTTTTTCAATGAAATTGTTGGTTTTCTCGAAAGATGACCCTCCATGAACCAACGAGTATGGAGTCGGTTTCTATGTATTTTTTCTCGCTGGATCGAATGGAACCTCTTGCAGATCTCTCAAGTACGTTATAATCGAGTTTTACATTTTAATTAACTAGTTTTACCCCATAACACACATACATTTAATCGTAACAAACAAACTAAACTTTTGCGATTTTAAGTGTAAAACTCGGTTATAACAGAGTTGGAGAGATCTATAAATGTTACCACTCGATACAGCGTGAAAAAATACATAGAAACCGACCCCATACTCGTAGGTTCATGGAGGGTCATCTTTCGAGAAAACCAACAATTTCATTACCTATATAATCGTTGTAAAACAAATTAGACTGGCCACTTTTTGCCCAGCAAAAATTGAGCACATAGAAGTTTTTGCATTCATCTCACTCAGCTGCCCATCGTCCATGATAAGTATCGGTTTCGCGTTTTCATTCTCCTTCATTAGGATCCTTTTTTGTGTTGACCAAACAAATCTGTAACTCCCTGGCGAAAAGTCTAGCCAACCAGTAGAGCCTCCTATTGGATTCAGTCAACAGTTCGTTACTATAAATTTTAAAGTTTTTACCCTGTGACTCGTACACCAATTTAGCAGAAAGGCCTTTATTAGCTTTACCAGTAGCAATCCATTTATTTTGCAAATTCGTACTTTTGAATTTTACAATAATTTTCCTTGAAACGATTGGTTTCTAACTATATATTCTAAAAGCGGAAATAATATCTCCAGTATTCATTAACAGCCTATCTTGTTACCAAGATGGTTCCGATGTCCTCATTAATTGTCTCGGGAAAGCCATTCATTTCAATATTAGTGATCAGGCGATCCTGTTCAATAATATTTAGGTTCCTCTTTATTTGACATATTTCTTTATTAAAATTTTCATTCTCACTCATTAACTGTTCATTAACCCTGGTAGTTTCAGCTATCTTTTCATTTAGACGTATCTCCGTGACCATTTCGTCGAACTTAGCGCGAAAAAAAATCAATAGACGCCCTGAACGAGTTCATTTTTCTAGAATACGACGTAAATTGCATCGCACGGCTTGGGACATTAGTGGTGTTACTGTCCACCTTCTAGCCATGAGATGATGCAGAAGAATCGCTATCTCCGTTTCCACCATTATCGGTCACAACTGTAACATCACTGGTCCTCTTTGTTTTGTCTTTTATCTTACAAGTACGACATTTCCATTGAGGGCGTAGCTCATACTTCAACTTCCTATGATTCGCACGATCCAACTCTGGGTTAATACACGACGCACGCCAAATCTTAGTGCACACAAAACGACATGAATAGGTCAATTCGCGGACTCGAGGGAACACACGATAACGTCTTCACCTGTCGAGAGCTCGACAAACAACTGATATGTATATATATATATATATATATATATATATATATATATATATATATATATATATATATATATATATATATATATATATATATATATTTATATTCATTTATTATTTATTCATTTATTTATTTATTTATTTATGGACAAAATTTTGTGCTCACCACTCCTCCAAAACCGCTGGTCAGATTTCAACCAAATTTTGATGTTTTGTTGGAACTTCCGTGCCATGTTGGGACTTGTGCCTCGCTGACTTTGGTGAGGATCAGCTGACCTTGAGCCGTAATACCAATCATAATGATGGCAAAATCGTGCTCTAATCTCTCCTAAACACCAAAGGAAGTCAAAATTTGATTGGGAGCCTTTCTGGGACAACAAGAGACGAATGACCTTACAGGCTCCATCCTGATCAGCTGAGTGCTAAAAGTTATGTCTTCTGTCTTATTACAACCGAAATTTACCATTTACTCTACATAGTTAAATATTACGAATCCAAATTTCAACAATTTTCTGTCCACCATTTAGTTATGTTTTCTCCCTTCTGATTCACAAAAAAATTTAAATGATCTAAATAGTTTTCACCTACTTATATTTTACTTATCTCTATTCGAAAAATTGGTTCTGCATAAGCAAACTGCGTGGTTTTTTTTTTTTTTTTTTTTTTTTTTTTTTTTTTTTTCGGAGTCTATGACATGTGATGTCTCTGCTGCATAAGATGTACCATTTCCATGACGTACGATATTCCTCACACTGAATCGAATAGTTGAATCCGCAGGTTTTCCAGACTCGGTTATAACCGAGTTTTACCTATATATATTTAAAAAAATCGAATTTATCAAAACTGACACTGAGAACTTGTTAGTTTATCCTGTGTTCCGTGATTGGAACCGTCGATTTATCAGCAGTTATCGACGAGCTTCTGCGGAGGGATGACAGTGGAGGGTGGAGAGGTGATCGTTCTAGAAGCTATTCGTGAGATAGTCGTTCGTCAAGGGATTAATCGTGAATGAGTCATTGTTTGTTTCGGAATCATTTGTCCTTTTCTTAGTGTAGGTAAATTGCTTCCCAGACTACTTATAGATAACAGAAGCATGGTTTTCACTTTCTGAAATCCAAAATCAAAATTTCCACTTGTGTTTTACGTAATCTTAGACGATTCTGAAAAACTTTCGTCCCATTTGTGTGTGTGTGTGTGTGTCCGTAAACACTTGTAACATGCATAACTTGAAGGAAAATGTGGGTTAGGCTCTAGAGGATTCTCCATCTGGTTCATTACTCACAAACAATACAATACATCACTCTGCTCATGCGCAAACGTAAAATCCATCAAGCATAATTTTTTTAAGGCTTATTCTTCAACCTCGCTCTGATAACCGAATTCACTCAACAATACCCATACATGATACCTAAACACTAGAACCATTGAATAAAGTAGTCAAAAAGGTTCTTCGAACCACAGCCACAGATTGATTGAAAAAATCGATACCAGGACACTGAGCTAGGATGTAATTTCCCTCTCTTGGCAGTCTCACAAGTGATCGAGTTGACTATACTGTAAAATTATAAACATTAAACGAAATCTTATTCAATATCTAAATGTAACTGCTTAGGCGTAGGCCTACCGAGGAGACAATAATTAAATTAAACGAAATACCTATACTTTACTAGACCTTATGTATACATGCAACAACAGCTGACTTGTCAACTGAAAACTAATGAGCTACCTAAACTAAATCATCTACCTATGCTTCACGTCTTTTATAGGCATTGAGGTCACAAAAAATTGATACGTATACCTATTAATTATTGAGTTAAATATATGTTAATTAGTTAGAAATAGATTAGGTGTGAGGATGTCCTATTTTTTGTTTGAAAAATTTCTTAAACTACGTATTTTTATTGTTTAACTAAGTAATACGTTTTTTTCTATATAATTAGGTACTATATCATTTCCCTTATTTTCCAGTAGGTCACTAGTTTTCTACTCACTTCAACAAGAACCGATTCTTGCTGCTTACAGTTGCCTGGATATGAGTGACAGCAGCACCGAATCGTGGAAAAGCGGTAAGTTGTATTACAGTGACCAATCAGTGATCAAGAAAATCTGCTTACATTTTCCCCAACCACTGAACTATATACCTTTATGTATACCACTAAATATATATATATATATATATATAATTTTTTTTTTTATGTTTCTGTGACTAGTGAGATTACAAATTCAGGATTGTAGAATGACCAGTCTAGTCTTGAGCTTTTTTGTTCTTTATTGCGACGTTTCAACCCAGGATCTGGGTCCTATTCATGCATAATTATATATTATATTGATGTACTGGAACTTCGAAGTGCTAGAACGACTTAGGTATTTTCATATACATATTCACATACGGAATATATTAGTCAACATACGTTGTTGGTGAAGTAAGGTGATATTGTAAGACTGGCTTCACCAACAACGTATGTTGACTAATATATTCCGAATGTGAATATGTACAGGGTGGTCCGTAATAAACGGACACATTTTAAAATCCTGTAACATTCACAAATTCGATCGTAGGGATTAAAAAATAAGCAGAACGTGTAGAGAAAATCAGTAAGTTTTATTCAAAATCGAAAAATCGGAAAAAAATTATCAAGTTTTAAAAATTATGTCATTTAAATGACGACCCTGTTTGGTAACGCACAGTTCAAGACGGTCCTCGAAGTTCTGCATCACTCTTTGCCTCTTCAAAAAAAATAGGGCCCAATTATTCCGAGTTTGGAAATTCCACACCACACCGTTACCTTGGCAGAGTGTAGAGGCCTTTGGTGTAAATGTCGAGGGTTTTCACCAGCCCAATAACGGCAATTTTGTTTGTTGACGTAACCGTTCTTCTTCCCGGCATGGGGATGTTCCCTGGCCTCCGCGTTCCCCAGACCTTACCCCCTGTGACTTTTTTCTATGGGACCACCTGAAATCTAAAGTGAACGTGGACAAACCACGAACCATTCAAGCATTGAAGCAGTCAATAAGACGAGAAATCGCGGAAATACCGGAAGATATGGTGAAAAGAGTGATGCAGAACTTCAAGGACCGTCTTGAACTGTGCGTTACCAAACATGGTTGTCATTTAAATGACATAATTTTTAAAACTTGATAATTTTTTTCCGATTTTTAAATTGTGAATAAAACTTACTGATTTTCTCTACACGTTCTGCTTATTTTCTAATCCCTACAATCGAATTTGTGAATGTTATAGGATTTTAAAATGTGTCCGTTTATTACGGACCACCCTGTATATGAAAATACCTAAGTCGTTCCAGCTCTTCGAAGTTCCAGTACATCAATATAATATACAATTATGCATGAATAGGACCCAGATCATGGGTTGGAACGTCGCAATAAAGAACAAAAAAGCTCAAGACTAGACTGGTCATTCTACAATCCTGAATTTATATATATGTACACACCAATATGTACCTATATAAAGCTTTTTCCAGTTGAATGTACACCACCTTCAACAGTAACACCAGTTCATTTTTTAGCATGGTGACATCAGATCCGGAGTGCTCGCCATGGTGGCGCTATGACCTAACTTCCTTTTTTTAGCGAATTTTTGTAGAAAATGAAGCTATTGCAATGGCTCAAAAAATATTAAAATCAAAATTTTCGAAAAAAAGTCTATTGAAATCAATTTTGAGGCATTCTGAAACGAATCCTAGAGTTTTACACTTTTCATATATATTTATTTATGTGTATAACTCTCCTTAGGATATAACTCTCGTTGGCCAGCACTTTTTGAGCACATTGAATTGGTCAAATTTCAAAAAATGTGCTAAAAAATCACAAAAAAGTCCAGTCATGCAGCATGACCCCATGAGCGAATTTTCGAAAAAAACTTCGACATTTTAGTCGCTATTGATCGTGCAGAGAAATTTTAGTTTATGATTTTGATAGTCGAACATAGAATCAAATTATTAAAAATAATTAGGAGGTACTCATACATTATTATTATTGAACTAATCTTGTAGATTTGAAGACAAATGTAAGTAAATATTCATAGATTTCGATGTCCAATGTGGTCAGTATTGAAGGCAGTTGAAATCTTAACAGTATCCTATTTTACAATTAGCGAACGGCATTATTTCGATTTTTGACTCATTTTTCAACTTTGAAAATTTTGAAAACTTGATACATATTCTTATAGGAAATTTTACGCTGATTCCGAATATACCACATGTTAGAATGCTGAAACAATTATTTCGCACAACGAATCGCAAAAAAACAGGCTATTTTGACATTTTTGACTACATTTTTGAAAATTTCAACCCGAAGACGTAATCCGATCATGCCAACGGACTTGAACTTTTGTTTTGTGTCCCTAACATTTTAAAATTTGTTTGAAGTTTCTAGCACAATTCTACGGACAGTTATCGTCTGGAATGACACATACATACATACATACATACATACATACATACATACATACATACATACATAAAAAAATGCGTTAAACTTCAGAATATGATTCAGAATAGCCTGAAACGGATTTCTGCATAACATTTTTTCAAAAATTCACATTCTACAAATTTTGAGGCGAGAGCAATAGCTTAATTTTCTTCAAAAATTCGCTAAAACGTCCGAAAATTGTTGAATTTATATTTTTATCAGAATTTTAGTCAAATGAAGTTTGCCAACATGAACTAGAACATTTAAAAATTTATTCACTAAGTTATGGCGGAAAGTTCCAGTCATACGAACTAAATCAGCGACGATGTTGTGGAAACCCATTTCAAAACGGAAGTTAGCAAAAAACGTTGTCTATTTCCACAAAAAAATAAAGAGTTACAATGTTAAATCGATTTCGACGGTTAGGCCATCATCAGTAACAATTTATTGCCTGTTACTGATGATAGCCTAACTCCTGGAATCGTTTAACATTGTAACTATTTATTTTTCCGTGGAAATAGACAACGTTTTTCACTAACTTCCGCTGCAGTCATGTAGCTTGATCTTATAAGCGAATTTCCGTAAATTATTGTATAGTGTAATGTTCAATTGTTCTGAAATTAGAGCTTTTTGAGTGCAAGAAATTTTTAACTACTCATTTCATGGTAGAAAATGTATACTGAATAATAATCTATTCAAATGAAGGTTTTGAATTCTAAGCTTTTTGCAGTTTTTATCTATTTTTTATCATATTTTAATTAATTCTTTGTACATTTTCTAGCATAATTTTGTACATAAATTTTTGAATGTTCTATTTTATAGTTAATGAACTTTATTTGAGCAATATTCTATCAAGAATATACATTTTATGATTTTTAGCCGTTTTTAGCCATTTTTAATGATTTTTTTAGTACATTTTTTGAAATTTTACCAATTTAATATGCCCAAAAAGTCCTGGCCAACGAACTCATCCCATCTTTATGGATGCTTGATTTTTCAGCGTTTTTTTAGCGCAAGCAAACCAGAAGCTAACCACTGAGTCGTACTGTACGAATGGGGAATCGTTATACGATTGAATGAAACGATTCAAAAGTCACACTAATGTGACTACACTACTCCTAATCTTCATAATTAAACCCGAGTCGTAGATTACCTAACGTATAATGAATTCTTTCATAATGGAAGAAGTATCAAATTAGCAACAACTTTATCTGTGGTTGAATTTTTTCACCGGAAATAGATGTAGTAGAAGAAGGAAGGAACCTTGCAAGATGTAGGTACATACCTATATTATAAACATGTACCTACCTACCTGTACCCATTAGCTACATATGAACGATATTTTACTTTTTTTCCCCTTGGCCTATTACGTTTATTGAAGATGTGGATACCCGCTAATACACGACAAAGGGCAAAGACAGCCATTTCTGTAGGTGTCTATTTTCTCTGTAATATGGCACAATCCCTACCCATTTCATAATTGATTGATTCATGATCCATCCGTCAGGCTTTTATGGCCAATGGGGTTGTCAGGGTGAGACGGATATAAGCAGAAAAAATTTCTTCTCTGAGTTTCTTTATTGCAAGCTTTCCACATTAAAATGTCATCTTCAGGCCCCTTCGTTTCTGTCTCTGTTCCACGGTCAGGTGGCAGAAGGTCGGGTGGCCTGTCATGACCTTCTCGGAGGAAGGGTTACCGTTAAATTTAACTTTTTATTTTTACATCTCTTCTCCATAAAGTAGTAAATTACATGAATCCGCACAACAAAAAATTAAACTTCATCATCTCTGACAAGTCAGAGCTATAACCGCAGCAGAAAATCCTTCATATTTCGACTCAAGTTTCAACATCACACAAGACAACCCAAGAAGTTAATCTCGGGACTGGCAACAATTCCTATGGAAATTAAAGAAATTAAAGATCCACCCCGGAGACTGATGCACCTGACCGTGGAACAGAGGCGGATGAGCGATAAAGGACACTAGACAGAAACAAAGGGGCCTGAAGATGACATTTTGGTGTGGAAAGCTTGCAATAAAGAATATCAGAGAAGAAATTTTTTACCCATTTCATCAAAATCGATCTATCAGTTTCGGAGCTTTGTCTATAACAACCAATTTCAGGTTTGGCAGGTGCAATGGTTACCTATTTCAACAAAATTAGTAGGATGCCTTCCTGAGACTTGTACCCGAATACCCTCGAACGAAATCGGACTGATGGTGGATCGTGAAGTTTTAGAATCCATTATAAGGTATCAGCATAATTTAAGTTAGGATGAATCGTACAAAACAACCACCTTTTTTGAACATCATGAATTGTGCGCATGTCATGTCACCTTGAAATAGGATCTAAAAACAAATTGAATATAGCAATATAGGTTATCATCATGGAAGGTTACATGCGTATTCGAAGCTGTATTCGGTTTCCCTTGAGCTCCGAATAGGATTTTTCGACTCGTACAACGAATGGACCGCTAACCGTTAGTATTTTTCTCGTATGTGGATGTCTCCATTTCTATTGGTAGTTTCTCCCACTCGACCTCGACTCAGCGTTCATATCAAACTGGACTCAGCGTTATATCAAATCGTACTATCAGTACTTCGAACGACATTTAAGCAGAAAAACGGATGACGAATAATGCGGAGTTGAGTTCCGTTACTTCTAGGTGAAGAAGAGATGCGTTGGACATAACGTTAATGCGTCGCCGTCACAGAAAAATCCCGTATACGTATTGGGAGATATGTTCTAGATGATACGCATTTTTTTATGGGCTACTATAACTCTCTATTAAGCCCACAGCAGGAACTACTCCCCACACGGCGGGATACCTTTGGGTATCTGGCTTCACAGAAAAGCTCAGGAGTTGAGGAAATGAATGTGTGGTCCCCGAGCAACTGGGGATAAACTGAATCTGCCGGACGCGGTTATCCGTCCTCCTCGGGACCCCGATATATTTGCCCGCCGCTTTACCTCGTTAATTATGAAAGCAAACGATGTAGGGAAATTGAGCTTTCCTCCTCTAGCGGGTCTACAGTTATTTTTGTGTTTCCAAAGTCACAGGTGTTTTAGTTTCCATGTATTGTTTGAACAGTGTGTTTATAATTCAGTCTTTCAAAAATCTTGTTACCAAAGAGTTCGGCCAATTTCTGAAAGTTATTATTTTCGTTTCATGATATTAATAATTTCGTAAATAACAATTTAAAAATATGTTTTGCCTGTACATTTACCAAATTGGTGTCAGATAGTCAATACAAACATACAAATTTATTGTTGTGGTCACTATTAATCCACCACCAAAGTGGTGACCCGACGAAGAACACTGGTCAGGCAAAATTGATTATGGCCGAACCCAATCCAAATATGCTTCTTGGGAGTGCAACAGCCTCGGTAGAGCCAGCACCGCAAATCGTACGGGTCTCTATGAAGATGCCGCCTTTCTGGAAAGTCAATCCAAGACTCTGGGTTCGCCAAATTGAATCACTGTTCTTCAATGCTGGTATCACGAGCGATTCCACGAAGTACCATACTCTCGTTGGCGCAATTTCCAGTGATGTTTTGGCTCAGGTGGGTGATATAATACTCGACACACCTCCCACACACGACATGTACAGTTCATTACGCCGACGTCTCGAGGACCGATTCACGGACTCCGAGGACAAGCAACTCCGGATACTGCTGTGTGAACTTGAACTCGGAGATAAGCGCCCTACTCAATTACTGCTGGAAGAGTAAGTGACACACTTTTAAAATCTGAGCGAGATCGGACGGCTAAGGCGTGAGAGAATGATGCTTGGTAGAATTTTAATTTTGCGCATGCGCAGAGTACGGTATTGAGTCGAGAACGATGAAACTGATAGGGGACTGTTTACCCCCTAGCCCGCACATCCTCCGAACATTTCATCCAAATCGGAAGAAAACTGTGGAAAATAAGCTTGTAACAAGGATTTGCGGACACACGACAGGCACACACACACACACACACACACACACACACACACACACACACACACACACACACACACACACACACACACAGATAGACAGACAGACACGGAACCAAAGTTGTTCAGAATGGTCTAAAACGTAAAATGCGAGTGGTCATATCGATTTTGGAGACCAATAATTAGCGAATTTTCTTAGAAAATAAAGCTATTGCAATGGCTCCAAAAATTTTAAAATGAAAATTTTCAAAAATTTTCTTCATCGAAATCTGTTTTGAGGCATTCTGAAATGATTCCTGGATTTTAACGCTTTTTTATATGTATATATATATATAATATATGTATATATATATATATATATATGTATGTGTCATTCCAGACGATAACCCTCGATAGAATTGAGATAAAAACTTCGTTCTTTCGCCAAAAAATCAAGCATTTCAAAAGAAAGGATGAGTTCGTTGGACAACAATTTTTGAGTACATTAAATTGGTCAAATTTCAAAAAATGTACCCAAAAAATCACTAAAAATGGCTAAAAACGGCCAAAAATTGTTAAACTTCTATTTTTAGCAGAATTTTATTCAAAACTAAATTTTCAACGATTAACTAGGACATTACAAATTTTTGCTCAAAATTATGTCTTCCGAAAGTGAAAACAATGATCTCAAGATTTACAGAAAGGTGCGCAATGAGGTGGACGCACTTGCACTTCAGGCGGCTGTGAACTCCTTTGGCAGCTTCTGTGCATTGAATTTCCTGAAAATCAATATCAGTAAGGGACACCAGCCACTTGAAAGCGAGATGCCAGTATCTTTTGGAAGTGGCGGAAAACTACCGATGATATTGAAATCGGACGGTAGCCTCCAGGCCCACTTCCTCCTTTCTTTGGGATGAAGATGGTTCGGGCACGGGTCAACGCTTTCGGGGGCCTTCCCGATAGAAGTAACAGGTTGAGGATAAGCAGCTTGACACTTTTTGGGGCTTTATTCCAGCGTCGGGCAGAAATACCATCAGGTCCAGCAGACGTGGAGTTTTTGACACGGCACTTATGTGCCTCGTCATGAAGCACCGGCGTGCACATAATGCCACGTAAGGAATCCCTGGTGGAAGCTGGGGGTACCACCGGCACACCAGGGTTGTGGCTGGGAGCACTCAAAAGTGGCTCCCAAAATTCCACAAACTCCTGGAGTGGGGGCAAAACTTGTTCATCCTCAGCTCCCTCCAGTACCTCCGCAGCTACACGAGCCGGATGCTTCCTCCACAACTTCTGGACCCGCTGGTATTCCCGCCTCCTTGCTTGCTTAGCTGCTTTGCGACCTCCACGGGGCACCGACACAGGAGGATGTCCTCCCTGATGCCCCGCCACGGTCGCATCCCCAACCTGTGGGAAGATCCTCTGTACATAGGCCGCGACCTCATCTTCCAAGCCAACAGGCCTCTCAACAGCCCGCCTCGCCAGTTCCTGCAGGTAGGCACTCTCGTAACCATCAATACGGCCTACCTGCTCCCCGAGCCTCAACACTTCAGTCTTCAAATCCTCAAGAAGACCGGAGGTCCCGGGGGAGGATTGCTGAACGGCGGGCTGTTGTCCCACGCCTGTCGGAGATGCGGGGGAGGCCCCACTGCTATTTGCCAGGATTGCATCCTGGACAAGCTGCTTATAGTGGGGCCTCAGGCGAAGAGATTGGATGGCAGAAAGCGTGCGCATGGGAAAACGTGCTTGAAGGAATACATTAATATTTCGTACCCCATTACGCACAGCCTCTGCTCTGCTCCTCTGCTGCCATTCGCCGCAAATCCTCAGAAGCATACCTGGGCCGCTCTCGCTCTATATCAATTGCAGCGTTGGCCTGTACAGGATGCTTCTGCCAGACGTGGGCACTGAGGCCACGCTTGGAACTGAAGGCTCTCTCACAGTGGGCACACTGATGGACATCTCCAGGGGCATTGGAAGAGGAAGAAGGATAGGAAGAAGAGGAGGAAGAAGAGGGAGAGGAAGACCGACGCCCCTGCCTGGGGCGCCCCCGAGCGCCTCCCCTAGAACCCCGCTGGCCAATGGACGGGCGGGGTTTATGAGGCTCTCTATTTTTCGATTCCATAACTGGGGAGACGGTAGAAGAAGGGTCGGGAGACCCATTGACATGAGCCTCCCCCCTAAGCGCCAGTGGATCATTCTGCCACCCTCTGGTAAACCAGAGGGTGCCCGGTTGCACGACGGGGACGTATGACCATGACTTGGGTAGGGATTAAGATATGAAGGAGCTCCGAAGAGATAAAAACACCAACAGTTACCCTAAGTGTAATGTAATTTCCTTCTCCAGAGCCCGATCCTTGGTGGTTGATCACACTTACCATATAAATGGCATTCCACTTCAGCGCGTCGAAACTATAAGAGACCTGGGAGTGTTGATCGACTCCAGATTCTCCTTCTCCAATCATTTGAGCGACATCGTCTCGAAGGCACTTGGACAGCTTGGCTTTCTGTACAGGACTACGCGTCGCTTCCGTAGTCTTTCATCTGTTAAATTTCTTTATTGTGCCCTTGTCAGAAGTCATTTGGAATTTGCTTCGGTACTCTGGAATCCACGTTATTCTACTCATGTCGATTCCATTGAAAGGGTCCAACACAAATTCTTGAAGCTGGCGTATACAAAGTGCAATATCATCGATGGTTTTTCCGACCTGGATATGAGAAAAGTCTTAGGGCTTGACTCACTGGAGCAAAGGAGGATGCAATGCGATATCTTCACGCTCCTTAAGATTTTGAGAGGAGACTATGACTCGCCGCACCTGTTGGCCAGAATTACCATCAGGGTTCCATCAAGGCCAACAAGGAATCTATTCCCCTTCCATTCCACGTTTCATCGAACCAACTATGGATTAAACTCTTCAATCGTTCGGATGCTGGATATGGTTAACTCCCACGGATCTTTGATCGACGTGTGGTCTGACTCCATGGCAGTTATTAAGCGAAAGTTGAGACTCTATTTTGGCAATTTTCCTGCCCCACGGTGACGTAATTTAGTCCAATTTACTGAAATTTACTGAAATTTTCCTTCTATAATGTGATTTGTCTCTGCCGCTTACCAATGATAGGCCAAATGAATTGTTTTTTGTTTTTGTATCTGTGTTGTTTCCACTTCTGCACCACCTGACTGGCTGAATTTGTAATTATGTTTGTTGTGTAAAAGGGATATTAATCCCGTTAATAAATAAATAAAATAAAATAAAATAAAATAAAAAATGCTTCCACTACCTTTAGGTAGACTCGGAAGCAAAATAAATAAATAAAGCAAATAAGAACAGTGTTAATGTGTTTGGGGGGCCGGTATTACAGCACCACTGGTTATAGACGAACTCCGTAAGCAGAAGTTGGACGAGTCCACCGGTTGAAAATTGAGAGAATTTACGGATGAAAATAAACACCGATTTGAAGCTCGGTTGACGGATCAGAAAAAATGCGCATCTCATTCGAGAGTTTGAGTGAGAACTCGTGAGTGAGAGCTTCGGCTTACCTTGAATGATTCCTTAAATAGCTTTTTGCATAGCTTGTAGAAGCTCCAAGATTGTGAGAAAGGTCCCACCCCAAGCCAACATTCCACAGGCCAACAAAAGCTCTGCACGAGGGCTTCGTACCTATAAAAGGAGCAAAATGTCTTTGGCGACCATTCAGCGGGGGTGATTCAATGTTGATCGTAGTCTCCTGAAGTAGGTAAAAGATCTATTCTGTAGAAAAGATTCAGCCATCGGGAAAACGGGAGGATCACAACGACCAGTTCGGACGCTGACAATGTGGAGGTTCTTCGTCTTAAAGAATGTGTACGCCTGAATGGACATAATCTCCGAGATATGACTTTTAAAACCTATTTTTTCTAACTTCCTTTGACTATGTATTGAAAATTCTATGGAACTAAGTACATTTTCCATTGATTATATTTCCCACTCATATTTATATATATTGCTTCCGAGTCTACCTAAAGGTAGCGGAAGCATTGTTTTCACTTTCGGGAGAAAAACAATTTGTGATCTCCAAAGTCAAAATTTCCACTCGCATTTTACGTTTTCGACCATTATGAACGTGTGTGTGTTTGTGTGTGTGCGTGTGTGCGTGTGCTTGTGCGTTTGCGTGTGCGTGTGTGTGTCCGCAAATCCTCGTAACAAGCTTATTTTCCACAGTTTTCATCCGATTTGGATGACATTTTCAGGGGATGTGCAGGCTAGGGGGTAGACAGACAGTAACCTATCAGCTTCATCGTTCTTGACTCAATACCTCACTCTGCGCATGCGCAAATGTAAATTCTACCAAGCACCATTTTCTCACTCCCTTGTCGTCCGATCTCGCTCAAATTTAGATAATAGTTGGGGGATGACGATTTCATCGTCCGATATGAATTTAAACATGAGTATATCATTAATAGCTACTACGCATGCGCCTATGTGAAATCCTTGTAACGACCTTAATTTCCACTGTTTTCATCCGATTTTGATTAAATTGTCAAAGAAAGCGCGGGTTAGGTTGTAGATGGTCCCTCATCAGTTTCATTGTTGCGAAATCCATATTTCATTCTGAGCATGCGCAAAAGTAAATTCCATTATGCTCCATTTTTTCACACTCTAGTCGTTCTTTTCTCTCAAATTTGAATGATAGTTGGAAGAAGATGACTTGATTACCTCATATAAATTTCAACACGATTGTATCATTGATAGCTAATGGGCATGCGCCAATGTGAAATACTTGTAATGACCTTAATTTCCACAGTTTTCATCCAATTTTGATAAAATTGTCAGCGAATGCGCGGTTTTGGTTGAAGATGGTCCCGTACCTATTTCATTGTTTTCAACTCTACAGTTCATTCTGCGCTTGCTCAAACGTAAATTACATTGGGTACCTATCGTTTTCTCGTTTCTTAATTGACCAATTATCACATTTCACGCTACTACTTGATTGACTCTCTTCCGGTATGGAATTATTCAAGATCATTTAAAACTTTTCAATGATCTATGCATTCATTATAAGAACATGAGAAAGCTATGATCCACACCAAACTTGGTAGCCTTTTTTTTTTTTTTTTTTTTTTTTTTTTTTCCTTTGCAGCCCTTTGAAAATAATTATGCCTGACAAACTTTGAAAAGCTATTTACGGTAAAATTCATACAAGACAAACTAATGGGTCAGCTGACCAGGTGCCTTACGAAGTTTGAGGTAATGTGGGCATTTTGGCTACCAAACTCGATTTTCGATGATTTGACAATGACTGACGTCAGTGACGAAGACTACGTCGTATCGATGTTAAAGGCAACATTAAAGGCTTATATAGAGGTTTCAGTCGGTTCAGTGGGGCAAAACCGATTGAAAACGAGCTAAATAACTAAACCACAAAAAATAAACGGTTAAAATGTTGAATTGATTTCGACGGATAGGCAATCAGCAGTAAGAAACAATACCAACTGCTTAACCGTCGAAATCAATTCAACATTGTAACTCTTTATTTTTCATGTAAATAGAAAACGTTTTTTCATCAACTTCCGTTGAAAAAAATACATCCATCCCAATTTTTTTCTTTTTTTAAGTGAATTTTTCATCGAATTTTGTTGCAACCTTGTTCTTAAGAAGATGCTCTATGAATAATGACGTGACTGATTGAGTAGGTATGATACGAGCTATTGCGCATCCGTAAAACTAAATTGATTACACAGGCAAAACTCCGAGACTAATGGACCAATTTATATGAAATTTTCAGATACTGAAATTAAAACTGAATTAATGTCATAAAAATTAATTGCCATTGGATTAGTCGAATACCGGGCTCATTCGCAAACGGGAATTTTCAACGTAGATTCCTCATCATGGTGAGGAGGGGGGTTAGTTTTGTATATGTTCATGCTTAAAACTAATATTAGTTGACACTCCGAAACTAATGAACCGATTTTGATGAAATGTTCAAGGACTGTGTGGGTTAACCTGTAGACAACATCCTATGGTTCTCCTATGGCTACTTCAGATGGTGAATGACGTGGTTGATGGTACAGCGTTCGCATGCGGAAAAATGTATTATAGCCCTATGCTATGTTTCTGAGTGTCTGTACAATATTAATCGTTGTAATATTATGCAATCAATCATTTGGATTCGTACTTTGTTCTTAAATTAATTCCATACGTCCATGTTAGAACATGTTAACAAGCTTACTGCGCACTTAACTTGGCAAGTTTTTTATTATATCAAACCTTTGACTTTATACTTGAATAGATACAACTTCCGTATTGGAATCGTATGGAGGGGGAGCTAGCCAAGGGGAGATAGACCAGAACGCCCCACCGCCCAATACGGAAGTTATATCTATTCTAGTATAGTTATATTTGTTAAAATTAAAAAAGTAAGAAAAAGTAAGTAAACAACCATTCCAGGTTGGGGCTTTTCGTCCGACTACCTCGGGCGTCGCGGACGTCATCAGCTGTCCTCCAAATGAGGGATAAGAATTCGTTCCGATGATTTTGCTTAAAGCTACTTACTAATTTCCTCGCCCCTTTGAGTGGAGAGGGGTTCACCGTACAGGAACGTGAAAATTTACTTGGACGTCTGACCCTTACCTGGGCGGTCACCCATCCAAGCACTCACCTCGCTCGACGTTGCTCAACTTCGCTAATCGTATGAGAAACGGTTCATTGCAACGCCTAACCCGTATGGCTTTGTTAAAATTAAATTTAATGTAAAAACTAGCCCTTTAATCAAACGGTCTGGAGTATCGACTTTCGCAAATGTAACCCCTTTGGAAATACCTTGGTTTCAATCAAATGTTGGTCTCGTCCCAATCGGCACGAGGGATAGAGAAAATTGAGTGGGATATCACAAATCAAGTCCACAATTTCATTCATCTCCCTGAAATTGGGTTCGTGTTATGATTTATGGATTATTGACAATAATTATACGATTAGAGCTCAACCCCAATAGCTGATTACCACACTGATGGTATCCAGTGGGAGTGGGTGTTGTTGGTCAGGAGAGAGAAGATTTGAACTACATTCATTCCCATCGCATGACGCTGGGAATACAGGAAGAGAAAATCGCTGTGAGGTTGTCGCGGTTACAGATTGTAAACTGAATGGATGAACAATACATCTCTCAGTCCGCATATAAAAAATTACTATCAAAATCTGCGAAAACCCCTCATTTCGAAATTTTTTGAAATTCATATTTTTAAACATTTGTCACTCCTACATTTTACCCCTATGGATTGATAATGATGCCGAGATCACAGGTACATTCCCAACCTTTGTACATATATGATTTTCAACAAAATTCCGACAACTTTGGTCCAGTAGTTTAGGAGAAGCTTCAAGCGGCGCACAGTGCAGAAAATGACCGATCTAGTCAAAATCAAAAATCAATTGATCACCCTATCATGCAAGAAAGTTAACTCTTACCACGAACATAGCCCATGTTCTTATATACCAAAACCTCTGCCAAGTTGGGTGGGCAGTATACGTTCCTCACATAATGCAACATGGGCGTATAGAATTTGTTGATGAACAAAGTACGAGTCGAAATGATTCATAAGTCGACGTTATAAGAAATTATTGCTTGCGCATGCGCACAGACTACTTATTATTCCAACGGCAATGAAATGTATAGGGCAACGTTTAAGAGCAAGACCGCACAATCCTTGAGAATTTCATAAAAATCGGTCTACCAATCTCTGAGTTTTGTCTGCGAATGCGCACAAATCACGATAATAATTCATAGGGAAGTTTCCTGAAACATACCCACCTAGTTCCAAAGTGTGAACGAAATCGGACTAATGGTTGATAAGAAATCGACGTCATAAAATATTAACTTTTGCGCATGCGCACACACTACTATTTATGTGACGGCAATGGAAGTTATAGGGGACCTTTTAGAAGCTATCCCTCATAATCTATGGCAATTACATCAATAACGATCTATTAGACTCGGAGTTTAGCCTGTGTCAATCGATTTAGTTTTCGCATGCGCAAGGGGCATTACTCTACCAATCGCAATATAATCTATAGGACATTTCCCTAGCACATATACCCGATTACCTACAAAGGTTGAACGAAATCGGACCAACAGATGATGAGAAATCGACGTTGTAAGAAATTCACGTTTGCGCATAAGCACAGACTACTATTGATTAAACGGCATTGAAAATTATAGGGGACCGTCTAGGAGCTAACCCGAACAATCCCTGAAAATTTCATTAGAATCGGAGAAACATGGCATAATTTTGCGCATGACAAGGATTAACGACTGACAGACAGACATCAAACAGACCGATAGACACGGAACCAAGTTTGATCAGCAAGCTCTGGAACGCGAAAAGCAAGTGGGAATTTTGATTTCGGAGGACAACAATTTTTTTTACTTCAACCACGATCTCAAAGCTTTCCTTCTTTCGGTAGTGAGGAAGCAAATATCATCGTTAACGGGTTTTCCCTTTAAAAATAAATAAAAAACTCTACAAAGGATTCTCGAACCAATTCAATAAAACAGTAAATTTTCAACATTCTCACAAATATCTGGCTATAGTATTTTCAAATTGAATTCGCCCTTCTAAAAAATGAATTCGTCCTTTTACGAAATGAATTCGTCCTTCATAAAGAGGGTCCGAATCTTGAAGGTATCTTAGTAACGGCGGTGTCTGGGGATCGGGGAAACAGCGGCGGTCGGAATGCAGTTTTTATGCAAGTGCGCGAACATTTTCCCTCCTACCCTCTACGCACAACAGACACAAATTACTGTAGGCAACAACTTCGTAATGCATAATATGCTGTAACAGCTATCGAAAGCTCTTACGGTGGTCCGTTCAATGGAACGGCGTGCCCGTTGGTACTCCCTTCGTGCAGGGGTCCGCTTGCTCTTAATCGTTGTTTAACCTTCAGAACGGTGAGTCTACCTCTCTCTTTCACTTGTGTTAATAACAATTAATATCTTATAAAATGCCATTGTTTTTACATAATATGTACCTAATCCATTGCTATCCCGCATACCTCTCTCTTCCCTGCGGTATTTCTTTTATATTTAAAAGAAGTCAATATAACAAACTAATCAACCAACAGGCTAGATTTAAACCCCCCTGATTACCTTTCTTTTGGAGCGACATAAAGAAAAGCGTAATAAATTATCCCAGTGGTTGAAATCTTGTTCTACTTATTTCACCTGAGTCCCAAAATTACATCAAAAGATTGAGATATACTACAAAAGCCCAAGAATTTTGATCACGACAATCGGTAAATTGTCTCAATGCTTTCCCTCATCCCTGGAGCAAAGTCAGGGCGGCCTCCGCATTGAGGAGAAGGGGAAAAACGCTGGAAAGTATTACACAGAGGTTCATTATTTCTGTATTGTACAGCTCTTCTACGCAGAACATCTGTCTATATCAAAACGAAAGTTAGTGAAAAACGTTGTCTATTTCCACTAAAAATAAAGAGTAACAATGTTAACGTTTTCACTAACTTCCGTTTTGAAATTGGTTTCCACAACTTCGTCGCGAGTGATTTAGTTCGTATCTGTCTATATTATTAAACGAATCATTAGGTAGGTATCTAATGTGTCTGCATAGGTGTAGACGACAATTGAATAGAAATGAATAAATTTAAATAACACACGTAAACTTTTTTCATACAAGCTGTGATGATGCACTGATGCAGTGCCGCGAATTGGCAAAACAGCTGCAATACCTTAAAAGTTTTTGAGATATCGATTTCTCAATATTTCAGCCCTTGATTACTACCTTTTATGGTTGATCAAATTTGATACCGATATTACTGACACATTTCCTGCCAATGTATGATTTTTCAGCCAAATTTCATAAACTTTGGTTCAGTAGTTTTGGAGAAATGCTCTGGACAGCGTACGGTGGACGGACGGATTTTTTTTGTATTTTTTATTTATTTTTATTTTATGCATCTTGAAACATAAACCAACAAATTTTGAGGGGGTTACTTTTTTATCGATCACAAAGGTTTATAATTGAAAATAATAAACCAAAACTCTAAAATTCATGGCTTTGTATGAATTTCATGTAAACGTTGTAAATCTCTTCTATTACATATTTACCAACTATGCAAACCAATCCAATAAACAATTATTCTTCGAGAAAGGAAAAGGTATCTGTATATCATTATCTGATTGCCCTCAAGATTCGGTCCCTCTTTTTGCAGGACGAATCCATTTTGTAAAGGGACGAATTCATTTTGAAAAAGGACGAATTCGTTCTGAAAATGCTATATTTTCAAGGATCCGAAGGCCATTGGATGGAACCCTCGGACACAGGTCAACTTTTTGTCAAAGTACAATTGCCAGAAAAAAGTTGTATCAAGATCAGTGCCTCAAACACTGTAGCCTTCCGTTGTCAGTCAATCAAGTTTTGAGTTTAGAGTCAAGTTCATATAGTGAGATTATTGAGTCTCAACAATTTAGTTATTGAATGTAATAAACGCGTGCCCGTAAATGAATAGAATTTTTTTAAACGTTTTTTCTTTCCAAGATTCGTTAGTTTCATGAATTCGTTAGTTACCATTCTAAATTCACTAACGGAAAGAAGGAGTTCATGTAATTTTCGGAAGCTTGTGCCGTCAGCGGTTGATATAGGTACGTATTTAATATTTTCTGTTACAGATGTAAGCACGTCGATTGTGAGTCGGTGTGAGATGCGAGGCATTCACGGTTGAGAGAAACCATTCGTTACGTGTGGCCAAGTTTGCAACTAGGCCTAAATAGAGGTAGGAGCGGCAAAGGCTAGCAAGAAAGGCCGGATGGTGTGTGTGTCTATCCTGTTTAGTTGACATGGGCGAAGGACAATGGTTGAGCTCAAAAGGCCTCGAGCAGGGTAGAACTAAAGCGACAATGGCAGACGCGTCTTGACAATAGATCAACTGACTGAGAGGGTGAAGTAGGTACTTCACTTAGATGTGACGTTGATAGAATCCTTATCCAATTATTGGTTGATTCCATTTGGTGATTCATCCACGGAATCTGAATAGTACAGTTACTACCTTTTGACAATCAGTAGATACTTGCTAAAATGGGAACAAGAACTCGAAAACGAAACATCGAACTCGAAACGTAATAGCAGGTATATCTTAATTTTTAAATCTGATTTACTGGTACAATGCATGAAATACTGTGGAATAAGAATGCCTACACAGGTGAGCCCTGAAGTATAGCTCCAAAGGCTCCATCCAGCCACGATAAGCGGTCAAAAGTGCCCCTGCCACCATTTTACTCGCCGTTTGGAGTTTTGGCCATAATATTGAAAGACTCCCACCAAGTTTGTAGACCACAACACCATAGTAAGTTTTAAAAAAATAGGAATAATGTTATGCTCTAATTTTTGTTTTTACCTTGTTATAGAATATTGATTTTAATTTAATTTTCTTTCAAGCCCCATTCCAAAAAACCACCCCAGTGTTTAACCAATCGCAACAACATAAAAGTTCCAGTCACGCAGCATGATCATAATATGAGCGAATTTACGTAAGTTATCGTATTATATTACGTAAAATTGTTTTGAAATTTGAGCTTATTGAGTGCAAAGAAAATGTTAACTATTATTTTTATGGCAAAAAACATTCTAAATGGTGATCTACTATTCAAAATACGATTCTGGATTTTTGGCTTTTTTTGTAGTTTTCATCGATTGTATAGCAAATTTCAATGAAATATAAGTAAGTACGTTTTTTATCATAATTAGGTGAATAAGTTTTGTAATGCTGTTTAATATTTTATCAACTTTATTGGAGCAATATTTATATAAATATATATGAAAAAGTGCAAACTGCTTTCAAATGCCTTAGAACGGATTAATGAAAAAATTTTTCCAACAATTTTCAGCCTAACTGAGAATTTTTTGTTTCAGTGATTTTAATGACTCACCAATTTTCATAAATTGGTCAATCATGAATTTATACAATACTAGCCGCTCCGGCTCGCTACACTCGCCTCCACGTCCAGCCGGGGGGCAAGCCCCCCGGACCCCCCATTCAATTGCTCGCTTCGCTCGCAAAGTGTGGCATGTAGGGAATATTGCTCGCTTCGCTCGCAAAGTGTGGCATGTAGGAAATGTTGCTCGCTTCGCTCGCAAACGATAGATCGCTAAGTCTAGGTTTAACTTCTGAAGGGATGCTGCTCGCTTCGCTCGCTTGAGGAAGTTATACTGCCCACCCAACTTGGCAGACGTTTTTTTCTGTTGGAAATTCTTACAAACAAATTAAATCTTATGAAACTACGTGGAACCACAAAAAGTTTATTCGGGGATGTTGCTCGCTTCGCTCGCAAGGTATTGCTGTATATTTGTAGGAAAAAATCCGAATTTATTCTGTTGACATGGCTCTCGCTTCGCTCGCAAGGTATACCTGTATACCCTTCAAGACGTAAGTGCGTGTACCTGCTCGCAACCCGTTTTAGTCAGGTGCAAGCCCCGCCTCATCGAACCCCTGTCTTCCCAGAGCCTTCTCGCGAACACGGCAAAATTAATTTCTGATGTTAATCGCTTTGCTCGCTTCCACTCGTAATTTGACCGACTGCCCGTCACTTTTTTCGATATCCGATTTCGGATTCAGATTCGGCGGACCCAAAGCTGTATTTCGCCCGCGAAAACCGTTCCGAAAAACGTACCTTTATGGGGTATATTTTAATCGGAAAAAACCAAGTTTTTCGGCGGACTTTTCGAGAAAACGGGTCCGTACTCTCGCATTTTTTTAACGCATTTCCCGATAATTTTTTCGCGATCCGATCGCGCCGTCGTCTTCCTCGTAGGAAAACCTACGAAACCCGTATTTTTCCGGAATTGTCAACGGCCGTTTAGAGGGGTAGGGGAAGCGGGGAAGTGGAAAAAGCGCACATTGATTATTACTTCGACCCCCCTCCCGCCCTACGGCCCATGGTTCGGGTGGGATTAGAAAATTAAATTCGCTCGCTCCCCCTTTCGGAAAATCCCAAGAAGATCCCCCCACTCGTAGATCCGGCCCACTCAGCCGTTTGGCCGTGCATAGACACGACAAACAAACAAACAAACAGACAGACGGAGTTTCATTCTTATTAATAACTAGCCGCTCCGGCTCGCTACGCTCGCCTCCACGTCCAGCCGGGGGGCAAGCCCCCCGGACCCCCCATTAAGTTGCTCGCTTCGCTCGCAACGTGTGGCGTGTAGGGAATATTGCTCGCTTCGCTCGCAAAGTCTGGCATGTAGGATATGTTGCTCGCTTCGCTCGCAAAGTCTGGCATGTAGAAAATGTTGCTCGCTTCGCTCGCAAAGTATGGCATTTAGGGAATTTTACTCGCTTTGCTCGCAAACGGTAGATCCCTAAGGGTAGGTTTAACTTCTGTAGGGGATGCTGCTCGCTACGCTCGCTTGAGGAAGTTATACTGCCCACCCAACTGGGCAGACGTTTTTTTCTGTTGGGGAATTCTTACTTACAAATTAAATCTTATAAAACTACGTGGAACCACGAAAAGTTTATTAGGGGATGTTGCTCGCTTCGCTCGCAAGTCCGTATTTATTCTGTAGGGGATGCTGCTCGTTTCGCTCGCTTGAAGAAGTTATACTGCCCACCCAACTTGGCAGAACCACGTGGAACCACGAAAAGTTTATTAGGGAATGTTGTACTGCCCACCCAACTTGGCAGACGTTTTTTTCAGTTGGGAATCAAACAAATTAAATCTTAGAAACTACGTGGAACCACGAAAAGTTTATTCGGGGATGTTGTCGCTTCGCTCGCAAGGTATACCTGTATATGTGTAGGACAAAGTCCGTATTTATTATTTGAAATGGCAATGTAGGGAATATTGCTCGCTTCGCCGCAAAGTTGGCTTGTAGGATATGTTGCTCGCTTCGCTCGCAAAGTCTGGCATGTAGAAAATGAAATCGCTTCGCTCGCAAAGTTCCATGTTGCTCGGTTTTCGCAAACGGTATTCTAAGGGTAGGTTTAACTTCTGTAGGGGATGCTGCTCGCTTCGCTCGCAAACGGTAGATCTCTAAGGGTAGGCTTAAATTCTGTAGGGGATGCTGCTTGCTTCGCTCGCTTGAGGAAGTTATACTGCCCACAATTGGCAGCTTTTTTTCAGTTGGGAATTATTACAAACAAATTAAATCTTATAAAACTACGAACCACGAAAAGTTTATTCGGGGATGTTGCTCGCTTCGCTCGCAAGGTATACCTGTATATGTGTAGGACAAAGTCCGTATTTATTATTTATTATTCTCGCTTCGGTACCTATGTAGGCATACCTGCTCGCCTCGCAATGTTGTGACATCGAACCCTTCACGTCAATTCTTGATATTCTCTCGTCCACGGCAGAATCATTTTAATCGTTTGCTAACCTGCTCGCAATTTGACCGAGTTCTCGTCTTTTTTCGATATCCGACTTCGGATTCAGATTCGGCGGGATCAAAGCTGT
Source organism: Adelphocoris suturalis (assembly GCA_030762985.1). NCBI lineage: Eukaryota > Metazoa > Arthropoda > Insecta > Hemiptera > Miridae > Adelphocoris > Adelphocoris suturalis. Next base: position 79,978,922 of record CM061045.1, on the reverse strand, counting down.
ATTTCGCCCGCGAAAACCGTTCCGAAAAACGTACCTTTATGGGGTATATTTTAATCGGAAAAAACCAAGTTTTTCGGCGGACTTTTCGAAAAACGGGTCCGTACTCTCGCATTTTTTTAACGCATTTCCCGATATTTTTTTCGCGATCCGATCGCGCCGTCGTCTTCCTTTCAAAAACCTACGAAACCGGTATTTTTCCGGAATTGTCGACGGCCGTTTAGAGGGGTAGAGGATGCGGGGAAGTACGACATTAATTTTACTTCGACTCCCGCCCTACGGCCCATGGTTCGGCTGGGATTAGAAAATTTTGAATTTGCTCGCTCCCCCTATCGGAAAATCCCAAGAAGATCCCCCCACTCGTAGACTCCCCCCACTCAGCCGTTTGGCTGTGCATAGACACGACAAACAAACAAACAAACAAACAGACGGAGTTTCATTCTTATTAATAGTATAGATATAGATATAGATTTGTTTTTACGATTTGAACTAAACATTGACACTGACCTAAACGCTGTCTTTTTTTCGGTCCATTCGTCTCAGAATTTTGAATGTGTTAACGAATTTTAGTTTTGCGCATGCGCAATAGTTGTTACTCAACCAATTGCGATAAAATTCATGGGGCACCACCCTGAAACAAGCTGGCCCCTAAGTCAGTCATTTCGGCCTCTGACTGGGTGGAGCATTTTGGTTCGCTGCTGATTCAACAAGTCAACAAGTGGAACCGAATTACGTTTTAGATATGTGGGACGCACCTTTTACTATTTCTGAGCTACAGAGACCTGTATCTACTGTAAAGGAAAACAAAGCTCCAGGCCTCGATGGTGTTCCATTTGAATTCTTCAAGTACTCATGTTTTGAGTTTCAAGAGATGCTGCTGGATTTTTTTAATCTCATCATGTACACTGGGAAGTCCCGAAATCGTTTAAGGAGGCAATCATCTTTCCCCTTCTCAAGAGGGGCAATCCGGCAGATGTGTCAAATTATGGAGGACTGTCCTTTATAAACTGCCTTTTTGTCTTCTTTCTGGGCGTCTGAATGGCTATGTTGAAGAGCGGAACATATTGCCGAAGTTTCAGTCCGGTTTTCGCAAAGGATACTCGACGATTAACTCGATTTTCGTTCTATCTTGTTTGATTGATTTGACATTTACGCGCCCCCGTGGTAAGATATGTGCATTTTTCGTTGATTTGCCGGCTGCTTTCAATCAGGTTAATAGAAAGCTCCTATTTTATTCATTGTTTAGCTATGGTGTCTCGTCCAAGTTTGTTTCTATACTACGTAGCTTATTCGAGAACATAACATCAGCTGTCTGGAGCAGAGAAGGTGTCACGATTCCATGTGGAGACTGATGTAAGACAGGGTTGCCCCTTGAGCCCTCTTTTATTTTTGCTCTTTATCAATGATTTGCCCTCCGAGCTAGTTCACGGCATAAGAGTTGGAGAAGCACTCATCAGGGTCTTGTTGTACGCGGATGACTTGGTGGTATTGGCCGATGATCCAAAGGAACTTCAGGAAAATATTTATGCACATCGGAATTATTGTGATCAATGGGGGCTTGAGGCTAATCTGGAGAAATCTTAGGTTATTATTTTTCAGAGAGGTGGTAGACGTAGAGCAACTAAGAAGCATTATGGGAAAGAAGTCCTGGATATCGTGAGAGATTATAAATACCTAGGTGTTAATCATACTCCGAGACTATCATTTACTCGTCACCTTAGAATTAAAGCTGCTTCGGCCAAAACAGCCATGAATTGCATCTGGGGTAAAGCGATAGCCAATCCAAGCGTCCCTTTATCAGCCAAAATGGAGATTTTCAACGCCATCACGAGAGCTATACTCTGCTATTCAGCTGGAAAAACAAGGAGTACGATTCGATCGAAAGTGTACAGTTGCTCTTTGTCAAAAGACTGTTTCACTTATCTTCATTCACGCCTAATTACATTGTATACCTAGAGACAGAGTTTGACACATTATTGGTGTTCACTCTGAAAATGCACTTGAACTACTTATTGAAGGTCCTCAAGATGCCTGGATTCCGTATTCAAAAAATCTTGGCTGTTGAGACAATAAGAATTTGCGCGGGTTTTGCTAAGCATTATGCTGCACTCTGTACCAAGTTCAACCATCCGGACAATCTTGCAACTTTTGACCACTGAGTTCTCAAGTCGGACATAGATCAGCTGGTCGTTGCATTCAGTGCCAATAGGCGATCATGGTTTCGAGGAAGAGTTGAGGCTTCCGAGTTTTTCACTCTGTACCGTGATCTGGATCCTGGATACAGATGTGCGAGTCTTCAGTCTGACACTGGGATTCCACTGCATGTTGCAGGTTGGGCATTTAAAATTCGTGCGGAATCCTTGAATTTAAATGCCAAACCCTATGATACGGATTGACCAGAAGAGTGCTCGATGAGCAATCTTCACGAGCGAGAGGACGTCTTTCACTTTTTCTGTAGATGCCCGATATTGTCGGAGTTCCGATTCGATGCCACACTTTATCACATGATGAAGCAATCGTGATTCTCAAAGGCCCGGATCGGACTAGACTGGGACAATTATCGTTCTTTTCTTGTAAGAGAATTTAATTTTTGAAGTTTCAAATCATTTAATTTAGTTGGTAAGGCCATCGAGGATTAAGAATGAGGTTGTGTTTAATTGCTTCAATTAGAGAGAGAGTTATTTACTTCAAGTATATATATATATAATCTGTTATTTTATTCATGTTTGAAAGAAAAAAAGGTCCTAACTTCCGGCAGACGGATTTCCATGCCGTAGAGTTTATTTTGATCTAAATATGAAATTATTGCAATACATTTCTTTGTATGAGTATGATAAACTTTTTTCTTCTTCTTCTTTTTCCATCCTGAAACAGATACCTTTTTACCCTTCGAGTTTGACGAAATCGAACCGATAGATCATGCGAAATCGACGCAATGAGAAATTTATGTTGGCCCATATGCATAGGCTACTATTAATCCTACGGAAATGAAATCTGTAGGGGACAAACTAGGAACTAACCAACACACTCCCTGAAAATTCCGCCTGAATCGGACTAAAACAGTTTTGACCGTGAAAAGGAATTAACAGAGAAATACATACAGGCTGGTAAGGAACCAAAAATGAACAGCAAGCTCTGGAGCGCAAAAATCAAGTGGATATTTTGATTTTGGAGAGCAATGGTTGTTTTGGGTCCTTGTACGAATACATAGTACTCCTACCTTAGGCAGTGAGGAAGCAAAATCCCCTCCTACCCAAAAAATGAAGCATTCCAAAAGTACGAATATATCATTTGTGAAACGTGTCTTAATAATTCAGTTTCTTCTAATTCGGCTCGATCTTATTCAGGTTTCTAGTAAGTTAAAACTGTCTGTTTAAACACGTATATTGCCAGACTTTTATGTAGACTAGTGATCAGTTATCGAATTCAGAAAGAGAAATCTTTTTTTGAGACAATTCACAGAGTTTTTTTCTTATCTGTTTATTATTTGTGAACCGCAGATGCCTCACCACCGGTACAACAACTGGTGCTGGTTGGAATCCCTTCCGAGGCGGTAATGGATACGGAACTGCAGCAAGAGTCTCAACCCGACGTTCTCCCTCCTAGTCAAGATGGTATGAATGCGATTACAATAATTCATTATCTAATATCTGACTCAGTTGGATTGCCAGCTGTCTGCTTTTCCTTAATTTCCAATAAACCACGTAAATAACCATAGTTCATGTCCCTGGTATGCTTAGTAGATGCACATTTCGCTCCCCAGTTCTGCAGTTTTGGTGGAGTTTTGTCGGATTGCCTAAGAGACAAATGGGGAAGGACCGAAAGTTTGGTCCGCGGTTGGGTTCAAGCAAAGCTTTCGTTTGGCATCAGTAATCTGTTCCAATAGTGGAATATTAGTGAAAGGTTTTTCCTAATGTAAATTTATGTAAATTGATAATCTATATTCCATTTGAATACGATAAAATGTTCTTAGGAACGTATTCATTTATTTGTATTAACGTCTCATTTTCAAAATCCAGAAGCCGTCAATATTTTTCAATCTACAGGAAAACCTCAAGTGGAACAGCTAGGCACCTCTTCGGAGGGGCAAGAGCAGGTTGAGAATGAGCAAGTACAGCAGGAGACTCAGGCATCGACGCTGAATATTCAGTCAGCAATGTCAGAAGCCACCCTAGGAAAACCTCAAGGTCCCGATACTGAAGGTGATAAAGTGTCATGTATTCGTTAATAAGTTAACATCTTAGAAATGTCTTAATAGATAAAATGACAGGGTGATCAAACATGAAAACTGAAATGCTGTAGTTTTCTGTAGAAAATATTACAAGAACACACAAATAATGAGCAAACAACTTTTTTCTGAAGGTAGGAAAAGCCTCTTTTTCGGGAAATGTTTATTTATTATTTGCTTATTGTCATAATATTTTTTGAAACTTTGTATTTCACGAGGTATTAACTTATTAACAATATTATCTCTATTATCTCCCTCCAATACCTCCCTAGCCACACGAGCCGGATGCTTCCTCCACAACCTCAGGACCCGCTGATATTCCCGCCTTCTTGCTTGTTTCGCTGCTCTGCGACCTCCACGAGGCACCAATGTAGGAGGAACCCCTCCCTGATGCCACACCACGGTTGATTCCTCAACCTGTGGGAATATCCTCTGCACATAGGCCACGACCTCGTCTTCCAAGCCATCAGGCCTCTCAACAGCCGGCCTCGCAGGTCCAGCAGGTAGGCACTCTCATAATCTTCAATAAGGCCTACCTGCTCCCCGAATCGCAATACTTCAGTCTTAATTTCTTCAAGAAGACTGAAAGTTCCGGGGGGAGATCGCTGAATGGCGGGCAGCTGCCCCACGCCTCTAGGAGATGTGGGAGAGGCCCCATGGCTATTTTCCAGGATCGCATCCTGGGCAAGCTGCTTGCAGTGGGGCCTCAGGCGACGAGACTGAACGGCAGAAAGCGTGTGCATGGGAAAATGTTGTGCAAATAAACATTTAAATGACGTACCCACTGCCTCTGCCTTCTCTTGCCCCCATTCGCCGCAAATCCTCAGAAGCATACCTGGGTCGCTTTCGCTGTATATCAATTGCAGCATTGGCCTCCACGGGATGCTTCTGCCAGACGTGCGCACTGAGGCCACGCTTGGTAGTAAAGGCTCTTTCACTATGGGCACACTTGTGGGCATTCGCTGGGGTTGTGGAAGAGGAAGAGGGATAGGACTACGAGGATGAAGAAGAGGGACAGGATGGCCGACGCAATGCCTGGGGCGCCCCTGAGCTATGAAGGAGCTCCGAAGAGATAAAAACACCTACAGTTACCCTACCCTAGCAACCCAAATACACACACACACACCTTGAATCCAATTTTCCGCTCGTATCGAAAAATTCTCGACTCATATATTTGACATATATACATAATATTTCCATTAATTTTAAACTCTACGAATCGTTTCAGGATGCGTGTTATCATATTTACAAGAGGGAATTCTTGGAAACTAAGTTCTTTAGAATTTAGTTTGCTCTAAAACTCTTCCACCTCAATCGCCCCACATGCTACTGCTACCAATTCCAGAGTCCCCTTTCTTGTATTTACACGCATTTGTAATCGATAGTATCCAGAGTCATTCCCAATGAGTACAGCTGCGTGTAAGCTCAACAGCCTAGCAAGGTTTCCATTCCCTATGACACAATGTATCTGTTATTTATATCCCTGAAAATTAGAAATCATTTTCTCGATCCGTTGTTCTACACTCTTATTATTGTGTATTTGACCAATTCTCACGATCTAGAGCAAGGTGTTTATTGCCACAGTCAAGATCTTCCCAACCATTGCATTATATTCGTTCACTTGGCTGAAATAGACACCAAAATTTGAATTGCAGAAGATTTTTTTTTTTTTTTTTTCTTTGGACTATTCCCCTTAAAAATGTATCAGTTCGCCCAGATATTATCTGCTGCCCTGATATCGCTGGGGTTGAACCCGACTCAGCAGTGGTCAAAGAAGAACTTCAGTTTCCGCAGGACTCGGATACAGCTGTCCAAGAGCCAACTCCTCAAAAAGGATCAAAACCCACCGTAAGTCTGTCACTCAACCAATCTACTTTACCGATTACATATTAAATATGCATTTTCACCCTCCTGGTCAACCAGTTCATATGATGTTAAAAACCACTTCCTCGCGGTTTTTTTTTTTTTTTTTTTTTTTTTTTTTTTTTTAGGAAATCTAAAGAATTTGGAAAAAAATGTTGTCCTCCAAAATAAAAATTCCTGCTCGTTTTTTGAGCTTCAGCTCTTGTTCGTCAATTTTAGTTTCGTTTCTTTCTTTCGTTGGTAAATCCTTGTCACGAAAAAAACTATACCAAGTTGCAGTCCGATCTTGAGAAAATGTTCAGGATTATGAGGGTTAGCTCCTAGATGCTCATATATGACTTTCATCGCCGTCAATCAATAGTATCTATAGTAGTCCGTGCGCGAGCTCAAACATGAAATTCATACATTGTCGATTTCTCATGATTCATCGGTCCAATTTTTAATTTAATAATCCAATAAACATGAATATTTTACAGTGAAAATGTTACCTATACGTGGTACCTAAATAATTCAAGAAGAAAATGCTCTAAGAATTAAATCGTAATTAGGTGAGTGATAATCAATGCACCTGAGCAATACGAAAATCGTTAACACAGTCAAAACTCCGAGGGTAATGAACTGATTTTGGTGCCCAATGTTTTGATTTTGTGTTTTTCATGACCGCATATACATTGCTGTCGAATCACTTGTAACGTGTGTTCAAGCACAATTCTCCATTTCTTATGAACGTTGATTTATCATTACCTATATGTCCGATTTCGTTCAAACTGTTGGGGGGGGGGGGGGGGGGGGGTTTGTTATGTAGAAAATTATTCCCTATAAATTTGCAACTACAGTGGAACCTGGATAATTCGAACTTCTTTAATTCGAATATTTCTTTTGGTCCCTAGCATTTTTATTTAAACAATGCTAAACAATTGTGGATAATTCGAATTTTATTTTGGATAATTCGAATTTTCGGCGTGCTAATTAAGGTAAACATTTTAAGCTGCGACTCAAAATAATTCTAAATTTATCGGGAAATACGTTTTAGTAACGATATTCGGCAAAAGGTTTGCGTTAGACCAATTGTATGCAAGTCAGTTCCATCATACAGACTGATAACTCCCATTTCCCTCCCGCCCGCCGACCGTCCCAAAACAACAAAACAAAGCCACGTTACAGGTCCAAGGTCCGAAAGCCGAATTAATGTATGTGATTCATACTTCAACTCTTTGAATGCGTTCGAATCTTTTATAATAGCCGAGAGACTTAATTCAAGGAACAGGTCAAAATATCATCCATTTTTGAAAAACAATAGTTGTTTTTTATGGTTGCAGTTAAATACAGTACCGCTCCGGGTGTCTTTATATTCCGGGTGTCAATACAGTATTCAATGTTACTGTATGTACTTTACTTCGTACTGTATTCTGTTAAAATATAATTTATTATAATTTACTAAAAACTTCTTTAATTCGAATTTTTGGTTAATTCGAAGTTTTTGACTGGTCCCTTGAGGTTCGAATTATCCAAGTTTCACTGTAGTTCTGTTTTTCCATATAACGTATGTGAGTACTATACGTGGAGACTGCCCACCCAACTTTTTGTGAGCTGTTGATGGAAATTAATGAAACACTCATTAGATGCCATATCAGTTGCCATGTTTTCAAATATTGAATCAAAACTATTATATAAAGTTCGAACATTTTTGTTCGAAAATATATGGACTTTTATTAAACTTAAAACAGAATTGTTTACATGAAAAATTAGTAAGTTAATGAATGAGTAAATGACAGCAAAAAAAAAACGTCTGCCAAATTGGGTGTGGCAGATAGCTTCCTTGTTCACCTCTCATGAATGTATAGATCATTCACAAGTTTCAACTGTTCTTGAAAAATTCCATAGCGGAAAAGAGTAAATCAAAAAGTAGCGTGAAATGTCATAATTGGTCAATTAAGGAACGAAAACAATTATATTCATTGTAATTTACGTTTGAGCAAGCGCAGAATGAACTGACGAATTGAAAATAATGAAATAGGTACGTGAAAACCTACAACCTAAACCGCGCATTCGCTGACAATTTCATCAAAATTGGATGGAAACAGTAGAAATTGAAGATTACAAGTATTTCACATTAACGAATGCACCGTAGCTATTAATGGCAATATCGTGTTGAAATTGATATGAGGTAATCAAGTCATCTTCTTCCTACTATCATCCAAATTTGAGCGAGATCGAAAGACTAGAGTGTTAAAAAATGGAGTATGATGGAATGTACGTTTGCGCATGCGCAGAATGAAGTATTGATTTGGCAACAATGAAACTGATAGGGGGTCATCCAAAACCTAACACACGCATTCTCCGACTATTTCATCGAAATCGGATAAAAACTGCGGAAAATAAGCTTGTTCCAAGGATGTAATATTGACACATGCTCAGTAGCTGTTATTAATAAAATCATGTTGAAATTTATATAAGATGATTAAATTGTCATCCCCAACTATCATCCGAATTTGAGCGAGATCGGACCACTAGGGCGTGATAATATAATGATTGGTAGAATTTACGTTTGCGCATGCGCAGAGTGAGGTATTGAGTTAAGAACGATGAAACTGATAGGGGACCATCTACTCTCTAGCTTGCACATCCCCTAAATATATCATCCAAATCGGATGACAACTGTGGAAAATAAGCTTGTTACAAGGATTTGCGGACACACGACAGGCAGGCACACATACATACACACACACCCCACACGCACACCCACACACACACCCACAGACACACACACACACACACACACATACACACAGACACGGAACCAATGTTGTTCAAAATGGTCTAAAACGTAAAATGCGAGTGGAAATTTTGATTTTGGAGACCATACATTTTTTTTCTCTCGAAAGTGAAAACAGTCTTCCACTACCTTTCGGTAGCCTCAGAAGCAATACGAGGATGATTGAATGACTTGAAAGAACTGAGTGGAAATTATTCATTGAACAAACAAGTGAAGGTCATGCGCTGCAACTTGGCCGGTTTCTGTTGGTAGTTACAATGGAGAAACCGGAAATGTTAAAGAGCGCGCGACCTATACCAAATTTCGAAACGGTAGACACTGGATGGTTGATAAATTTACATGGATTGCGTTACTGTTTCATTGAAGGGGCATGAAGATGAAGATTTACCATGGCATGGCGCAATTGAGTGGAACGACCGTACACAGGGAGTTCATCAAGGGTTCCATCAGCTGCCAGTAGGCGTAAAATATGTTTCACCAGGCGTGTGAGTTTCCTTGATAAACACAATTCAACACTTTCGATTATTTCACATTGAATCATGGTTTAAAAAAAAAAAAAATATATATATATATATATATATATATATATATACGTATTTATTACGTTTCAATGAGAATCCGTTTTGCAAGGTTGTACTTTTTAAACTTCACGATGGAATTGGATGCATCGCAAATAAATTAGCTAGTCACTAATTCAGCCCCTTTACGCTTTACGTTTTTACTATTTTACTTTTCTTTTTACACTCATTTCTTGTAAACTGGAGTAAAATTTACTCATGATGGCATGAAGGAGTATTCTCATACATGAAAAAGATGTTGCAAGTTGTTCTGATTAATGTTTACGGTACTGCATCTTAATGAGAGTATGAAGACGATGTGTCAATGATAAAAATGTTTCATCACCAAAAAGTTGTAATGGTGCAACTCTGAACAAAGGAAGTGCAATGCAAAATGGATTGATCGACAATATATAGATGAGTGACTGTAAAAATTATACTGACTTTCATAACTCGAGAAATTTGAATATTTTAAATTTTCTCTGGAACTGAGCTCTATTTCAATTGTTTCCTCATTCAGGGTCTGCGGTTCTTGGCCCCGCGTCTTAATTATGAAAATTATACGAAGAGAGCTGGTAATGAGGATGGGTATCAGTCAAGACAGTGATGATCGACACATCAAGAATGATACAAAATCTGTTTTTTTCCAATGCGAACCTGGTGATGCATTTGAAGCGTTGTCTGCGATCTTCCACGCTGGAATGGTAAGTCCTCTCTCTCTCTTTCTCTCTCTCTCTTTCTCTCTCGCTCTCTCTCTCTCAAGTTTTCAAAAGGTTCTCAAGTACAAGACAACATCAATAAAACAAAAATTAGTGAACACGTTGATTGTTCCTTACTTCCTAAAATTAGACTGGCTCAAAATCGCAGAGAAGAAAAAGTTGCAATTAGCGGGGATGGTTTTTAAAATTTTAAAATTCAGAAATTCTATTTATTTAAGGAACTTACGTGGATGTCAAGTGTAAACACAAGAAATAAAGACAAGTTATTACAAATTTCGATACATAGAACTACTATATATAATAGATCATTCATTGTACAAGGGATAAGATTTTACAACGAGCATATAGAACATTATAACCTAGATCAAACAACTGAGACTTTTAAAAATGGAATGAAAAGTGTTTTGATGGAGAAATATAGGAATTAGATAAATCGTTCCAGTAGACACATTATGATATTGATGAAAAGTAACGAATACATATGTTTGAAGAAAGAAGAAAAGCAGTTTAATTTATAATTGAAGATATGATTGAAGCTATTTTGAAATTGTTCATTTGAAATTTATTATTTTTTTGAAAATGTATGTGTAGTATCTGATGAGTATAAACGATTGTAAGAGGATTTTTGTAAAATGTATCCAGGGTAGGTGGAAGAGTGGTGGAAGAGAGCTGTTGAGAGTTAACTACAGTTTGGCTGGAATCCACCCCCTCGTTCGATCTCAAGAGTCTGGGAAATCCCCCCTCCCCCGAATAAGATCTATTTGTTCAACTAAATCTATATTTTACCAAAAGGATATATTTATATACAGGGTGCGGCAGAGAGGACGGACGGTTTAAAAAAAAATCATAAAATAGTTAATTTTTACACAAAAACAAATTTATTGATGCAATCAGGTTCGCAAGAAAATAGCATTTGAGACAGTCAAGTGTGAAAAATCACATCAGGCATGTGGTGGCCGAAATCGTTGGTGCAGTGCTGGAGGCATTTTTGGAAGTTCGGGTATACTCTCTCCAACACAGCTCTCTCAACTTGGGCGACTTCAACGTGAATTGTGTCCTTCAATTCGTCCAGAGTTCGGGGCTTGTTCTCGTATACCCTAGCCTTGAGGTGTCCCCATAAGAAAAAATCGCATATGGATAAATCTGGGGACCGAGGAGGCCGATGAACATCGCCAAACCTGAAAATAAGGCGAACAGGGAAGAGAGGGTTAATAACGTCCATGATGCTGTGGCTGTGTGGGTGGTCGCCCCATCCTGCTGGAACCACACACGTCGGGTCGGAACACGTCGCCGTCATAATTCGGGGAAAAAGAAGTAGGAGATCATTTCGACGTAGAGCTCTGAGTTCACGGTAACAGCGTACTTCCAAGAACGCTTCCAGCACTGCACCAACAATTTCGGCCACCACATACCTGATGTGATTTTTCACACTTGAATTTCTCAAATGCTATTTCCTTGCGAACCTGATTTCATCAATGAATTTGTTTTTGAGTAAAAATTAACTATTTTATGAGTTTTTTAAAACCGTCCGTCCTCTCTGCCGCACCCTGTATTAGAGATGCGAGCTTGCAAGTGTTACGCTCCAGGAAAAAAACTCTCACAGTCGAAGAGGTTTGAACACTTGTAATAATATTGTCCTATTCATATATACCTTCCAGGTTGGTGCAGTCGATCTCTCCAAGGTCAGTTTCCCAACTCTCCGCTTCATGGTGATCATGGGACGAGTGGGATCGATAGGGCTTCATGGATTTCTCACTCCCGACAATTTCGACTTCCTAGACCGTTTGACGGAAGTCGTAAGACGACCCGTGAAATCCGGCGCTTCTCACACCCAGGTAACACCAAACTGATTTCATTTACTATCACCAGATTATGTTTCGACATGGGAAAAAAAAAAAAATAACAATAAATAAAAATGAAAAACACGAGAAAAGAGAAGATATTTAACTAGATAATGTAAATATATATTATGTCAGCTGATGTGGTCATGTTGCCTACTGGTACTTGTTTGACTAAACCAAAATTACCAGTTGGAGATGAATGTTGTTTTATAATATTTCAATGGTCAGCACGTGATATAATGTAGCTATATCAAAAATGGCAATCAACTATGTACTCTTTGTCGAAGGAAGCATCTTCAACTCTACATTCTCTGAGATTAACTTCATTGTTTCCTATTAATTATTCATTTCAACACTTCACCCAGCATCCAGAGGGTCCAGGTGGCTCAGCTGCAGCCTCTCAGAACGATCCCAAACCGTCCACGAGCGGCATCCTGAAAAATCCTACAGGTCATATCAGTAAGCTACTGTTTTGTGATTGTGCTAATCTATATAAGTAGGTTACTGTTCTGTTATTGTAGTTACTACAAATTATTAATAAATTACTGTTTTGTTCCTGCAGATACTGTGTATCTGTAAGTTACTGATCTGTTTCTACAGATACTGTAGATCAGTAAGTTACTGTTCTGTTTGTGACAGTCATTCTTCTTCGCTCAGCGTTCTTGATGCGGCGATTAGAGATATACTTAACTCGTTTAATCGGGAAGGGAAAAATTCCCTGAAAGCTGCCAATATATATGCGCTAATAAGGGTAAAGAACACTAGTTTCTGTTTATTTATTGCTTGGCTTTGGGTGGCTGGAGCTCTACCTTAGTCACCCTAAATCCGTGTCATGGTTGTAGCGCGTGGCTTTGAATTACGTGCTGGTTTTGGACTTTGATATTTCAATCCACTATTTTTGCGCGTAAAATTTGCCACAAGAAACATGATGCCCGAGGGTTTCCAGAATGAGCCCTGACTATCCCCATTTCATATAAATACTTTCATTGGTCCATCAGGGTTTCGTAATTTTCAAATTTTCCCTTAATAGTTTCAATTAATATTACCTAATGCGTTTCCAGAAGCCTCTGCCATATTTCTATTCATAGGTTATATTCCCAATTTCTACTATCCAGGGCATAGTTCCCGAAATTACTTTTTTCTCAGGGAAAATGGCCCTATGTTCAAAGTCTAAAAAAAAAGCCAACTTTCAATTAAAGTTCCCAATGAAGACAAAATCTTCCGAAGTCTCCAAAGTTGAGGAAATAATCCTTTCCGGTTGTTCCAATCTTTAATTGGGGGTTAGCCCAATGAATGTTTCAGATGACATATCCTGAACTAGATTTATTGATGATCCTTCCTGGTTTTAGTTTCTCCGTTGTTATTCCCAACCATCTATTTATCCAATGCATCTATTTATCAAGGTGCATAAGTTCTCCCTCAGTAAAACTGAATCTGTCGTACCTTTACTAAGGAAGCTAATTAGCTTTGCGGTTTTCCAGTTGACATTTCCTGTATTGGAACCCATTCTACTGTCAGTCCATATTTTACATACTTCTTCTTCAAATAAGTCTGGTTTCAAGGGTGGATCATATGGCTCCCGTAATTTAAGAAAGAGCGCGTCTTCCCTTCTCTAAGCAATGAGTTGAACGGAATCATACATAGTTCTTGATACATCAATCATAGTTCTTGATGAGGCGATCCGAGAGGTAGCTAACTCATTTAATCGGGAAAGGAAAAATTCTCTGAAAGCAGCAAATGTATGCATTAGTAAGTGTAAAAGGGGCTGTCAGACTCCTCTTTGTTTATTTAATGTGCAGATTTATGCTCTGAAGTAAGTTACGGTTCGGTTCCTCCAAATACTGTATATCAGTAAGTTACTGTTCTGTTACTGCCGTTACTGTATATCAGTAAGTCACTGCTTTGTTACAGTGGTTATTGTGTATTCGCGATGGAGTCTCAACATTTACCCCCTCCCTTTTTTCACCAAATCGCCTCCACATTTGTTCGTTTACTTTTCAAGATGTGCAGAATCTCGAAATTTGTTGGTTTACGTTTCAAAATACGTAAGTAAAAAATAAAAAAAAATAAATAAGATAGGGGAAAAAGTCCGTACGTCCGTTGTGTTAAATGACCATTTTTAGGAAACAATTCTTAGCACAGGCATTTTTACTTGAAATTTAACGTCCGAAATAAAACCGTCAAACAAATTTTTATAACTTTTTTTTACCTTGAGAATGATATTAAAAATAAGAGAAAAACTCAGGATATCTGTTATTTTTGGAATTAAGCGCGCCAATGAAGCCCGAGGCACCCATGATCTGAGGTAAAATCTTGGAGCGTTTTGGAAGAAGATGGTAAAAATATGAATAAAAATGTTTGTGATCGGTATTAAATTCATTTTATTTTCCTTCTTACCATTTTGCAATGTCATACAATTACAAGAATTCATTCAGTAAAGGTACGCTATTCCATCATCAAATCTATAGAAATTAAGTACTACTGAATTGTGAAATCGCAAAAGAAGAGTGGAAGATATTAAGACATTCAATCAGAACCTATCAATATTCAATTAATCATTTCACTATCTCCATCTGCAGACAGACCCGACGGATCAAACACTTTAATTATAGTTTTAATAAGCAAAGTATGTTATTTAAGTTTAATAAAATGATTATTAATTTTGTCGGCAAAAGAAAATCTATTTTTTATTTACCCAAGGTGATTGATTATTTATGCCTCTGCCACTTCAGATTCGATTGCCCATCCTACAAGGTCTGATCAGGGTCCTATGATGGCGGTGGTCTCAGCTGTATCTAATCTGCAGGTGCCCCAACCCACCGTGAGTTTGATGCTGTACCTATCGTTTTGAATGTTTTTTTTATTGAAATAGAATACGCATAGGCACCAATAAATACTGTTACTTGCCTTGAACAGAAGTCACAGCTATAATTTGGCCCTTAGCCACTAAATACGGATAATATAATGATTGTTCGTTAGACAGACTGACTGGACAGTTCATGATAAGTTGAAATGGAATAAATCCAATCCAAATGGGAGAATTATTTGTTCTAGCTCTGATTTTTCATCACGTGCATGTTTTAAATTTCATCTAATCTAACTTGTTTCTAATTTTGAAGGATTCTTAACTTTTAGGAGTGGTATAAAGTTAACACAGCTGGCAACGGAAATCGAATTAACGCGTTCGCAAAACTCTAGTTCCACGATATAGCATAACCTCAACCGCTTCCGGTACCAACCTTATTCCATAAGAAACTAAGTGAAATCATTGAAACCCACTCATTTTTATAAGATTCATTTTTTATAAGATTTATATTTATTTATCCCTTGGGGTTGTCTATAGAAAGTGATTGTAAGGAATTTTCAAATGTTCTACCCCCACCCGAACCATGGGCTGTAGGTCTCGATGGTATGGGGACTGTATCTAGTCGCATCACTATTCCTCCCACACCGAGAGAGCGAGAAAACCCACCCCGAGTGAGAGGAGCGAGCAACATCCCTTACCTACACATTTCAAATCATCCGATTTATCCACCCTTAGTGATTTACCGTTTCCAATCATTCATCATGTCCCACTCAACAGAAAAGACCATCGCATCTATACAGCCATAACAAGCGAGCAAAGCGAGCAAGAAAACTAGGCTAGTTAAGAAATGAAGTTGATAAGCACGGGAGAACGTTACAAAATCATTATTCTCAGGTTTGGCGTAATTTAGGCTCAAAGCATTTACGAAATCGAGATTCAAGTTACTTGGAAAAGCAAAGCTAGTGTCGGTTGCACAAGTGCACATCGCGCAAAAATGTGATATTCTAACTACTAACCAAAATATATATTTATATACTTACCTATTTACCGAATCGGGGTAACCAATCTCCAGTAGAATAATATAAAAAGCGAAATTCAGGACACTCAAATGATTGAATAAGTAAATCCTTGATATTTTATATATTAGCAGCATGATGTATCCGATGGACCTTACCCTTTTCAAAGTATGAACAGTAGTGTGAAAATGAGAGTCCTGCCAATCATCACTGAAACCAAAATGTATAGGCATCTAAAAATAGGTTATGTGTTTTCGATTTTTATAAATCACCATATTTTTATGTTTTCAAATCCAAATAAAAACTGGAAATAACTGTGTGAAAGCTACAAATTGAATTTAAAACCTAAAATAAATGTTTTAGGTACCAAAAAATGAATATTGGTGCAATACGATATCAAATTCTCCACATTATGTTTCCTGCAATACTAATTCGGTATTTGACTTTGGTTTATTAGCAATTAGCATCACACTTAGATGAAATTGTCATTGCTTTTATGAAGCAGAACCAAGGCCCTGGATTCACGTGGCGTGGAGCCATCGTGTGGAAAGACTCTACTTCTACGGATCGTCGATTGACAGCAGTTTTAAAATGTGATGCATCTGAAGTGTGAGTTTTACTTCCAACAACCTTTATTTTATTAATATAACATACAGGAAAAGTGAGGGCTTGCTTCATTATTAACTGAACTGTTGAAATTTTTCTTCAAATAATATGACTACAATTATTTGTAATATAAATTAGACGTATTATTGAAGGGTACCTGATATGCTGTTTAGCATTTTATCTGCTTCTCAGAAATTCTCCTTTTAACTTTATGAAATACAAGATAGTTGGGCTGAGGGAATTATGAAACCAATAGGATTTATAGATATGAATACAGTTGGTAATTAAAATAACAAACTCCTTGTAATGTAATAATGTAATCTACGACTAAATCATTGCATATTCTATAAAATAGGCCTAAGAGTGAAAGAGCTCGGATTTCTTACATTACATTTAAGGCTTCTCCGCTTGTCAGCGGTTGCCTTGTACTACCTGACAGCAGGTATCTCCGTCTCGCCAGTGTTCATCTTAGAACTTTTTTGGAGGCCATCTATTTCTACAGCATGTAATCTCTTGCGGTTGTTATGTGTGAGCAACCAAACCTCTGATCCACACTGAAGAGACATTCCACCACCGCTGGTGGAATGAACATTTCCACCAGCATGTAAGTAGGATTTCTTTATTCCACAGAACACCGTTGGGGGCCAATAATATATGCTCGGTTATTTCTAGATATTCTCATGATTGAACCCAAGTATTTTTAAGTCGAAAGACTATATATCACGTCTAAATCTGCGATGACTATGTCCTGTACATCTCCTCCAACCACCAATAATCATAGACCAGTCACATCAAATGCCTTATTTAGCTTTCATAGCATGTAAATGGCAAATGAATGGGCCAGATGGTCACCCAGTTGAGCCCCCACTCCTAGCGATATTCATTTTCATTCCTCAGCTCGGCTTCAAGGTATATCTTGAATAGAATGGGTTACATCCAACACCGTAGTACAGACCTTTAAATACCAGGAACTTTGCGAAGAAAAGTTAAGCATCTAAACTCTCCCTTGTTTCCCGGATCGGTTGTACAGACCAGCTCAGTAAGTGAGTCATCAACTTCTATAGGAACAATGCCATATACCTCTTCCAAATCTATAAAAACAATGTGAGCTTGCTCTTTCTTAGCAGCTACTTTTAATTATTTCTGCAGTCGGCAAATATTATTCATGCACGATTTTACCAATGTAAAGCCAACCTGCTGCTCACCAGTCCTTACAGTGCCCTCCTCCAGCCGCTGTGTCGGAATCTCGCATTTCAGCCGACCGAGAAACGCCATCATGCTAATGCCTCTGTTAATGTTCGAATCCTACTTGTTTCTTCTCTTATGCACTGGTGTAAAAGAAGCTAACTTCCAGTCGTCAGGAATCTCCCTTTTGAAGAAATAAATGAATAAACGATCAGAAGACGAATTAATACTTGACCATATCACTTCCGCAACTCTATGGATAACCCCCTTGTCCAGCTGCCTATTCATTTTGTCAAGCCCTCCAAACTTCAAGCACTTCATCCTCTCCAATAATAAGTTCAAGTATTGGACACAAGCAATCTGTCTTCTGAAGGCATTTCGACTTTCAGATAGCATTGCAACAAAATAGTTCTTTATATTATCCAGTGAGATGGGGCTCACAGTTGCTTTTCTTTAATGAGATACTCTCCTTTGCCAAGGCTCTGTCCATATCATGACACTGTCACTCCTAGCACCCGTATTTACATAATTTGGCTGCTTTTCTTTCTTATGTAGCCGCCAGTCTATATGAGTTTTGTGTGTTTTCTAGCTCAACGAAGCTTGGTAGGCTTCTACCTTGTTCCTTATTGCACTCATAGCAGCTCCCGTCATCTACCCGGCCCTACTCTTTACTCGCTATGGAAGCCACAAATCCTTCAAATTTTGAAACATTTATTTTCATCATTTGAACATTTTCATTTTTTAAATATCCGGAGACATTGCAATAGCTTCATTTTATTCTAGCTAGTATTATCGTTTTTGAACCATTGCAGTCACATACATTCATATTCTGTAATAATCGGATCTAATTCTAATTTGGTTCAGCGTATTATATCTTGCAGTCAATGCATTTGGGATCTACAATATTTCTGCGAAGTTGCAAAATCTTCACTTGGTTTCACAATAAAGTAAGGAATTATGTAGTAACATATGAGAAAGAATTATTTAAATATCGTGAGCAATTCAACGAAATGATATTTTCATATGGGAATAAGAGCTAACCGGCTAATTTGCAGGATCCCCGAAATTTCAACAAAATAGGTCCATCAGTTTTGGATTTTTGCTTCTAATAGCCCGTTTCATTTTTGCGCTCAAACAATCGCTAACACTGAACCAGTTGCAGTGAACTTTACATCGTACTAATCATTCTGAGACTTTTTACCTAGTACCCTCAAAATTTGAATGATATCAGACCGAAAGATCTTGAGAAATCAGAGTTCGAGATGATTCATATTTGCGTATGAGCTCACCTCACCATCACTCCAAGGGAATGCGGCATATTAGGTAAATAAGTGACGAGCTAAGAGTTTCGTCTAAGAGTTTGATCTGTAAAAACCAATTCCAGGTTTTTTCAAAAATAGTTTCCACCACCAACCGGAACGCAATTAATGGGGTAACATCCCGAGACATGTACCCATGCACCCCCCAATTTTGAACGAGATCATCGAAGAAATCGATGTTTCGGAAAATTTAAGTTTGAGCAAGCGCCCCATTCACCTAAATGCGTTGTAATTGATAGGTGCATGCAGCCCGCGCTAACTGCAGTCCACGATCTTTGGATGAATTTATTAGTGTGGGCGACCACAGTCCACGGCCTTACGATAATCTGCAGTTTAACTGACAGTGTGAGGGGTCCTTAGCACTGTTTGTACACTTGGTTAACCCACGAACTAGGTTTGAATGATTTTTCCTCTTCACAAGCAAGATTTGCATAGTATTTGGAAACACTAAACGGCACTCCTGGCAGATCAGCCAATGGTGTTCTCGACGTTTTCAGTTTAGGTGATCTTTAGTTTACCAAGAAAGTTAATCGCCTGCTCTTTGTTGAAATGTCTTCTTCGATCTCTACTAATTCCTTCTTCAATTGAGGTTGAGTAGTCCTCCCCCCTCTTCCATCACACCCAATCTTGCCTCTGCTCATCAACTATCATCAAAGTGATGAAAAAGACGAAGAAAAAAATACCTGCGACGACTTTGATGATTTTCTTGTAGCAGAAAAAAATGTTCAGGAAAAATTCTTAAGGCTCGAATGGTGTAAATGGTCCACTGCAGGCCCAAATCCCGTATTCTTCATAAATACTCTTCGTTTAAAATATCGTTTGCAGGGCAAGTAAAATTCGGTCACTGATTCCTTTATGAAAAACTACCCTGGTTATTTCCACGTTATCCCATTAACCTTAGGACAAATCTGACCTGAAATATCGTCGAAATAATAAATGAAAAAGGTTGGACACTGAGCAATGAAGAAGGTTGGCACTGACCAATGAAAAACGCAATGTTGATGGCTTCACCAAAAACGTAAACGAGTTTAAGGTCGAAAAGATTGGAAATTATCGGACATTCCATCTCACTGTCTTTCACAAGAGCACTTTACGAGTGTAAATCCCCAAACTCTGGCAAGTTATGTTAATTTACTAATCTTCGTTAGCGGTGATATCAAGATGGCCGCATAACTTTTGTGAGCAGTTGTTATTTCTACTCACGAGAATTTACACTTTAATGAACTAGTTTTATCCTCAAAAACACGTTCAGCATACCAAATAAACTAAAAATGTGTGAAACTCGGTGATAACGTAATGGTAGATATTTTCAAGTATTACTACCTACTCGATTCAGCCTGAAAAATACGAAGAAATCGACCCCTAACCCGCAGGTTCCTAGTAGTAAATAATAAAAATAAATTCGAGGCAATAACCATTTTAAATAACATAATTGTTAGAAAACTTGTGCAACAACTAGGTAGGAACGTACCTGATATTTTTTTGGTACCTACCTAGGTAAAGAAGGCAAATATTCAACATGCCCGCTCCTCATAATGTGATCCCTGGCATTTTATCACTCTTCATAAAGAGGATCAAACCTCGTTCCTCATTAACATTATCAATATTAATTATTCCTGTTCGTTATATACTGGAAGAATACAACGAGCTCTAGATTGAAGAAGAAACACCCTCATTACACACGCTACCAGTAGCCAAGCACGAGGATAAGAGGAAAATTATGTAAATTATGTTATGGTAATGATGGTGACACATTATGATAGGATGATGAATAGTATGCCCTTACTGATTCCCAACGATATTGATTAGAAATGTTACAAAACTTCCTAATTTTGTCCACAAATGTCTGAAATAGGTATGTTATTATTTGGTTATTTAAATGGAAGCCGAACGAGATAATAGGTGGTTGGTGGTTGTGTTGTTGTGGCTGATTTATTGTCCCGGCTTCAAAGGGTCCACCTTTTTAATGGACAGTGTGTCCCAAATTCCGTTAAGGAATCTCCGTTGTTCCAATTGAGTTTCGGGTAGGTGAAAGACGCCGTTTTATCCTTGAGATTATATTTAATGGAGCTTGGCTGCGTATAATGCAGTATTATGTTACACAGAGCTGTCAAAATCATTATTTATCGTTCTTGATATCGAATTAAACGATGGAGCCCAGCTCGTTCAAGCATTCGTTATATGGTAGCCCGAGTGTGGTTGAGTCATGAGGTAGAATTTATTCCTCAGTAATTCAATCCCCACATTTTTTGCGGCCTGTCCCAGAAACAACATAGCATCCGATGGTCTCCATAAGGAACGCCTAATCACCCCTTGTTATACAAACACTTACATCGGTCAACTGGGACTTCTTAATTTTCCATTTTGCGCCTTTCGCAATTTAATTATATTCGTAATTGTTTCCAGGCTCCTATGCCTTATTATTTCTTTTTGTGTTTATTTCAAATCCATGGGAATCGCAATTCATGTGGGCTCCGGGTTATTCCATTTTACTAAGTCTGTGAACTAAACTCGTCCCCGATCAAGTAGTCTCCGGTCCTCTTTCATAGGTACTGATTAGTCGGTATGCCTCAAGGCGCGCTATTATCTAGCTCCGACTAGCGCCTAATCATTCACGCGAGCTAATGTTTCTTTCGTTCAAGAAATGGTGAGTCAGCGTGGAAAAACTTTTATAGCGCGACAAAACATCGATTGTGTTTTTCATCACAAGTTGGCAAATGGAGGGGAAAAGTGGCGATTTACATATCGTAAGTTCTATGGCTAATTAAAAACAGATGGTGAGTAGGTGTTCACATAATTTTTTTCCCCTAAATTTGTCACGATTTCATAACACTAAACACTACCGAATTTGGTATTTGCGATAGTAGAAGGAACCAGCCCAAACAGTGACTGAATGTGTCGAGTGTCGAACAACACAATCATGAAGGTTACGAGAAAAAAAATTCCTGTCAAAATCAGATGAAAACTGTGGAAATTGAGGTCATTGCAAGGATTTCAGGTACTTTTCCGTTATACCCCCCCCCCCCCCCCCCCCACCGTCAACTTGTCTTCAACACGCCCGCCCTATGTTTCTTCTTACTTGGATTATGTTATGTTATGCATTTTTGAGATGCGAGCTTGCAAGCATCCAGACCGCCAAAGTATACACATTATTATGACCTACATGTCCAACTAATCTATATTTTTACTAAGGGATTGACTACTGGATGTTATGTAATTTTGAGATGCGAGCTTGCGAGCATCCAGACCACCAACCTATACACAGCATTTTGATCTATTTGTGCGAATTCATGTGCATTCTACTTGTGCGAATTCATGTGGAGGCAATCAAACCACAACCACGCCAATTTCGTTTCAACAAATCCTCACCGACATCGGCAACTTCTGAAAACGCGATAATTCTTTTTTTCCTTCTTTTTGGTTTATTATTTCCAATAATAAGCCTATGTGATCGTGTAGCAAAAAATTTTTATAACCCCCCCTCAAACTTTGTCACTTTCCGTTTCAAGGTACGTAGAATCCAAATTTGAAATGTCCGTCCGCCGTCCGCCGTCCGCCGTTCGCCGCCCGCTGTCCGGGCCACAAAAGGCCTTAGAATTGACCTAAAAAATCTGTTCTTTCGCACATAGACTCCATTTGGGGTCTGACTTCTCGCCAGCTCGATCACTCCACTCTCATGGGTGCTATGAGCCAAAAATAGGTGAAAAAGTGTCTTTTTTTTTGTATATTTCAAGTTGTATAGAAATTGGAGATTTATGAGTGAAAAGAAAATGTTAGCTATTAACTTTATGGAAAAAAAGTATTCTAAATGATACTCTTCTATTCAAAAAGAGATCTTGGATTTTAGGCTATTTTTTGCAATTTTATAGATTTTTTAAAACAAAATTAATGAAGTTCAAGTTTTTAGCATAATTTCGTACATAAATTTTTGAATATTCTATTTCATAGTTGATAAACTTTATTTGACCAATCTTATGCTAAAAAATATCAATTTAACAATTCTTAGCCATTTTCAGTGATTTTGTCAGCACATTTTTTGAAATTTGACCAATTAGATGATATCAATATACAGTATAGGTAACACTTTTATGATGACTTGGTAATAAATTGTTTTGTTTATCAACTATATTAAAAAGCGTACAATTGTGAGATTCCGCTGCTGTAAAGGATTGAACCCAGTTGTGAGGTCGGAAGCTCCGAGTTTCGATACTAAATATACTAAAGCGGCGTTTAATAATTATGGACCAGAGATCTACGTAGAAGGGCTGTCTAATACATAAATAATAAACCTTTGTGTAATAATTTGCAGCGTTTTTTTTTTTTTTTTTTTTAAATAATATAATTTCTTCCCACAGCTTGAAATTGTCACCAATTCTACGTAAATATGTAATCTAAGTAAGAAGGAATGCCTAGAAACATCGGGCGGGCGTGTTGAAGACAAATTGGCTGGGGGGAGAGGGGATAACGGAAAAGTACCGGATTGCACATTGACGCATAAGCAGCAACGGACCTTTTCCGTTAATTCACTACCACCCAATTTATTGGTTTCCGTTAATTCACTAGCTTGATATATATTCTATTGTTCTAAAAACTGTTCCCCAATCATTTTTACGCTCACTGTGGTAAAATGATGTGTATATAGTTCGGTGGTCTGGATGCTCGCAAGCTCGCATCTAAAAAATACATTACATCAAGTAGTCAATCCCGTAGTAAAAACTCAGATTAGTTGGAATGTGTAGGTCTGAATGATTTATATAGCTTGGTGGTCTGGATGCTCGCAAGCTCGCATCTCAAAATTACATACCATCAAGTAGTCAATCCCTTAGTAAAAATACAGATTAGTTGGACATACAGGTCAGAATGAATGAATGGTAGTGAATTAACGGAAAAGGTCCGCAGCAACCACTAATGATGCAATCATGTTGAATTTTATATCGGACGATGAAATCGGCTGTTCCTAACTATCCAACGAATTTAAGCGATCAGACAAAAGGGACGTGGAAAAATTGAGGTTAATGGAATTTACATTTCCGCATGCGCAGTTTAAGGTGTAAAGTTAGGAACAATGAAACTGGAAGGGGAACGATATACGCTCTAACGTATAAAATTTCATCAAAATCAGATGCAAACTGTGGAAATTAAGCTTGTTACAAGGAATTGCGGACACACGACAGACACACACACATACACACGGACACGCACACAAAAACACGCACGCACAGAGGCAGACAGACAGAGAGACACGGAACAAAAGTTTTTCAGAATGTTCTAAAACGTAAAATGCGAGTGGAAATTTTGATTTTGGAGACAAACAAATTTTCATCTCCCGAAAGTGAAAACCACGTTTCTGCTATTACTATTGGGAAACTCAGAAGCAAAAAACAGTGAATCAACCAAGTATAACTGCAGTTAAAAAAGTCCAGTCATGCAGCATGACCCCATGAGCGAATTTTTGAAGAAATTTTCGACATTTCAGTCCCTATTGATCGTGTAGAGAAATTTTAGTTTATGATTTTGATAGACAAACATGGAATCAAATTATTAAAAATAATTAGGAGGTACTCATACTTTATTATTATTAAACTAATCTTGTAGATTTAAAGACAAATGTAGGTAAATATTCATAGATAACGATGTCCAATGTGGTTAGTATTGGAGGCAGTTGAAATCTTAACAGTATCCTATCATAACATCATCAAATCTTGACATAAAATTGGTTAAAATTGGTATAAAATTGTTTATACAGGGATACTTCCATAAGAGTAGTTCATTCTGAATTTGGACAATGTTTCATGCAAATATTACCGATTTTTACATCTAGCGAACGGGCATTATTTCGATTTTTAACTGATTTTTCAACTTTGAAATTTTTGAAAACTTGATACATATTCTTATAGGAAATTTTACGCTGATTCCGAATATACCACATGTTAGTATGCTGAAAAAATTATTTCACACAACAAATCGCAAAAAAACAGGCTATTTTGAAATTTTTGACTACATTTTTGAAAATTTCAACCCGAAGATGTAATCCGATCATGCTGGCCAACGAACTTGAACTTTCGTTTTGTGTCCTTAACATTTTAAAATTTGTTTGAAGTTTCTAGCACAATTCTACGGTCAGTTATCGTCTGGAATGACACATACATATATACATACATACATACATATATACATACATACATATACCTATATACATACATATATACATACATACATTAGAAAAATGCGTTAAACTTCAGATTATGATTCAGAAGAATGCCTAAAACGGATTTCTGCATTAATTTTTTTCAAAAATTCACATTCTACAAATTTTGAGGCTAGAGCAATAACTTAATTTTCTTCAAAAATTCGCTAAAACAGTGAATCAACCAAGTATAACTGCAGTTAAAAAACGAAAATCGACCGAGCGCATTAGTGCGAGGCTCTCCAAAATCATGCTCCTTTGCCTACATGATTTTCCACACCCAGTTTACAAGAGAGACGTTACTAATATTGGGCAGCGCGTTTATGCTTCCAGGAGAAATCAAATAACACCACTACCTAAATCAATTAGTGCAGTCCATTCTTCCCTCAATGTCCTCAAAGTAGTTACCTGGAAAGGTGACAATTCGTTGCTTTTGAATGATGCGCTAGATAATTTTATCGTTCTTAGTTGTGGACAAAGTTTAACTGTTCTGGTTGCCAGTGCGATTGTGCATATGGATGACACATTCGATTATTCGCAACTTTTCTTTATTTGGACAGTACAAGTTTATAACAAGACTTAAAAAAAGGCCTTCTGTCCTTAAATTGGCTTTTTCATTATCTCCAACTTGTCTCCCCAGGAACATGTTTTGCGGTTGTTTTCATTTCACGGCTGGCTATCGTAATGGGCACGACGTTTTGTTGGTAATTTGTTAATTGAGAAACAATGCCCTCAATACATAAGGTCATATTTTTATAGCATTATATTTATTTAAATTATTTTAAATTACATACGAACATTGTTGTTGTTGTTGTTGTAACTTGTTGTTGTTGTTAGTCATTAACAAATGCTGCGAAGACCACAATGAAAGATATGAAATAGCAAAGTGGCTTTATTCGTGTTGTGGACTATCATTTTCGAATCCACATGAAGTTGAAGACTGTTTTGTTTTTGATTTATTGCCACTTTGACTAAACTGAATTAGATGAATATGAAAAATATGTCAGTAGATGATCCTTTTTTTTTTTTTTTTCTTCGTATTAATCATTCCACGTGTTCACCCACAGTGTGTGCAGACAAATGTGTAGTAGGCACAAAATCGATTGATAGTTGCGAATCATTCTGTTCACATCTAGCTTACGCATTTCATACACCCCTTCCTCATCTATCAACATTCGTCAAAACTTTGAAGAACATGCAAATACACATTCACGCCGAATGCGCCAGTTTTACTTGATATGTATGGTACCAACTCTTCAAGTGCGTGAAAAACTCAATTCATAAAATACTGGTTGAGAAAATACAGAAACCAAAAGTATAAAAGAGCAGAATTCGTTAGAATAGGTTCAGAGCATTGGACGGACAACGGTTTCAATAAATAATTGACTAAAGAATAATTATTATTTTTAAACCATCCCTGAACCCGTAACTGGAACTTTCTTTAATGGCTGGAACAAGTGGGATCATGTGGGCTTTTTATTTTCCGGGTGGACGGGATGAGTTGAAAAATAGGATTAAGAAATTGTCGAGGCTGGAACGAGATGAGCTAGTTTGGGAAGCCTAAATTCATATTTCCAGGACATTGATTATCCCGAAGGTTTCTATATATACAGCAAACTTTTCTATAAGTCTCCTACGAGGGCGTAACCTTTTTCAGTACTTTTGAGTCTTCAAAGTTGGGCAAATTATACTTCCTGGTCGTCTTTGATAAGGACAAAATGACTGTAGAAGATGACGTTTCCTGCACTTGAGTCATTGGCAATCCATTCTGTTCAATAACATTCCCAAGTGCCAATGCATCTGTTTACCAAGGAGCGTTCTCCACCTGAAAAACTGCTCAGTAGTGCCTTTACTATGAAAGCTATTAGCTAAATCTGGTGTTCCAGTTAACACTTCCTGATCGATTGCAACCCATTCTCCCTTCTTCAAACAACATTTTTCAAATAACTGTTTAAGAGGAGGAGGCAATTTCGTTGGCCCTACAAGTATCGAAAATACTATTCCCAATTTTTTCAAGTGGTGATTGGGGGAGGGTCCCCTAACTCGATTATTCGAGAGAGGGCGTCCCTGATAGATGCATATAACGCAACACAGAGGAACCACACTCCTTTGCCATCTTTTATATCGAATTACACGATGGAGCCCAATTTAGATATTATCATAAAAAATATTCTGTAGTTTCGTTCTTAATTTTCAGTACTTTTATATTGGTTTTGAACTGTGTTCCACTTCACGACGTCACAATGTTTTGTTTGTTCCTTATCCAGAATTTGCGGTCCGTGGCGTCGGGTGTTGTCTATGAATTTTTTACGCAAAGAAGTATTAAACAGGTTGGGACAGTCTTACATCGACCATAGTATGAAAGTTGTTACGTTGCAATGTGAGCCAGGTGATTCTTTGGAAGCTTTGATTCAACACTTGAACGCTGGATTCGTAAGTAACGCTCTCTCTCCCTCTCTCTCTCTCTTTCTCTCTCTCTCTCTCTCTCTCTCTCTCTCTCTCTCTCTCTCTCTCTCTCTCTCTCTCTCTCTCTCTCTCTCTCTCTCTCTCTCTCTCTCTCTCTCTCTCTCTCTCTCTCTCTCTCTCTGCCCTAAATCCCCCTCCCATCCTATCTCTCTCCCTCACTACTAACCTTATTACATTTGAAGTATGTAAAGTATTGCAAAGTGTGGTTTGTATTAATTCAAATATAGTTCTCTTCATTCGTCATTTCCTAGGTTGGTTCACTCCAAGTCAACAGTGTCAGGACGCCATTCTTAAGTCGCATGCTGGTCGTGTGCCGTGAAGGATCCAGAACTATACAAGGTTTGATCCCCAAAGACAATTTCGACTTTATCGATCGCTTGATAATACGGCGACCCAGTAAAGCAGCGCCGTACCCTCAGGTAACCCTAAACTTATTACATATATCTTCATCACAGCACATTGTGCCAATAGAGTACAACTTAGTGCGTCCCAATCTGAAACTAAAACTATATATTATAATTATCATTTACATACCTTTCGCAGGAGTCCGTCGTCCCTAGCAAGCAGGGTTGTCAGATGTCCGGTTTTTCCTCGGAATGTCCGGGTTTTCATCAAGGTGTTCGGGTGAAAATTGCTCTGGGTAATCGCTAAATGTCCGGTTTTCATTGAACGAGAGCGAAAATCAACCGGTCCCCCCCCCCCCTCCCCTTTAACTACGCTCCTTCTATAGTGGGACGCTGTGTCGACTATATTCGTCAACTTAGGAATTATTGCGATCAGAATAACACTTCATTCACCCGCCCTTGCCGCTTCTGAGACTATGTTTTTTCTAAATCCAGCTAAAATTATCCACCAAATTGAAACGAAATCACAATGTTAACCAAACCATTCAATTGTTTAATACTTGAGGCAGTTGAGATTTGACAATCTTAAGCATTTATTTTTATTTTTATTAATTTATTTTTTATTTATTTTTATTTTATTTTATTTATTTTTTTTTTTTTAAGGCAAGTAAAACAGACGTTTTTTGGATTTTTCAAAAAAGTTCATTTTTCAGCTGGTGGTTTGATATTTAGATGGTATTTTTTGAGAATCAAAAGACACAATAAATTCTATTAGAAAATTCAGCGCTAATTTCTAAAAAATGCTCGAAAATCAAATTCGGTCTAGTTAAAGTTTTAATGCAAAACGAAAGAGGTTTCTCTGAAAAAAATTTTTTAAATCATATATCTTCAATACAATTTAAGAGTGAGATGGAAAATGAGGATTTTCCACTACATTTTCGAACTAGTTTAACTTAAAATTTCTTAAACTTATCTGAATTCACCCAATATAGTCGGCAAGTGATACTTATTGGAACGTTTAGATAATAAAAAAAAAATATATATACATATATATATATATATATATATATATATATATATATATATATATATATATATATATATATATATGTGAAAATGCATATCAATAACTGTTAATGATTATTCTTAGTCTGCTGGTCATAATGTCCAGTTTTTGCCCCATACCACCTGGCAACCCTGCTAGCAAGTCGAGTGCAGTGCTTTCTATGTAAGATCAACATCTCAGTACTGTACTCTGATTCGCCCCCAGTCCTCGACTTGTTAGTGACGACGGTCTCCACCTAAAGGAATTAAATGTATTATTACGTATTATAACCAAAAATTATGAAAGGGACGTTTCAATATTGAAAAAAAACTAATTATTCTATGCAGAACAATACCAGTCATGTGCCCACAATCCCACCACTCTATTTATTAATCAATATTTCTTATGAACAGACGATTGAATTAGAGAGTGAAGATGAAAGTGAAGTTTCCTTAATCCACAAAAATAAAGGGACTTAGGCTACTAGTTTTGGTGGTGCATACAGGAGTGTGTTTCTGATGTGGCGAATGGGGGTGTTCGTTACTGGCTATGGCGGTGCCACTCTAGCCAGCCCAACGTATAGCTTTGAACGTTGTTGCTGGCTGAAGATTAGGATGTGGTGCGGTTGCAGTATAAGCAATGCATGGTAACAAATCATTATGGTGATTACTCTCTACCGTTGGCTATTAAGAACCACTCAGGAGCTCAAAATTTCATAACCTTAAAACCACAAGGTAAGGGTTGGTTTTCCAACCCCAGAGACCTTAGTTCATTTCTCTTTCCCCCTCTCGGTTATGAGTGATCGCCCTTGAGTTCCATTTCCATTAGTCTTCCTGATGATGCCCTAGCAAGCACATCTTGCAGGTTAGCGTCATATTCTCTTTATTCTATTCTTTAGCATTGCAATTTACCTCTCGAGCGGTGAGCAACCCATATTGTGTGATCTAGTCTACATTATTATGTACTTTATAACTAGTTTAGATGACATTTCATGCTGATATTAGATGAGATAAAGCAACTAGGTACGTATCTCAGGACGGTTGCGGAAATACGTTGTGCTAATTTACTTTTCATTTCTCAGGCACTGATCTGGTGATTATGATTCTAAAAAACATATTGTTGTGCACCAACCTAAATGTACATCTCTATTTATAGATTCACCAAATAAACTAACAAGTCGGTTCAGCTCGGGAACACGTGATTCGCAGATGACGGTTACTGAAATTGGGTCAGTTAATCGCAACCTTACTCCTTTCTCTCGTAACCGTCAGTTCGCTACGCACGCGCGAAATTGAAATACTTTTAACAAGCCCAATATCTACAGTACTCGTCCGATTTTGATGAAATACTCATGGAATATGCGGTTTATGCTCCCTATGAATTTCATTGTACTCCAGTTAACGTTAGCCTGAGATCGTTCTATCTCAATTTCTACATGGTTGTATCATTAGGATCACACATGCGTAAATGCCAAATGCTTGAAACAATCTAAATTTCCACAGCTTCAATATGATTTTGATTACATTCTCAGGGAATACTTAAGATAGGCTTTAGATGGTTCCCTTTCAGTTTCATTGTTGTAAAAACAACGTTCCATTCTACGCATGCGCATTTTAATTTTCATCACATTAGTTGACACTATTTTCGTATTTAAAAGAAAAACCATTTCGCAAGAAGACGGGCTAAGTTGTGGCCTGAAGGGTTGCACAAAATAAATTTCGAAACTAAAGTGCGGCTTGAATCTAAACCTCGGCTGAATCCTATCGATAACTCACTAAATAAGTTCGTTTTTGTATGTCACTGATGATCAATTACTTGTCGAAATCGATCTCAATTCTAATTGGAACTCTCCATTTCGTTGAAAGTAGACTACGTTATTTACGTAGATTACGTTATTTTACTATTTTTAGCGTTTTTATTGACTCTCGTTTTCTGCACTGAAATGTATTTCCTAATCTTTGGTGCGAGTTGTTCGATTGATAGTTTGATTTAGTTCAATTCAGTACGTGGGTAAATGGATGCCTATGTTAATTCATGCTAGCGTACGTCGTTGTCACCTAAAATATAATTTAACATCTACATTATTTTATGACTTACCAATTTCTACATTCCATCCAGCGTCCAGCTCTTCAGGCAGGTAGCACAGCTGAAGGCACTCAAAACGATGCCCAACCATCTACGAGCGGCATCCAACAAAACCCTAGAGATGTACGCCAAAATATCAGTAAGTCATTTTCCTATGGAAACATACGATAAGTGTATTAAAATGTAATGAAAAACAATGATTAACCTTAATTGTGATTCAATTTCCTAACTAACGTGGGTCTCCCAGTAACTCTCCCAAACTTCTGTCACAATTGAATGAATGTATTCATAAACTATTTCAACGAAAAACATTTCTCACGTATCACCTTGCAAGTCTAGAATAATTGAAAAGAAGAAGGATGCACACGTATGGTAATAAATCTACAACAAAATTGAGAGCAAGAAGATATTGTTTGTACAATTTTCTGCTAGATTATAACCATTGCTGCTGTTTGAAACCTATACTATCTCTATCTTGTTATTTATAAGAATGAAACTCCATCTGCCTGTCTGTTTGTCAGTTTGTCTTTCTGTCCATGCTATGCTGTGCTTTCTGGGAACCAAAGCGATCGTGATGAGCCTCTGTCCTCCGTTTGGACTGAGTTTGGGGAGGAATACCCTCACTCGTGGCGGAGGTAGAGCGGTTAGAGGGCAGGTACAAATGCTCTGCCTTCGATCCTGCTACCCGGTCAGGCATCTGGAGACAGCGATGAGTCCAGTAACATGGTAATCTCCCATCTCAAAACCGGTACCATGGGTTGGGGGCGGGCCCCAGGCTACTGGCACACTGGCATTCCGCCGAAGTACCACCAGCCTGCCATCCTGCTGAAGTAGGATTCGTGGTGGCAGTGGTTGAGCACACCCCAGCCTTGGGACACGGGGCTCAGTGTGCTCAGGGGTAGAGACTGCATCACTTTGGGACTTGTACCCTGGTAATGTTTCTCGAAATGTAAGTTTTGCTATAAACTTGGATACCAGCTTCCTTAGCTGGGAGAACCAGCTAGAAGGTTCACCTCTACCTGCAGTGCCTTGGCAAGTAGGTACCTTGCAAGGAGAGTTCCGAGCAAGGGCTCGTGAACAGCGAGATATGCTGTTCTTCCCGCCCTATTTCAGGGCATTAGTTGTGTCCCACTGGCTTGCTGGTGGGGGAGAAGCGCAGTCCACGAAGGATAGGCTCTCCTAAGCAAACATCAACCTTCTCTAAGAAGGGGGATCTATCTCTAATATATATGCTACGCACGGCCAAACGGCTGAGTGGTGTGGACTAAGAGTGGTAGGATCTCTTGAATTTCTCCGAAAGGTGGCATAAGCGATTTTAAAATTCTACTCCCACCCGAACCATGGGCATGGTCTCACCATTACACACTTTCTGGTTACGTCCGATTTATCCAAAGATTTTAGAAATTTTAACAGATACGTGGAACATTTATGACTCCTTGGTGACATTGTCAAGGTGATAGAACGCAATATAGTCCCATACCTGTAAGTGAACGTGGACTGAGAGTCTCACACCTGCCAGTAAGTATATATAGATATTCCCGCTCTCACCAAAGAGTGTGAATGTGAACAATCCTTAAATTTAATAATATAAATGAAACAAAGTATTTGAAACAGCCAATATGAGTAAATAAACAAAACAAAAAAAATTAGACCGTAATCTTCTCTCTAAGAAATAATAATGGTTCACATTATTTATATTCTTTCTGTCTATTCCCACGACCATCTTTCAATGGAGTTCTTATTTATCATTTTCCCTTATTATACCAACCCAACGAGAAAATATCAATTTATTTCACTTTCCATTTCTTCTTCCTCATTTTTTTTTCTCACACTCACATTACATACTCTGGGAATGATGGACTCCATCTTTCTAATACAATACGGGGTTTTGACTCTAATTCACTCATAAAGCCTGTCAGAGCCTTTCCAATAACTTGAACAAAATCTATAATAAGAAAAAATTGAAATATTATCTTAACAAAAAGAAATGTATGATATAAAGTTTGCCAAGTTAGAAGGGCAATAATGAATCTTCACTTATTGTAACTTGAACCCATTGATTTTATGAAGTCGGTTTTCCATATAATTCATGTTTGCAACACGATATGATCAATTCAACGTCATTCATTCACCATCTAAGGTACCTCACACAGGGGACCAACTCAGAGCTTACTGGCACAATCTCTGACCAGTCCATCAAAATCGGTTTATTAGTCTCAGAATGGTTACCATCCCATAATATACCATACTAGCCAATCGCTTGCATCCAAGAACCTTCCAAATTTCGACAAAACTGGACCGGTTATATACTATATACTATACACTAAATACTATATAATATAAATATAGTGAGAAATCGCTATTTTTGGAATTTAACGTTTGCATATGTGCGCATGCTACTGTCGATCTTAGGGCAAGGAACATTATATCGTACGGAAAAGGAGCTAAGCGGCAAAATCCCTGAACGTTTTACCAAAATTGGACTGACTTAGCACAGTTGGGGCACATACAAGGAATTGACACAAACAAGCAGCCACGGAATGCAAATTGATCAGCATTAAGCAAATGGAAAATTTGATTTTCAAGGGCAAACATTTACCGACGTCTACCATGAACATAAGTTGCATGAACAAAGCTTCCTTAGTAGTAATGGTGAAGCAAGAAAGGAAGGAATACGTGGTGAGGAGAAGACAACGATAAGGCTAAAATAAAGAGGAAAATTCCATCCCCATTCCCTGACGCTTCTCCCCCGTCTTGGGTTCGGAAATAACATGATGGGCCTAAGTTATTGAGTTAGACTAACAAAATGATATTTCCTTATTCAGATTTTCCCTCAGATGATCACTGTCGCGCGATGAACGAACGCACCCACAGGCAGACTGAGAAACATTTAGTTGATCCGCCAATCATCTTTGATCAGTATACAACTGGAAATGAACACATTATTTCAGTATTCCAATCACTGTACAGATTTATAGAATAATGAATATATTCGTAGATTATTAATTTATTATAATTGTAATTTCAGATGAGGCCGCCGGGCATGCTGTAGGGGAGACGAGAATCGACCACTGCACCCAGACCGAGGGAAACTCAGCCATGACGGCACAAATGCCGATTCCTCAAGCAGCAGATCATCGACCCACCGTGAGTCTGACACCCGTGACGTTACCTATAATTTTGCACATATATTTTTCACAGCTGGTGGTGCATTTCCTGACGCAACGGGGCTGTAAACTGACTTTGATTCCTACAAAAAGTTTTATATTGAACGGAAATCAAGTAAACTTTCTGGGCTTTGATGATGTATAATAAGAAGTATATACTCGTATCTACGTCGATTTTCTTTCAACTCGTTGATTTGAACAAATTAACGGTGCCACATTTTCAGATACCCTATGCACTAGCTTACCTGTCTATAGGGTAAACATAAGGGTAAACATTATCCGATACATTTGAGGGTAAACATTATCCGATACATTTGAAAGATAATAATAATTTAAATTATTGTTTTTGAGTATTTCAACGTTTTCTTGCTACGTTGCGTTTAAAAATGCACTACTCTCTCCAAAAAAACATCTGTTAAGTTGGGTGGGCATTTAGCATTCTCATATGTTGTATCATGGACATATAGAAGTAGTTGAAGAACCAAGGACGAGTCAAAATTATTGAATAGAAAATAAAAGAGTAATATATTAGTTATGTGTATACATGATATATCCTTGTCATGATAACGGGTTTTAAGGAGCATTACCATTTCCACCGATATTCGTCTCTAAGGTATGTACGTAGAAGACCAACTAAGAACTAAACCCAACAATCCGTGACCATTAAATAAAAATCAGAGTATTAGTCTCGGATTTTAGTCAATAACAACCAATTCCAGATTTGTGGATTTGCAATAGTAACTACAACTAACCTCTACGAAATTCATCCGACAAGGCCATATGGCCACTTCGGTTTCGTAAAATTTCCTAGGGGGTTTGACATTTGAAAGGTGTATCTTTTCTTTGGTGTTATGGAGGCGAGGGTGAATCAGGGCCGTCTTAGTTATTGGGTCGATTTCTTTTATCTCTTCCTTATTGAATTTTGGTTTGGATTCACTTTGCCGTTGTACTGTTTTAATGAACACTATTGTGGGTGATTCCGGAGGGTCTATTCGACCTAAGTTCTTCGTGTCGGTCAGTTTTTCTTTGTGCTCTTTGAATTTGTCGGTCAAATGAGTGTAGAGGGCTTCGGTATTTTCATTGTGTTCAGTAAGGTAATTGATTCTTATTATTTTGTCTAGATCAATCTCCAGTAATGGTCTATTGTTAACTTGTCCGTAGAGTAGCTCGAAGGGGGTCGATTTTGAAACTGAATGGAAAGTGTTGTTGTATGCGATAATAGCGTAGTTGACTTTAGTGCGAGTGTTTGAGTTCTTGAAAGCTTCCTGTTGGTTCAGAAGTCTCACATGTTCGATAAGGGTCGAATGGAATCTTTCTGTTTTATCGTTTGATTCCGGGTGTTGAGAGGATATATAGTGAACATCTATCTTATGTAAGTTTAATAATTCCTTGATGAAACTACTCTGAAATTCGGCTCCGTTGTCAGAGACGATGGAATTTGGTAGTCCGTGGTGCGTGACATTTTTCAGAAGTCCGTTTACTAATTCTACACTCGTGGAGGAATTTATGGGGTATGCTTGCGCATAGCGTGAGAATGTACATACTATTGCGAGAAACTTTGTACCTTCTATGGTAAATTTTTCTATATGAAGGGTCTCTAGTGGGCGAGATGCTGTTGGGCCACGTTGTATTTCATTTTGATGGGAGACCGTTCGTATTAACTCGTTAGGCATAGTTCACAGTTATTGATGAACTTTTTATTGAAGTTTTTAAATTGGGCCACTAAAATTCTCGTTTGAGTCTTTCATAGGTCTCTTCAATTCTTCTATGGTTGGTGTGGCCTTCATGGTAGTTACGGACTATTTTGCTCTGTTTTGAATGTCAACAAATTTTTTGGTGTGTTTTGTAATATCTATTTCAGAGTGGGTAAACTGTTTTGTGATGGTTTGGACGAATTTTTCGTACACGTCAGATTCAAAATAGATACCATATTTAATTTTGGTGTGTGTAAACTCTTTAATAAATTTAGTTATTTCGGTTTCCAATTCGAGTTCGTTGATGGTCGCCGTCATGCGGTTATTATTGCCAAATAATTTTAATGTTGTCACTGGTTCTAAGACGGGGTGTTTTACTGGGGTTAGTAGTATTTGGTTGGCACGCACATTGACAGGTTGATCCTTAATGGGTATAGTTGTTACTGTGTTCCCAATGAAATTTGAATGAATGGTAAGGCCGGATCGAGTCTCTACATCATCTGAATGAATTGAGTTACTCTCTCCTCCCTCCTCGGGATCGAAGTTAGCTATCACTGAGTCGGAAGATTGGAGGGTATTTAAATTTGTATGAAAGTTTGGGTCTGATTGTGGTGGTCGAGATAGTGCGTCGGCGTTGGTGTTTGTTTAGTGTTCCCTTTTTGTAGACTATGTCAAAGTCGTAAGCTTGGAGTTTGGTTTTCCAGGCGAATAACCTCGAACTAGGTTCTTCATGGGAGAATAACCACTGAAGAGGACGGTCTGAATAAATCGTGAATTTCCTACCGAAGAGGTAGGGTCTGAAATAGCCGACGGCGTAAACTATGGCAAGGAGTTCCTTCTCGATAGGAGAGTATTTTTGTTCGGATGAATTCAGAGTACGGCTAGCGTAAGCAATTGGAAGGTCAGCGTTATTTGTCGTTTGACTGAGGACAGCCCCTAGTGCTACGTTGCTAGCGTCAGTAGTGACGTGGAAAGGTTTGCTAAAGTGGGGGTACTGAATATTGGGTCGTTACATAGTAGAGTTTAACAGGTTTCGAAGCACCTCACATATTTGGGGTCTGTGACGTTAATTGAAGCATCTTTTTTCAGACATTTCGTTAAGGGCTTTAGTCAGTTGACCAAAATTTTCTATGAATTTTCTGTAGTAACCTTGTAATCCTAAAAAGCCTTTAATTTCCTTGGGTGTCCTAGGATTGGGATAGATTTGGATTGCAATGATCTTGTCAGGATTAGGTTTCATACCTTTTGGGGTTACTACATGTCCTAAATAGCTAACTTCGCGTCTGAGAAAGTCCGTCTTGTCTAACTGTACCTTTAGGTTCGCTTTTCTTAGGCGTTTGAAAACTGCTTCTAATCGTTGAATATGTTCTTGTAAACTGGTACTGAATACAATGAAGTCATCCAAGTAAACACAGCAGTATTTGTTTGCAATACCTCGTAAGATAGTGTCTATCGCTCTTTGAGGGCTGGAGGGCGCGTTGCGCAGTCCAAACGGGACTCTAGACCACTCCAAATGCCTAGTTGGGGTACTAAACGCTGTTTTCTCGATGCTGCCAGGGTCCATTTCTATTTGGTGGAATGAGGATTTCACGTCGATTCTACTGAAGTCTACTGAATCTACCGAGTTTGTCTAGTAACTCAGAAACCTGTGGGAGTGGATATTTATCTTCAGTCGTTTTTCGGTTAAGTTTTCTGTAGTCCACAACCACTCGAAATTTCTGTTTTCCACTACTGGCCGGTTTTTTGGGTACAATGGGGCATTCCAGGGGCTCTCAGAGTTCCTGACGATGCCTTGTTATTGTAATTCTTACACCTGTTTGTCTAGCTCATCTCGGTAAATTTCTATCGTTTTTTGCACATACGGGAATATTGTCAATTGTCGTAATTGCGTGTTTAACATTGTTCGTAAAAGCTAAGTAAGTACCGTCTTGATAGAAAATATCAGCATATTTAATTACTAATTTTGAAATTGCTGTCTTCTCTTCTTCATTCCTATGATCCATCCTAAGTTGTCCTAGGTCGAACTTATATTTTGAGCGGTCGAAATGATTGAGGTTTGAGTCAGAATTTTTACTTGGTGATGTTTACATGGACCAGGCATTGGGGTATTTCGATGGGACCTATCTTTTGGTAGGGGATGATGGCATCCCCTTCCTTAAGGTTATTTATGTGTAATTTAATTTGTTGCATGCACCTATCATCGATATTATGGATTTCATTAGTTTTGGTTTGTAGATAGTGAAGTGGTATGGTAATTTTTGGGGTCACCAGAGCATCCAGGTCAATGTTTATAGAAGCTCGTAGTAATCGTAAGTTGTCTAATCCTATGAGAAGATCGAATCTGCAATGAAAGTTGAAAATATGGAACTTTAGATTCAAACCCTTGATTCGGAAGAGTTCCCCACATGGGACTATCGTGCAGGATTTCGAAGCAGAGATTCCATTGATAGTCTTGACATGGAAGATATTTTGGGAATATTTTAGCGGGAAGAACTTTTCTGTTACATCGGGGTCGATAAAACTTGCTGTAGCACCTGTGTCTATGAGTATTTTTTAATTTATTTTAGGTAGTATTATGTAAGATAGTTCGTCTGTTGGTCGCTCATATAAAGACACTAAGCCGTAAATGGGGGCTCTAGGCTGGTGTTTTCTAAAAAAGGTTGATGCGATTCTTCGTTATTGAGCTCTAGTTCTGGGTCAAAATCTCGGTACTGTTGATTTTGGTCATCAGTTTGTCCGGAATGCCAGGGTTCGGAGTCAAGGGAAGGATCTTCTAATTAATTGTTGGTCGGTTTGGAAATTATGGAAATTCGGGTTTGTGGTTCGCCATGACATGGGTGTCTATTTTTGTGAATGCTCTTGGGGTTTGGCGGTGACCCTACTCGGTTGGGTTTTAAAATCTTTCCTCGGTTGATTTTGGACTTGTGACGAGTTCGGTTTAGGTTGTTGGTTCGATGGGCCAGGAGGTTTCGGATTTTGATGTTGCCACGCGGACGGCGTGAAAATGGCAATAGTCGCGGGCCCCAATGCCCTCTGTAGCCGATTCCACCCTCTGGGAAGAAATGGGGGATTCAGAGCGCTGTCGGAGTTGTTTACCATCTACTGAATCATGTAGTGCAGCAGTGAACTCAGCAGATGAGCTGGGGTTTGGAGCAGTTGGTGTTGCTTGACCGCACCACAACAACTGATGCTTGACAAAGTCAAGGTCAGCAGCAGTGCGGACGACCTCCTAGCTCGAGCCCCTAAGGGCTAGCAGGCGCTAGCAGTGTAAAGATAGGATGCTGGTTGAGAGAGAGACAATACCGAGCCTACCGGCCTTGACCGGTGCATGGACATAGGCACTTGGGACACCAGGTGGAGAGCCTAGCCAAGACCGCACACCAGAGCAAACTTCACGATCTAACTCTAGCAGCAAGACAAGCCCATAGGTAAGCTTTGGCAGTAAGTATGTGCAAAGGAGGCGCTGCTTCTGCTGTGACTTCAATGGAGCCTTGTTGATAGGAGCCAGTGCTCCACCAAGGTCCACACGGCTTGCAGAAATGTTGGCCACACCCTTGAAGTCAACTCCAAGGTACCGCCAAACCTCCAGCACGGATCGGGTGGGGATAGGTGACTGTCCTATGACAAAACACTCCTCATCCACCACCTTCACCTGATGCTGGCAACCCGACGGGACCAAGGAGACTGACCCACACTTATCTGGGTTAACTACCAAACCACACCTGGCTAGCTGCTCAGCAAAGGAATTGAGGCACACACACACACACACACACACACACACACACACACACACACACACACACACACACACACACACACACACACACACACACACACACAAACATACACATACACATACATATATATATTATTTTTATAGATGTACCGTATATATATATATATATATATATATATATATATATATATATATATATATATACGGTATTTTATTTTTTTTACTTTTATAGATGTTTGATTGCGAGCTAGAGCAACTGGTATTGGTACAGCTGCCTCAGGCACAGGATCTAAAAGCGCAAAAGCCGGAGGTGCAGGTTCAACACGCTCACCAGCTGCAAATACGTTCTGAAGATCTGCCGCACAATCCACAATTATTTCAAAGCGGAATATCACTTGCTGGTCCGCCACAGCCAAACATCTCTTACGATTCCAGAATGTCACAGCAAGCGATGTCGTACAAGCCAAATAACTGCAATCATCATCTCCTCGATCATCTTACAGAAGTAAATCAATAAATAATTTAAAATCCTTCAATATGTTGAGCCGACAATAGAATAACTTCGTGTGATGTTATTGCCAAATTTAGTCTTCTTCCGTTGTTGATTATCGTTTATTGAAGATTAACGGACATATTTAGATTTTATGGACTACTAGCTGGTTCAACCATGCGTTGCACAGGTTGACTTGAATATACGCAATCCCCCCCCCCCTCCCCCTCTCCCATCCCATTTTGGACACCCCTATGGATCTGATTCAAAAAAGTCCTTACTTTGAAGTACATACCTACTTAAAGTACTTACTTATAAATTGCCTATTAGGACTAAACTACTGAGACCAACCCCCACTCCCTCTCCGCAAACACCCCCATATTTCAGATTAAAAATACTCTTGATATGTGACCCAAAAGAACGTTCAGATTAATCCAATTTCATTCGTCCGAACATCAGATCACCAGTTCGTTCGGTTATGACCAAAATATTCCATTTAACCACCCCCTCCACTCTACTTTTTTTTTCTTATCACAAACACCTCCCTATGGCTGAGGCCTATCTTAACAATATCTAAACATATTGCCCAATCAGATCCCCAGTTTGTTCAGTGATGTCAAAGATAACCCCTTTCCAAACCCCCTCCCCTAAAAACATCCCTATGGGTCGGAATTGAAAATTTCTAAATAGGCAGTGGTTTTTTAGTGTTATCCAAACATAATAATTAATCAGGTCCTTAGATTATTCAGTGATGTTCAAGATACCCGTATTCCGCCTCAACCCCTCCCTTAAAATACCCGTTATGGTTCAGGATTGAAAATTTCAAGTAGTTAGAGGTTCAAGTCAGAGTATTCCAAACATAGTTAATCAATCAGGTCCTCAGTTTATTCAGTGATGTCCAAGATACCTCATTTCATCCCCCCACCTCCCTCCTCTAAGAAAACACACCCTTTGGGTCAGATTTGAAAAATTTCAAGTAGCCTGAGATTTGAGTTAGTGTAATTCAAATATATTTTAGCAATCAGGTCCCCATTTCATTTAATTATGTCCATGATGTCCAGTTTATTCAGGGATGTCCCCCCCCCCCCCCAACCCACCATAATGGTCTGGTTTAAAAATTTCAATTACCTAGTCTGAGATTCAAGTTGGAGTAACTCGAACATATTTCAACAATCACGTCTCCTAATTATTTACTGATGTCCATGATGCCCCATTTCACCCCTCTCCTCCTTTAAAACACCCTCTTCAGATTTGGAAAATTCTAAGTAGCTTGTGGTTCAGTTAGTATGGTTTCCACGAATCACATTCCTGCTCTCGACAATTGCACAGAGTAACAGACGAAATCATGGATGCATTTAAGGAAAAGACTACGTGCCTGGGGATATTTCTGGATACACAACAAGCCTTCGATAGAGTGTGGCACCAATACCTCCTAGCCAAACTGAAGGATCACCTCACAGACACATATTACAAAATCATCAACTCCTACCCTTGCGGATGCACTTATTCAGTAAAATGTCATATCGTCGTATCAACTACATCACGAATCTACGTGGGAGTGCCACAGGCAAGCGATATCAGCCCATACCTAT
Source organism: Adelphocoris suturalis (assembly GCA_030762985.1). Taxonomy (NCBI): domain Eukaryota; kingdom Metazoa; phylum Arthropoda; class Insecta; order Hemiptera; family Miridae; genus Adelphocoris; species Adelphocoris suturalis. The sequence continues at coordinate 79,937,203 of CM061045.1, read as the reverse complement.
ATTCCATATACTCTTCAGACTTTCCTCAATCCCCAGCCATCAAAACCGCTCAGTTCACAGATGACGTAGCAATACTGTGCAAAGGGACTTGTCATGAAACAGCCCAGAAGCTAAAGCAACATGTACACGATTGAACGCTGGTGTTCAAAATGGAGAACGAAGCTAAGCCCACAAAACTCTGTGGTTTTTAAATTAACCCTTGAACGGAACATCACTCATGTACCATTTTCCCTTAACAATGAGATCATACCTCAAGAACCACTAGTTGAAAATGTGGGAATGATACTGGATTCTCAACTCACATGGGCCGCACACATCACCTCAATACTAATCAAAATCCGTCATCGCCTTGCCCAGCTGAAGTCACTGCTAAAAGGAACATCCACATTACCACTTAGATTAAAGAAATTAATCTCTATGGTGATCATTCGACCAGTATGGCTATATGGGTGTGGACTCTGGGGCTCAGCATCCGACAGTCAAAACAACAGGATACAGGTCATACAAAACCGTACACTGCGTATAATCTCCTTCGCGCCATGGTATGTGAGAAACAGTATAATACACCATGACCTGGAAGTCCCGCTGATTACAGAAACGATGACAACTAGCTACAATCAACTGCACTCATCGATGGATGGTCATAGAAATCAAATAGTACAGTCAACAGCAATAAATCTCCCGGCAAATTGATCGCGTCGAAGACTCAAAAGAAAATGCCCACCGGACATTCTAGAATAATTTGTTAACAACTACCCTCCTATTATGTGATAATATAAAAACTATGTTCCTATTAATCTGTTAAAATTGTTACTTAAATTAATACTATAATATCGAACATAATTCGATGCTATTTTGTTACAAAACACTTCGTGAGGACTGCTACTGAGCAGTGACCTCACCACACGTCTCATGTTAGTAGTGTCGCTAGACGCTAATTACAATATTAGCACAACTGTGATCCACCAAAATATGCAAATAAAGTTTTTATTTCAAAAAAAAAAAAAAAAAAAAAAAACCTTGTGGTTCAAGTTAGAGTAGTCCAAACATATTCCTCACTCAGATCCCCGGTTTTTTCAGTGATGACGAAGATACCCCATCCCCCCCCTCCTCCTGTATAACACCCCCTATGAGGCAGATTTGAAAAGTTTCAAGTAAGTAGCCTGTGAAGTTAGAATAATCCAAACATATTCGCCCAATCAGATCCCCAGTTCGTTCAATGGTCCAAGATACCCCATTTCACCACCTCCCCCTCCCCTAAAACAACCCCTCTGGCTCAAATTTTAAAAACTTCAAATAGCCTATAATTTAAGTTGGGCTGATACAAGCATATCGCCTTACTCATATCAGTTGTCCAATGACCCCTGTAACCGTGAAAAGCGGACAAACACTCGGACAGACAGACAGAGAAAAATTGAGAAAATACCAGTCGTCTATAAATTGCATGGAACAAAAAAGAAACGCACGATTTCATGAATCTAATCAATGTACAGACAGACATACTTACGATGTTATTAATATGGATGATATAAAACACAACAGGTGACAAAGCGAGCTATATGAAAGGAAAACTTATAATAAAGAAAGCGAGAAAAAAATATATATGTTATATATGTGTATGAGTTAGTAATTAATTAACAAGGAAAAAAATAAATAGGTAAACTATTAGTTATATACAAGCAATTCAACACATCAAAGGGCGTTTAATGCTTTAATGACCCAGGAAATGGCAGCTCAGAGCTCGAGTCCGAAATCGTTTAATGAAATCACTTTTGAGTCTGAAACGCTTTTAATAATGTGGAACGCTGCAAGTTAATAGTGTAACAACATATATATTAAATCTGAATCGTAATGATCAGTGGGAATTCTCTAACGATTTTCTCGCTGATGATCTCAATTGAGGTTCATAATACCGACCTTGGGAGAAAGGAACGCGTTTGCCGGCTCGTATCGGTTGTGCTTTGTAAACAGAAACGAGACACCGTTCATTACGTGATATCTAACTGGATTATGAGATTGATCCAGTACCTACACGTTTAAAGTCAATAGCTATTGCATTCCTTTTATTTGATCAACACCGACACGCTAGAATCAACTTTAGCTAGGTAGTTAGTTGGTCTAAAAGAAAAGTACCAATTGGACCCTGATGGAACGGAAAATGGTACAAACGTTCATTCCCAAACGTGACCTTTTTAGAAAGATCTGGGTAAATATGTTTTCCATTCGGAGATATTATGCAGTGGGAAGGTACGATCACTAACCAGCCATGACTTCTCACCTGACTCTCTAGTTGGTAGTTAAATGATATGGATAACTTACCTTTCTAAAAAATACAGCAGTTTTTACCAATAAATAAGCAGAGCTGGTCAAAACAATATTCCATTCCACGCAGATGGCTCCAATCTGTGTGACACCACCTTAGGAAGAAGTTCTCCTCCCAGGTCATGTTCACTATAAATACGGAGCCTTCTTGGGTCGCATGGAGACATGTACAAACTTCTGTCTTGAGTTTATCTCTTACCAAACCTTACCTATCCATTCAATTTCGACGGGGTGAGAGCAACAGGACTTCTAGGGTGTGTGTATACACAATGGGGAGCAGGCACCGAGATGTTACCCTAAATTTTATCCAATGGTGTTCTGCACGCTGGGTTAAAATTCAGTATCATTTCTCTCCATCATCCAAAGTTCAGTAGGTTTTTATTTGTCAAGATTTACACAAGTTCAATTTCGCTAGACCCACTTAACTTCAACCCCATGTAAATTTATCACATTGGTGACCACGACGTTCACTGATATAAGACTCTACAGGATGGAATGGAAGAGGAAACTCACTACAACGACGCCCCTGGACATACGTCTCCTTCAAACTATCCTCATTCGGAACCTCAAGAACCCCCAACTACAGCTCCTCCACAACATCCTATGCAACTTCTACCAATGGATCTCAGCTCCACCTAAGAGACAGAGTCAGGATTACCCCAACCTGGATCATCTTCTCTGACACCCCCAAATCGCCTAATACCTAGCGGCTGCTACGGTCTCCATTTTCGTGATGTTGCTCCCTTGTTATAGCCTATTCCTACAAGAACGCCTACACTATACCTATACCTACTAGGAGTCACTAGACTTTGCTTATTCTTCTTCATTGTAAGATATCTGTTATTTATGACTCTATAATACTTACCTATTGTCTATTCTTGCCTACTCATTATTTGCCACTGTGTTTTCTCTCAACTGGTATCAAATTTTTATCTCGGTTTATGTGGCAAAAACTAGGGGAGCGTGTGCCGTGGCCCGACATGTAACATAGGCCGACCATTCAGAGTTGTTCAGACAAAAATTCCGTTGCGAGCAGGTGGCTGCTGCAATACAGGTATCGTTACCTTGGGTGGGAGTTTCACTTCCAGGTGATGATTACTATAATATAAGACCTTCATGAACAAAATTTGTTTTTTTGGCATTCAATGTCTGCCTTGATTGGATATCTTACCAATAAGTTACCCATCCACTCTATTTTGACGGGGCGAGAGCAATTCCAATGCTTTCAATGTTGGGAGGGACACACAAAAGAAATTCGGTAAATTTTTAACTGAAATTCGGAACCACTAGGAGAAATTTTTTTCTAATTTCAGAATGTCAGTGAAGTCGTTTCATGAACTGTTGCTGAAATCACGTCCTCATATTTCCAAAGAGCACACTTATTTCAGAAATCCCATTAGTTCCGAGGAGAGCTTGACAGTGACGAGTGATAGCCACGAACCTCTTCAATCAGTCTGTCGATATCCATTACAAACATCAAAAATCAAACGCAGTTTGGAGAAACCGAAAAACACACACTTCATTTCTACCTGTTCTCCACTTTCGGCGGGCCCGCCCGGTCAGTTGCGGGCACCGAGCTCTCGCAACTTGCTGTGGGCGAAATTTTCCCCGTCACGGGATCGCCCCGCTCTCGGTCAGATGTAAGTCAATATCCTTATTTCTTCGAGTTCTCCGAAAATGCGGACTCGCTGCAAGGCACGGGCTGGGCGGACATCCGTCAGGTGTAAGCCCCGCCTAATCCTTCTATCCACTGACCGACGGGGCGAGAGCCAGGGTTGCCAAGTGTCCGGTTTTGGCCCGGACAGTCCGGTTTTTTTTGGAAAATTGAAAGTCGCTCCATACGCTTAATGTCCGGTTTTCATTAGAAAGTACGGAAAATGTCCGGTTTTTTATTTTAAAGCCTTTTCACGTGGGACGTTGTGTGGACTAGTCAAGCTGAAAATTATCGCGAGCTTGACTTGCGCTGACTTGCCGCAACTGAGACCTTGTTTTTTTCACATTCCAGATAAAATTTATCTACAAAGTTTTTATTATTCAAAACAGTTCATGTTTATGCTGATATTATGTTTAGAGAATCAAAAGACATAATTACTTAAGGAAATTGAACACTGATTCTAAAAATATGCACGAAAATCAAGTTGAGTTAAAGTGGAGAAATATGGTTTTAATACAATTAACGTGGTTTCTTTGAGGGACTCTTTTACAAATCACATATACCTATCTCGAATATGAATGAGAATTGAGTGACTTAGTTTAACACAAAATTTGATCAAAGCTTATCTGAATCCACCCATTATAGTCGGCAAATGGTATTTATTGGAAGATATTATAGATACTATAGGTCAGGCAGCGACCATCAGCAGCAGCTCAGCAGTAGCTCATTTGGCAGGAACATGGTTTTATCGAGAAAATGAATGACAATGATATGGTGAATGCATGGAATTTATGACTGTATGATCTTTTAATGAGTAAGTATTTTAGTCTATACTTTCCCCCTTGTCCGGTTTATTCCTTCATATCACCTGGCAACCCTGGCGAGAACACCGGATCTGGATATATCCTACTATCCGCTGACTGACGGAGAGAGAACGCTGTGTAAGGACTTCCCAGGTGTGAACACCAATCTTTCTCATCCGAATCGGCGCAAGCATCGGGATGTTGCTCTGAATTTCAGTCAACCGAGTTCCACATGCCGGGATAAAATTCAGTTGATCCGTCGTTAAAAGTTCAATAGGATTCTATTATTTAAGGTTCGCACCAGTTCTATTCGCTTTACTCACTTGTCTTCAAACTCAAACCGATTTACGACATGTGCTTTTGACTTACAGATAAAATATGAAGTGCAAGATGAAGTTGGAATGCCTCCACTGCAAGCGCAAAATCATTTTGGACAGAGGGCGCAGGTGAGAGTTATGTTAGGCTTACTTTCAGCAATCCGCACACTGGTTTTCTACTGGAAAAGTGGAAACTTATTATATGCCTCTATTTATAGACAGATTTGTGTCTTACGGCCGCTTTCCTCAAGGTTTTGATCCGAGTTCAAGGCACAGTTTCTTTTCACTGCCTCCCGAATCGAAGTTCAACCTTCGATCAATGGTAGGTCAACTGGTGTTATCAATGATCTGAGTTCAGTCGAAAACTCGTTTCTAGGTGATCCTCTCAAAAAGCATTAAGCATGCTTGCTTCATTCCTAACTTGCTAATTTTTCGCTTTCTGATTCTCTGTCGTTCTCCATTATCTAATTTTATTTTCTAATCACCTAATTTTCCTACTTGGAAAATTTTCAATCAGTCAATTTGTTTGGTGATAATTGTTATTGGAACCTCTCAACTGACTAACGTCCCTGCTTGCCGATTCGTCATCTTCTACTTTTCCGTTCACCAATTTTTCCACTTCAGTCCTTCCTCCCATTTCTCAACCAGCCTTTTCAATTTTCCAACTTGGGGAACATATAACTTGTTTTTTGAAGGAGGGTAAAATGTCCGACTCTCCATTTTGTTGAACTTTTGTACGAATTTCCAACTGACTAAAATTCCAGCTTGCCAGTGTTTAAACTTCTAATTTTCCATCTACCAGTTTCTTCACTTTAGGGCCGGTTTCACCAACAATCCCTAACCATGGTTAAAGTATTTCATTGTTTTACGGACTAGAGTTTTCAACGTTGATATTAAACAAAGGGGTTCACCAACGTAATCAATGGTCACACTGTTATCAGTAAACATCGATTTACAGCGTTTTCGTGAAACGTCGATTCAAAGTTTAAACTTTGATTTAGACGATATCAAAAAGGCATTTGCCAGCAAAATGAGGGTGATAACGAGATAATAGTGAGGGAACAGCTGTTACCAACCTGAAATCTTCAATGTTTCTATATTTTTTAATCCATTCTGAAAGCATAATGTTTTACAAACTCGTAGGGGTAGTCCTTTACTGCCCTATCATTTCGAAACTAGTGCAGTGATAATAATATATGGGTCTCTTCAAGGATTTTTGATTTGAGTTTGAAGTAGATACTGCGAAATTTCGAACCACTGGAATACTCCATCTTAGCGCGATTTTGATTAGTCTCCATTGAGTATTTCGGAAGTATGTCTCCTAAAATAACTGCAGAATCCGAGATTCCGAAGTTATTTCGACTCAAATAGCGCAGGGAACAGGTTATAATTGTCTCGGAATATATGATGGTCAAGATACATAACTAGATATTTTGCTTCCGAGACTGCAAGGCAGCGGAAGCTTTGTTTTCACATTCGAAATCAAAAAAATTTTTTGCTCCAAAATCAAAATTTCCACTCGCATTTTACGTTTCAGAGCCTCCTGAACAAATTTGGTTCCGTGTCTGTCTGTCTGTTCGTCCACATTTCCTTGTAACAGCCATAACATCCACAATTTTGATCCGATTTTAACCAAATTTTCAGGGATCGTGCGGGTTAAGCTTTAGATGGTCCCCTATCAACTTCATTATGATCGAATGAACGGTAGCTTCTGCGCAGGCGCTAACGTGAATTCCTTGTGACGGTCATAACTCGGTCAATGTTGAACGGATTTCGGTCAGATTTTCAGGGATGATGTGGGTAAGGTCCCTTGAGATCCCATGAGACAATCATCATGATTGCTTCAGCGGTACGCTCTGCGCATGCGTGAACGAAATATTCTTGTTGAGGTCATTGCAACAGCCGTAATTTCCACAATTTTGATGCGATTTTCTTCAAATTTTTAGGGATCGTGCGGGTATAGCTCTACATGGTCCCCTATCAGTTCCGGCATGATCGAATCAACGATACCTCTGCGCAGGCGCAAACAAAATTTTCTTGTTTCGATCATAACTCAGGCAATTGTGAACGGATTTCGGTCAGATTTTCAGGGATGATGCGGGCAAGGTTTCTTGAGGTCCCGTATCACATTCTTCGCGGTCATCAGCAGCGGTACACTAGGCGCATGCGCGAAAATGATGTTTTTGTTACGTTCACAGCTTAGTTAATTTTATCGGATTTTGTTCTAATTTTCAGAGATGATCCCGGTAGAGTTCCTTGAGGTGCCATACGAATCGTACGGTACTACCAGTGATTGTGCCCATCATGCCGGGAATTTATTTGCAGGGATATTTGCACTTTATTAATTTCCTGATGCCAGAACCGGTCGTTTCTAGTTTTCTGGAATTTAATGGTGACGTACTGTGAAGGTCACGAGGAAGCTCATGAGCCATTTCCTTGGCAGTGTATTTATGTTTGTATCTCCCATCACTTCAATAACAGCAGCCTGCGACACCATCTAGGCTCATTGTGGCATTTTAAATTGTGATGAGCCGTTGGCTATTTTATAACACAAGGTATTTTACAACTGTATTTGTACATTCTATGTACCTACCTATGTACCCTACCCGTGACTTGTGTATTCGATGATATCATCAATTTGTTCATGGGCTGACGAAACAGCAGTTTTTGAAAGTTGGTACCTCCTCAGAAAATCGATTTCATTGAGACTGAAATCCGCCGTACTCCCGCTAATCCAACGAAGACGGTGAATAGTAAGGTCTTCATATCATCCTCGTCATATTCGTCCTCAAAAACCAATGCTCTAATCAATCCTCTATGACTAATTTTCGTGCATGTAAGAAATAGCTAGGTAAATTTAAATGTGAAACAGATGCGTAGCAATTAGCAAAAGAGGGTTTCGGTTATGTAAACAAAGATGGCGAAAAGAACTACCTATCAACCTAGCAATAAATCGCTAGTTTGAGCGCTAACCCTCCAAATTCTGCTGGTTGGTTTTGATCGTTGATTTATCAGAATCTGAGTTGGTGAAACCGAATATCGTTGTTCAACAGCTCCTATTGTGAGTAAACGTTGATTAAAATCTTTGGTGAAACCAGCTCTTACACTTATATTGTTTAACCCTTCGATTTTCCAACCGACTTGGCCAGTTGTCCAAACTTCTGACTCGCCATCAGCCCCAAGCGAATTTCGACGGATCATATGATGATTTTTCGGTGTTATCTATGGTTTCTTCTTTAATATATTCCTACTATTTTACTCGCACAGTTTCCACTGCATATCATTTGTAAATTTGGAAAATCCCTACTATAATACAATTTATCAAATAATTGAAAAATTTACGGCATGAAAATTTTGAAACATGAAAGTTTTGGACTGAGAGAGAAAAATTTTACAATGTTTCAATTGCCGCAAAAGACGAACATGCTAATTAGCCATGTTGCTGAATTCGAACGCGGATATTTTACTGGAAATTAATCAATTTATTATTGAATTTCCAAAATTAAACGGCTATTGCATATCTTCTTGTATAATAACTACCCCCCCACCCCACCCTTCTTTTTGAAGGATGCTAAATTTGAGGAGCGTATCTACCTTTATCTGGAATGAAAGAAGAAAAAATTCCTATAGTGAACTAAAGCTACTTACTATGCTTCTGACTCGTTCAAATCATTCTGACGCTCTCATCGTAAAAGTAAACTGGGAGAGTTGAAACAAATGAGATGAGCTAATGGGAAAGTTTTTTTTTTTTTTTCTTTTTTTTCATTCAGTTTAAATTCTACGTACCGTTCGATCTCTCATGTTCACAGCCCATTGGCTAAATTTAGCATAGCCAGCGTTGTCAGTTTAATAGATTATTTTTACCAGGTCATCTTTACCCACCTTTACATTTTCTAACCCCCCCCCCATACTACCCCCTCTAACGGGTCTTCTACCTCCCTTTTTCTTCCAAATCAGAATGAATTTAATACTGGCGAATCATTACCACTTCTGAATGTGGTAAGTATCTACCTAATTAATTCATTCCTACCTGTTGGAACTATTTTTGATAGGAGACCTCGTTCTGGAGCTTAATCCACTTGGGCTTCTGCCTCGGCCTATCGATCGTCAAGCATCAAGTATGAACTAAGTATGTGAGCCCTGTTTGTGGAAAAAAATTGGTGTCTTGTATAGACAAGTTAGCAGTTCCTTTATTGCACACCTAAAAATAATTAAAGGATCACTTTTCCTTGTAGAAGCCAAAGATCGATCGGACAAGGTTCATATTACATATCGTGAATAGGTACCTAATGGAAATGGGATTCACGCTTTTATTTTTGTTTTTCTCAAACACGGAGAAAGACCAGCGATATCAAGTTCGACGTAAAATGTAAAAGACTAAAGCATTTGACCTTGTAACTCACAACTTGCTTTCGAAAAAGTTTGAATTCTACGGTGTGACTGGTGTGGCTTCAGAAGGGTTAAAATCATACTTGGGACAGCGTTCATGGAAATGCCTCAGGTGGGTTTGAATTATCGGATTCTGAAGAGAATCGGATTCTGAGAACTCTGCAAAGAGATGTACCACAGGGAAGTATCCTTGCACCATTGCATATTTGCAAATGACTTTCCTGAATCTGTGTCCACCACTGACCCTAGTATAAGAATCGTGGAATACGCTGACGACACAAATGTGGTCAAAGATACAATGTCTGAAGCAATTGAAGCTTGCCTCATTGTCATTTGTAGAATTCGAGAATGGTTAAGAATGGTTTGTCACTTAATGATACTAAAACTCAATGCATGTTCTTCCGTTCTCTACGCTCTCAGTTGAATCCCCCAGCTTCATTGCAGCTGGATGACATGAGTATTGCGGTGGTTTCCGTCACAAGGTTTCTTGGTATGCAGATCGACTGCAATATGAAATTCGATGATCATGTATCAGCGGTTTGTAAACAGCTTGGCAGTTGCTGCTATTGTTTGCGGAAACTGAAAACGATTGCTTCGAAGGGTATCGTACTGAATGCTTACCATGCTCTCTTTATGAGTAAGGCTCTTTATGGCATAGTTTATTGGGGTAACGAAAAAAATCTCGATGTTGTGTTCAGAGTGCAAAAAAGGGCGACTCGCATTGCCCTAGGTCTAAAACCATTTTCTTCTTGTAGAGGACAACTCAGAAATGCAGGTTAACTAACAATACCGTCAGCATTCATAATGCAATGCTTGATTTTCTACAGGAAATACTCCGCCTATTTCGAAGAATTTAAATTTTACCACACCTACTCTACCCGCAGTGTTGGTCTTCTTCGGCTTCCTCAGCATAGTCACTATTTCAAGAAAGCGCACTTTACCAGATTGTGAAAGTTCACAATAAATTCCTGGATTTTCAAATTGGGAAAGAATGTGAAGTTGTTTTTCGTGGACAAAGAGTTTTACTCTCTTAGTGAATTTTTTAACCATTGATTTATTTATTATCCATTTTTGTTAATACTGTGCTTTGTTGTTTTGGAATATCTATGTATAAACTTTTTTGTAATATTTTGCTTTGTTTAAGATAATATTTTACCTACTTTGTGCGACGCTTTCTACTCACACGTAGTTGTGATGTATAGATATAAAATACAATAAATAAATAAATAAACGTGAGCAAAAACAGAATGAATCGCGCTTCTTCATAGTTGTCAGCTTTAATCCGAGAACAGAATATGATATCGCAATTCTGGATTTTTTTTCTAATTTTTATTTGCTCAAAACTTAGTGCCAGGCACCCCATAAACGCTCTTCAAGTTTCTCTTCGATATCTCAAAAATTTTGGGGAACAAATTAGGAGGAGGGGGGTCACTTCTCGTGATAATAGATCAGCTCAGATTCCATTCTGTTTTGGCTCATGTCGGAGCTTGAGATGGCTGGTCTGTCTCTGTTTTTGAGAAAAAACAAATAGAATAGGTTGCACCCCATCTCCATTAGGTACCTAATCATGAGGTATAATATGAACTTCGTCAGATTAATCTGTGGTCTTTGACGTCTACAAGAAAAAGTGATACCTTAATTCTTTTGAGGAGTGTAGTTCTGGGAGCTCCTTTGTATGTAGACGTACTCCGTTGTATTCTGTACATTATTGAATAAAAATCAGGTGGTTGTTTTATGATGAAAGTAGAGTAGGGAAAACCTGTACACTTACATTCGAACGCTCATTAAAATTGACGTCATCATCCTGGTGCTGTTTTTCACATAAAAAAGCGCGAAAATAACTGAGATATGGTTGATTTTAAGCTCCGAACCGGCCTATCCTGAAGCTTTGTTGCTTGAAAACGCACACACACAGTAAAATAACGTGATGCCTGCTTTTTAGTAAGTAAAGAAGGAACAAAAAAACCATGGTCGGGAGCCGAAAAATGCATTAATTTGGTGCACTGGTGGTGTGGCCGCCAGCAAACAGGCGTCTGAAAATCTCAATACGATGGTGAAGGCTCACAGTAGGGTAAACCTCATCATGTAATTTTACTGTGTGTGTGCGTTTCAACGTGAAATAGCTTCAGGATAGGCCGGTTTGGAGCTTGAAATCAACCATATCTCAGTTACTTTCGTGCGTTTTTATGCGAAAAAACAGCTCCAGGATGATGACGTCAATTTAAATAAGCGTTCGAATGTAAGTGTACAGGTTTACACTACTAAATAGGTTTTCTTGTTTGTACTCTTGTAGCGAATGTTCGTAGTAAATTAAGCTACTGCAATGGCTCAAAATTTGTTAAAATGAAATTTCCTAAACATTTCTCCCTTGAAATCCTTTTCGAGGCATCATGAAACGATTTCTTTCCTTAGGATTAAAATTTATAAAATCTGATCTTTGGTAAACAAAACTGAACTTTCCGAATATAAGGATGATTTAGTTGGGCAGTTGTTTTCGAGCACAGAAAAATGGTTAGGTTTGAAAAAAACGTGCTTGAAAATGGCAGAAAACTATTAAAGATCAATAAACTTCTATTTATTACCAGAACACTACTCAGACAATGAACTGGTACATTAAACAAATTAGTAAGTAATGCATGCATTTTAGGGACGTCCCTATTGCATATCACTTTGGTGAAAATTAAAATAAGAGAGAGAAAAAAAGTATAATGGTTCCTTGGAAATTTTCTAGGTTTTTTGCACAACTAGACGGAAATTGGAATCGAACAAAATGAGAATCACGAAAATCGGTTGAGAATTGTAGCCTGGGTGACTTCGACAAAATTTGTCGAAAAAAACCACGTTTTTCGGCTTTACCCCCTCCATTCCCCCTTTTCCATCTTGAAATTCGAAATTTCCGAGGTTTGTTGCACAACTAGACTGAAATTGGGATCGAACAAGCAAAGAATCTCGCAAATCATTCGAGAATTGTGGCCTGGGTACCGTCGACAAAATTTGTCACAAACACACCCACACACAGACATACACCTATCGGTTTTTTTTCCACGGATTTGGTCTTAGAATGGTCTGAAATAGATTTGTATGTGGTTATTTTTTCTCATGCTTGGGTTGTTCCCTACCCCCTGAATCAATTCCAATAGGTCGTACCTCTTATATAAGAAGCTTTGCCTGTATGACCTAGCTTCTGAGGGACATCCTAAAAAATATGTTCCCAAAGTTTTTTTTGAAGAATATACTTACCAAAATTTCATCAAAATGGGCTAAAAATCAATAAAATTTAAAATAATTGTACAACTAAGAAAGAAAGAGCTAAGAATCATTTTTTTATTGCAGAATATCATAGAAAATGTGATTTTGTTCCATAAAATTTATAGTTAATATTCTCGCTTGTATGCTCTAATTTAAACGTAATTTAACAGAAATATAATCGATATCTTACGGAATTTCGGTCGAATACGATAATGCTTCATGTCTGGGACTATTTTATACTAAATTCGTAGTCAAATGCGCATCTGCATTTTTAAAATCCCAATATACTTATTACTTAATTACTCATTTATTTGTCGTTTGTAAGAGTCATCATCATTTTATTAGGTGGTGGCTGATTATGAACAAGAGCAACTGGAATTGGAACAGACACAAGGTCTACAATCGCAACAGCTAGAGATGCAGATTTCACACACTCAGCAGCTGCAAATACGTCCTGAAGATCTGCAGCAGAGTCAGCAGTTATTTCAAAGCGGAATATCACTTGCTGGCCCGCCACAGCCAAACATCTCTTACGACCCCGGAACACCGCAGCAAGGGATGTCATACACGCCAAATAACCGTAGCCATCCCTTCCACCCTCATGCAACGGTAATAACTCAATTCTTAGTATCTTTCTTCATTGTGGGCTGACAATAGAATAACAGTGCTTGGTCTATTGGGTAAATGTAAAAAAATCCATTATCGATTTTCCATGAAAAAATCATAAAACCAACACAAAGTTGCCCCTGAAGCTGATTGGAAAAAATGTCCATTCTGGACAAGTAATATGCGTTCAACAGCAAAGCAAAGGTTAGAGCTGTTATGAGAAGAACGTTCCACACGTAACGAATTCAGTTTGAGCGTCGAAACCTCCCGCTAAGGATTTAGAGTATCCATCATGCCTCTAATCAGAAGAGTTAAGATAGTTACTTAGGGTATTTATCCAACCACCCCCCTCCCCACCCCCTAAAAGTCACCAGACGTCACCAGAATTTGAGTTCATTGGTCAGCTTTGAAAGAGGAGTTTCCCAAATGTGTACACGTTAAACGGGGAGGGGGGGGGGGGAGAGACGGGTACCTCCTACAAATTCGTTTCACACATCAAAGAATACAATCCTAGATTTTAACGTAGTATGTATTTTATTTATATATTCAGAGGGTGTATTTCCTGACGGGTATAACTCTCTTATATTACAACATAAAAAATTCGTTCAACGCCGAAAAATCCGTCTTGGCAGATGACAGGTTCATTTCGTTGGCCAGCCCGATCGCTCCAGAATTTCAGGTTCAAATTTACAATTCAGTGGCACGAAAATGCTAGTAAAATCGGTTTTTTGACAATAGAGCACGTGGGGTGTCGCAGTCGAAGTATTTTTCAGCGCTGAGTCGACTGCAACCACTCCCAGATCTCTAAGATTCATAAAAAGCGAGAAAAGGATTTTTAGGTGGAAAAATCCATAATTGACTGAAATTTTGGTGTTTTCTAGTTTGGCTCGTCACCTAAAATTTTCTTTTCGATTTCACCACACGGCTGTCCCCACAGATTTATTCAGGACATGATTGGCCTCAATGAACAGAACTTAAATGCCCAATTAAACTGTATCCACTATTTTTCTTTGAAAATTCGCTCTGTTAGCCATGCTGTATGACTGAGTACTTTTTGATGATGAGGCCTAGACAAAATAGCAACATATTGCTCAAATTAAGTTTATTGACTATAAAAAATAACCTTAAAAAATTTATGTGCAAAATTATGCTGAAAAATATACTTAAATTTCATTAAAATTTGCTAAAAAGTTCCAGTCATGCAGCATGATCGTATGAGCGAGTTTATATATACATTTTCGTACTATCTTATGTTACATTGTGTTCAAAATTGAGAACTTTGAGTGAAAAGAAATTGTTAACTACCTATTTTATAGCAAAAACTCATTCTAAATAATAATCTGCTATTCAAAAAAAGATTTTAGATTTCTAACTTTATTGAAGTTCTTATCGATTTTTTAGCACATTTTAATGAAATTCATGTACATTTTTCAGTATTATTTTGTACATACATTTTTTCATGTTCTATTTTAAAGTTGAAAAATTTAATTTGAGCAATATGCTGCTAAGAAAATATAAATTTTGCAATTTTCATCCGTTTTTAGTGATTTTTTTCAGTAATTTTTTGGAATTTAATGTGCTCAAAACATGCTGGCCAACGAACTTGACTTTTCGTGGGAAAGCTTGATTTTTTGGGGCAAGAACGGAATTTGTATCTCAATTCTAAGGAGAGTTATCGTCTGGAAGGACACACACACGCATATATATATTAGGTGATGGAGATGACTAGTCCAATACATAAACTTGGGTTGATGGGTTTGGTGATTGACTAAAACTAGTCTGGAGGTAGACATTTTTTATTTACTGCGACTTTTCAGTCAGGATCTGACCCAAATCATGCAGATTTCTACAGTAATGAATCAAAATATGTTAGTAACTACTATATGTGTAAAAGTAGGTGACGGTGGTCAATCAAGATCAGGTAACTAAATACTTACAGTTGTACAGGTGGTGCTTAAGTTTGAAAACAAACAGTGATCCGTGGGGTGGTAGAATTCATATATGTATTAGTGCTCCTAGAAGTAGTTATCAAACAACACTTTTAATAACACTTTTCTTATTATTGTTTAAAAGTGTTGTTGCGGCTACTTCTAGTAGTACTAATATATGAATCCTACCTAATATATAAGTACAAATATTTTGATTACTAACATATTGTCATTCATTTTTGAAGAAATCTGCATGATTAGGATCAGATCCTGACCGAAACGTCGCTGTAAATAAAAAATATCTACCTTCAGACTAGTTTTGGTCAATCACCAAACCCATCAACCCAAGTTCATATGTATATATATTAATTGCTATGCAATTCTTAGCCCAACTCCCAACAACTTTTTTTGTAACGTCCGTGACGAAATTAACGATGATTTAACGACTTTATTTTTTCAGCGTTTTCAGGCTAAGAATTCCATAGCAAATTATCCTCGTTTTCTACGCAGTACAAAAGAGAAAAGATCCGGGGGGTCCAGGGGGGCGAAGCGAGTATATATATATATGTGTGTGTGTGTGTGTGTGTGTGTGTGTGTGTGTGTGTGTATGTGTGTGTGTGTGTGTGTGTGTGTGTGTGTGTGTGTGTGTGTGTGTGTGTGTGTGTGTGTGTGTGTGTGTGTGTGTGTGTGTGTGTGTGTGTGTGTGTGTGTGTGTGTGTGTGTGTGTGTGTGTGTGTGTGTGTGTGTGTGTGTGTGTGTGTGTGTGTGTGTGTTTGTGTGTGTGTTTGTGTGTGTGTATGTGTGTGTGAAAAAGCGTTAAACTCTAGGATTCGTTTCATAATGCCTCAAAATGGATTTCAATAAAGAAAATTTTTAAAAATTCTGATTTTAGATTTTTCTAAGCCATTCCAATAGCTTCATGTGAAGAAGCATACCCCACAATGTTTGATGAAGAAATAATTAATAATGCGAGTTTAGGTAATGCAAGTGTTAAGTGTTGGTGCTGCTCCCGGAATACAGGGTGCGCCACGAAAATGTTACACTCTTCCTTCATTTCCCCTGAATTCAGCGAAAAAAATTGGGACCTAGGCCATTCTTCTTAATTTTTTACGTAGATCTCAGGAAAAATACTTTCGTACTCGCTACTTGCGCCAGAAGTGGCGCAAATGACATAAACTTTGTTTTCTCAAATGACAATCCCCAT
This sequence comes from Adelphocoris suturalis, assembly GCA_030762985.1. NCBI lineage: Eukaryota > Metazoa > Arthropoda > Insecta > Hemiptera > Miridae > Adelphocoris > Adelphocoris suturalis. The sequence goes on along the minus strand of CM061045.1, from coordinate 79,920,731 downwards.
TTTTTCTTGTAAATTCGAATTCTACGCAAAATTTTATAGATAAATGACATGACTCGATTTTTCAAGTGCGCGTAAACGGGCGCAATTCTGCCCCAAAAGTGCGTGAAAATTGTGAAATGCTGAGTTATTGAAGATACTTAACTGGCACATGTTAAACATGATTTTGGGTTATTTTTGCGTGCTGATCCTCAAAATCATGATTAATCACTGATATTTGCAACACCAACTTCGGAAAACACCGAAAACTACATTTTAGTACACTCTGTCTGTCTGTGTTGTGTGGAAATGAGTAACGAAAATGCGATTTTGGTCGATTTGTCGGTGTTTCCCCATGATGGTGTTGCAAATATCAATAAAATTTAATGAACATAATGAAAATAAAAATAAATATGAATAAATATAAATGTATAAATAATATGTAAATAAATATTTATAAATATAAATAAAATATGAACATGTTCATTTAATGATTGTCATTCCGAGGTTCAGCACGAAAAAATACCCCGAAATTATGTATTACATGTGGGGTTTGAATATCTTCAAAAACTCAGTATTTCACCATTTTTGCACTATTAGAGAAGAATGGCGCGCGATTGGGGTGGAAATGCGCCAGTTTATGCGCATTTAAAAAATCAAGTTATGGATCACTTCTTCATAAAATTTCACGCAGAATTCGAATCTCCAATAAAAATTTGGGGTTCCTGCTTGAAAAAACAAGGTTTATGTCATTTGCGCCACTTCAGTGGCAAGCGGTGCGCCCGAAAGTATTTTTCCTGAGATCTACGTAAGAAATTTTAAGCGTTGGTCCCAATTTTTCACGCTGTATTCAAGGGAAATGAAGGGGGGTTTAACCTTTCCGTGGGACAACCTATATATATATATATGAAAAAGCGCAAACTTCGGGAATCGTTTCAGAATGCCTCAATACGGATTTCCTTGGACGAATTTTTAGAAAAATTCGATGTTCAAATTTCCCGAGCTATTGCAATAGCTTCATATTTCACGAAAATTCGCTATATGATAATTAAATAATGCCCCTAGTAACCTAAGGCGATCGAATGAGTAGCAAATACAATTTCAATGGAATGATCTTCCTACGAAATCGAATTTGTTTTTTTCTTTAATAATTATTTATACCTTGAGAAAGATTAGTGAAGCGAAGATGGATAGGTGTTTTGTTTCAATAATTCTCTTTCAGGACGGCTATGTAGTTTTATGGAGATAATAATGTATCATTGACTCTGCTTCGTAATAACACCTACAGTATATACCCACAATAATATAATGGGGTTATATAATTCAGAAATAATAATCAGATAATAGAAATTAATAATTCTCGTAATAATTTGAAGTTTTTTTTTTTTCTCTCTTTATATATTTGTGTAATTTTTATTTTGCAGCCTCAGCCTACGACTCAAATGCCACAAAATATACCGTGGGAAACTAAGCTCAATTTAATAAGGCAAACACGGCCCATTTATCATTTTCCAAATTCACGCAATCCGTCTAATAAAACAAAACAAATGCCGAAGGCTCGAGTGCCTAACCAGGATCATTCAACTAGGCACATTCGACAACCCCATCAGCAGCAGTTCTATGGTTATAGAGACAACGACGATCATCGCTACCACAAATAGAACGACTGCACAACATGGATGAATATCAATGAAAAACAACTGGCGTTTAACCAATGAAACTGGCTGGTATTGACAAATTACTTTACATCATACTACTATAATACGATGTAAGTAAATTGATTGTTACCATATATCATTATATATGGAGCGTATTGATTATAAATATATATCTTTTTATTTTGGGTAACTCAAGTTTTATTTGTAGCATCAACCCATAGCGTATGTAGGAGACTCGGTATCCAGTGAGTAGCCAAATGTTATGGCCTAAGCATTATAGATACCTCGACAAAATCGGAACTTATTCTCTCTCATATGAGAAGACCAGAATAGCCCAAATCAATGATTGGTTATGATCGGTGTTTTTCAACATTAAAACATTATTTTCTCCTCTAATTAGCAATGAAAAATTAAAATTGATGATAACAGTGGAAAATTACTGAAGGCAGCAGTTTTTTGTGAGATTTTACAGTCTCTAACATCAATTTCGAGGGAGTGGTTAATTTTCCAAAATTTTCAACAATTTCTTCTCCAATAAAGAATCAACATTTGTTCATTAATAAATAAGTCACAACGGTGTTGAATAAGTATGAAAATCGTATGTTTTTATACAAATTAATACTGAATCCGAAAAAGAAGGACACAATTTAAATGAGGTACCCATATGTTGGGAAAGAGTGATTTTATGAGGTCAGGTTTAGATTCATCGTTAAAGAAAATCATAACTGTAGAAAACATTAAGATAGGCCAATTTTTCTTGCGGTGTTAGTTTACTAGATTTTCGATGTAGTTTATCTGAAACAATTTTTTCAAGAAATCTCCATCCCTTCGGTATATATGTATATATATATATATATATATATATATATATATATATATATATATATACTCGGCCCTGGACCCCTAATCTATACTCGGCGCTTTGCGACTCGCCGGATCTTTTCTCTTTTCTACTGTGTAGAAAACGAGGATAATTTGCTATGCAATTCTTATTGTATTTTGTAAAAAAATTTTAAGCCTGGCTGGGATTCGAACCCACGTCCTTCGTCTCATGATTAAAAAAAAATTTAAAAAAATTTCAAGCCTGGCTGGGATTCGAACCCACGACCTCGCGCTTCGCGGTCCCGGACGTTGCAAAAAAATTGTTGGGGGTCGGCCTAAGAATTGCATAGCAATTAATATACCTATATATCGAGAATTGAACGTATACATATGTATACATAAATGTATACGGGTATAATTCATGAGAATTTTAACTCATTCCTTTTAAAAAAAAGCCCGAAGGATACGGGGATTTTCAAGAAAAGGGCCCTCAAATATTAACTTGCGTTTGTGGCGCACCCCGTGATGTAGAGATTGATTTTGTGATATATCAGAATTGTATTGTTCGGTGGTCTGGATGCTCCAAGCTCGCATCTCAAAAATACATAACATTAAGCAGTCAACCACTTAGTAAAAATTCAGATTGGTTTGAAATAATTGAGACTAATAAAAACCTGTTGGGACCAATAAAAACTGTTGGTACCTGCAAGCAGCGTTTTATTTCTAAATATTATGTGAAGTGACACTAACAGGTACTCATTTATTATCTTTTTCCAATTAATTATTATACTAATAATTAAATTACGTTTCAATTTATTAAATGAATTTTTTAAGGGATTGACTACTATATGTTGTATTTTTGTAATGTGAGTTTGCGAGCATGCAGACCACCAATCTATACACATCATTCTGTTCTATTACGAAATCAATCCCCGCGGCCTGAGCCACAGCCGCAACTTTATAGTGGCGGCTCTTTTCTAGAAAAGATCCAAGAATACTGCCCCCTAAATCCACTTGGCTAATAAGGCCGTTTCAGTCAGACCGCTTTGACTGCATGAGTTTTTACTGAAAGTAAAATTTTCCCGGAGTCAAAAATCAGCCATCTATGCTGAATTGGGATCGGACAAACGGCGAGGTGAAACTGCAGCCTGTGGCTTCAGGAGTAGCTTGCTGGAAGAAGTAGCTGTTGACCGTGTTCATTATCACAGTGTTTTGACTATGCAAGTGATGAAGTGAAGGTGTGACATCAGAGAATTTGGTGTTTACTTTATGGCTTGAAAGGGATTACGTTTTAAAGTTTCAGTCATATTGTTCTGCACCAAATGTTACGGCCTCAAAACAGATTTCCATGAAGCAAATTTTGAAAAAAAAAAAATCACTTAAAATGTTACGAATTGTCACATATAGTCGTGCTTCATGACTGGGCTTTTCATTTATGAGTTAATGGCGCATTCATGGCAGCTACGATGTTATGTATTTTTTATGTGTCCTTTGAAGAAAAGGTACGTTGTATAACAAATGAATCAATAACATTCATGAGTATATTCTGTAGGGGATATCGCCCGGGGAAAGGACCCTCAGAAAAGTTTTATTCTCTTCAACCATTTGCTAGGTCGACCTCAAAAGACGGGAGTTGTCTGTAATGAGATCTGAGGGTCCTAGTGAAACTTGCGGATCACTCTCCAAATAGCCTAATTTTCTCCGACTAGCTTATCAGACGTTGCAGCTTAGAGCTTATCAAAAGTCTGGCAAGAGACAGACACGGCTCCCCAAGAGATAACGAAAAGCCCTTTCTGTGACTTCTCCATTTCATTTAGCTTCGGATGTACGTCTCCTAGTTGTGAAATTTATCTTACCTCTCAGTCGAGCGAGACTTAATATAATCCTTAGACCGACATTCAACGTGTTGGTCAGTTTAGAACGTTAAAGTACCTAATTTACCGATTCAGTGAATCAACAGCAGCCACATTTTATGTATATGCATCATTATCAGTGTGTGCTTGCACCATTATAGTTTTGCCAAGGGGCTCTGAATATGAGTAGCTCGAAGCGGAGCGCATCAAGGACGAACGCACCCAAGTCAATACCACACTATTGCGACACAATTTTTTTAAGTTTTTTGTGACCTTAACAGTCACTTCTAGAATATTTCCATGGAAGTGGGCAGATAATAAAAACTTTAAAAAATCACCAAAATTCAAGGAAGAAATTAAGATTGGTCTCATCCGATGCAAAATTCCTTCCTTTACACCTTTTTTTCGTACAAAAACAATGTAGGTCAGTTCTAAAGGTCAAAAAGTGAGAAAATCTACAGAAATTGGTTTCTTGGGTCGAAGAAGCTACATAAGCTGTAGGTAAATTGGGTATATTCGGAATCAGAATAGCTTTTAAAATAATTTTGTCCACCTAGAATCGTTTTTTGTCTCACTGTGAAGCGCTTAGTGATTGGATAGCGAAAAAAAAGTTAGCAAATAAAATCACGGTTATGGAAAATGTAACTAAAGGTTTTTTGAGAAGGAACAAGGATATAATAGTTAGGGCTGATGACGCATTAAGGAGTGATTTTGACCAAGCAGCAGTAAGAAGATAAAATGTATAAAATAATAACTATGAAGACTGAGTTCTTCAAGCGTCATAATCCTACTAAGGGCATGAATATTAAAGTTACGAAGTTTGTAGATAAATTAATAAAAAATAAATTAATTATAGAGAAAAAATGGTGTTTCTTAAACCCACATGGTGGGCCGCCTCGAATCTAGGGAACTTGTTAAAGGGTTCATTCATTTAGTGCAAATTTACTTATAGTAGTGATATCGCTGCAGACTTTATGCGTAAAATCGACGCATATTCAGTAACATGGGACTCCTTTGTGAATTGTTGAAGGGTATTCTTAAAGTTTTACATTTACCTACTGCTATATACAATTTATTTGTCGACATGAAATAAATAAAAAATGCAAACAGTAACTAGTTTGAATGACCTTGCATTGGCCGAGACTTTACTGCATATTCACTAAGAAAGAGCACTAAAAAAGAGTAGGAAGAAATTTCCCTAGGAGCTCTCAGGCATAAATAAATTCAAGAATAGAACAACTGGTTCATGGCTGTTTGTCTTCATCCTTCAAGACAACACATACACAAACATACAAACACACACACACAAAACTTGTCACGCTAATCTCCACAACTCTTGATGCTGATTCAATAAGTGAGCTATCGAAAAACCTGATATTAATATTCAGGTACTGATAATGTAGGTACTTGACCGTCTTAGCCATGAAAACAATTGTGGACTCAGTCTTAGACAAAACAACAACTGTAGACGCAAAAAAAAAAACCCCGCATTCATTCATCTTTTACCAAAATCTACAATTTTTACCGGGATATTGTCCAAGAAGATCGAAACCAATCAAACTCCAAATGACAACAAAGACACTTGCAGCTGACAGAGCAATGGATAAGGACGCTTGAAGCCGATTGAAAAGTGTCTCAAAAGAAATGATAGGTACTGATTATTCACGATGCAACAGCAATGGGCAGATTTTATAAATTATCAAGCTTTTCTGCTTTTGGAATGATAAGTGCCTTTACAAAATGAGCCTCTTCCTTGTCAAGGCTTGTCCTTCCAAGCTTCATTCATTTTTGGTTGTAAAAACTCCACTCATTTTTATTCTGGTGTATTAGTACTCTAGAACTGCTCGGCTATCGATGTAATTTATTTTTGAAAGAAAAGAAACAAGGTCATGCATAAAACTAGTGTCACCTAAGAGATTATTTTGGACCAAATGGCTATATTGTTGTATGTGATATTTGCGTAAGAAACAGCTGTTCTGAATTAATTTTCTACCAATTCGAATCGTAATTTATATTATTTCTGTTGGGAAAGAGTATTGTTGTTACTTGTGATAATAGTGATGTGTGCAAAATAGTAGTTTGTGTAATAATAGTCCAGAGTCCTTTAGTCCAGAAAAAGGACTTTGGCGAATTTTCAAGATGTCTTCAGTTGATAAACTAATTTTTAAGGTCTTCCGCTCAAGTTGATTGGTTGGGAACCGAAATACATAGTTTTTGTCCGAGTATTCACGGTCTTATTGGGAAAAAACCCCTAAGTGAGTCAGAATGACTAATATTTAGTAACAAGCGCATGCTGGGAGATGTTAGTGTTCCCGGGATAAACTGCATTAGGAAGGATTTCCTTCAAGATGTATTGTGGATGTTAATCGCGATATTTATAGGGTTTCTATATTTAGAAACTTGATCTTTTGCTGGATCCGAATTCATTGTACACTGGTAATACAAATAATATTGCACACGGGAAAACTGTTTAAGAGGTTTGACATATACTCTCCGGGTCCACTTAACAACTAACTCAAACGTCAGAGAAGTGCTTAGTCAGAACGGGAAGGCTTAAGTAGATAATAACTTGATAACATAGAAACGTTAGGAAGTGGCGAAGGGGTAGGAAGGTGAAGCAGGTGGAGGGACACCAACTGTACTTAATGTTCCGTTATTGTAGACCTAGGACGGAAATAGAAAGAGGAATTAATATCCTCCGCGACATTGAGCGAATACGAAAAAAGAAAAAAAACGTCTGCCAAGTTGGGTGTGGCAGATAGCTTTCTCGTTTACCTATCATGGGCTATTCGGGACAGCAATTCACGTTTCGTGGTAGCGAGTTTCAACTTCGTGAAGGAATAATAAAAGACGTCTGTATTGTGATTCCAATAGAGACCTAGTATCTTCAGACTTTGAGAACCTAAATCATTATCGAATCGAGATACATGTTAGAGGCTCAACGATCTTCCTGTGGTATTCTGGAAAGGACTTCAGGATGATTTGCTGCCCATTTCTGCAATTCTAGTTTGGATCTCCCTAGTACGTCTATCAAATCATTTCTTCAATTTATCGCCTGAACTAGTTAATCCCCGTTGAGGTCATCCACATAAGTTCTCGTTTTGAGTATATCCCCCACATCTGGATGACTCAAAGTGACTGAATCAGCTATGTCACGAATCACTCTAGTTGATAACCATGCGGCTGAGGCTGTTCCGTACGTCACTGTAGTCAGTTTGTAGTCTTGAACCGGCTGTGTTTTGCCAAATCTCCAAAATTTACCCATAAGTTCTTGATTTTCAGGACGGTGTTGTATTTGTCAGAAAATTTGACAAACATCCGCAGTGAAAACAAATTTATCTACGCGGAAACGGGTTATGACCTTTGCTATGTTCAATTGAAGTTTGGGTCGAGGTAACAGAATATCATCCAAGGAAAATTTGGATGAGATCTTTTGAAAGGCGTTGAATACCACCCGTATTTTTTTGGGTGGATTATATGATCTGTGAAAGCAGTGATAGGGTAAATAATAAGTAATCTGTCCCGATTGAAAAGGGGAGCATGGTATTATGTGACGTTGCTCAATGTAATCTCTCATAAATTCATCGTATGAAAATCTCATGCTGGGTTGACGTTCAAGACATTTCTCTAAAGAAAATAAACGCTGTAGCGCCTTAAGACGACTTTGACCGAGTAGCTTAGAATCATATTTGAGGGGAAGGGCAACTGAATATCGCCCGTCTGCCAGAATTTTTGTATATTTGGAGAATATTTCTCTGCTTTGAGGTCATCCAGTGTCAATGATGGTATTTCAGAAACTGATTCGAGTGAGAATAATTTTTCTACGAGTGCGTTAAATTTTGAGTCAGTGTTCGTTTTAGGTTGTCGCGACGATAGCCGGAGTGGGCAAATCGACCGCTCAGCGCAGCATATCTGGGCACAACATTTCTGACTGCTATAGCCTAACTGGGCAAAAGCATTTTGGTAGCGGGAGAGTAAGAAATACAAAGAATCCACACACAAAATTATTTTAATAAATATAAACAAATAAATTTAATTAATTTACATTGTACACGCTCGTCATAAGTAATGCAGGTAAATGTAAAAATGTTCATTCATCGTCTGGCGTACTTATTATTATGTTAAGGGTTTTGAAGCGGGATGAAACGTCGGTCATGTAGACAATCGGGTCCCTGTGTTCCTGGTACTTTTCCCAATATTGTAACAGCAAAGCCGAATTTTCTCGTGTTGATTTTTTTGGTGGGTTCGTCATTCCTTTCTGCAAACTGGTCATTTTCGTGTTCGTTTCCGCCTGAATTTCCGTCAACATCGCTAATACTAAATTAATATTAGGATGTGGTGTATAAAAGTATTCGTTGTAGTCTGTGTGAAACGCCTCGGCTCCATTTGTGATCCTAAGATGATCATTTGTGGGGGCAGCTGCCCAGATAGATGGATGAAATCGACTTCCCTCTTCAATGTAATTCGTGTGGAAGTAATAACAGAACGCCATTGCTCCAGTAGGGGCGTTCTCCGTCAAGTTGATGAACGTGGCAAACACCGATTCAGCCGAAAAAAGCTTAAACAGAAGAAACGCTGCAGCCATGCCCCAGCATCGTCTCCGTCACGATAAGCCCTTAATAACTTCTTGTTTTCCTGGATCCGCCTGAACCAGGCTTGGTGGAGGTGGAAATTGCAGCCAACAATTAAGGCGTTTGGAAACAAATCACAGATCGCGACATGAGCTGCTTTCTCAAAATCCAAATGTTCAAATTTCATGGCAACGCTCTGTTGGCAAGTATACAAACACAGTTCCTTTAATTCAGTCCAAAATTTAATGTACACTTCCTTTGACTTGCCGTTCAAAAACGCATACACGACCGGCAGATGAAATCCGTTCGCATACACATGTACAATGTACATCTGGTAATAAAATTTGGGAGCGTAAGTGAACGTACCCTTGGCAATCACGTGTTACGCATCCGTCAGCAAACGAAGGTTATCAGGAGTCGTAAAGATCGGAATCCCATTTTCAAGGTTCATGAAGCACCATCGAACACCACCGCACAAAAACTGAGCTTGATTTTCGTATATATGTTGTTGACACTCTTCTAACGATTTAGGAACAACGGTGATGACTTTCCTGCGAGCGGTGTATATCGTCCTCCGAATACGATTGAAATTACGTATGGGAGGCTTGACGAAGATGAAGGCGATGACTGCAATTCCATTCGAATCAGCTTGCTTGGTTTGCATGAAATGTCGTCCATCGCCTTACTTTTTAGCACAGAACACAGTTTTTCCCTCGCGACATCTTCGATTTCTTTTGACTCGTGATTGTGCTCATTTTGGAAAGTCAACACTCGTGAAATATCCCGGTCGACGCTCAACCTGATGCTGCATTTCCGATTGGAACACCGAAACGTGACATCACCTTCTTTTAAAACCCGAAACTCGGTAAATTTGTAGCCGTCAACTATTATCGCATTTTGGCCACGTTGGCTGAGATATTTATATTCGATGGTTAAATCCATAGTGACGCTCGCGGATGCAACAAACAACTGATACATCATCGCAAACTCCCAATGTTGCACGAATCGCTTTGAGATAGATAGTAACAAACCTTTGCCCACCCGGGCTGCGCATTGTTTACCCACTGGCTACCGCTGCCGAGAGTCTCCTCGCCGGAATTTGCCCAGATGGGAATCTGCCATTGTCGCTGGTCTCTTGACTTTCTCTTGTGATTTTTTGTCGAGGTACAAATGGATGAAGCTGTACTGGATACCAAGGATATTCGAGGTTCATTAATTTGCCCATTGAACCGATAACCTGGCCCATATACACGTTGAGGACACGCGAATGACTCATTCATAAAAAAGCGGCTTTATTAGAATAAAATTCGACGTGAGTTGATGGAAAAGGAGGCATCTTTTCTGATGGAAAGGATCTTTATCTCTGTTTTCTGTATCTTGTTGATCGTTGTGTCGAATGAATAAAGGGCTTTCCTTGGAATGAGTCCTGAGAAAACCACTCAAACTGGTGCTTGGTGGAAAGGCCACACGTTTTTTATTTCATTTATTTACCTGATATTTTCCCAAAATCAGCCAGCCCAGCCTTGTGTAGGCTGGCGGCTACGGCAACTACACCGCCACCACCACAGGATTTGACATAAACTCTCCACTGTCCACTTTACAACTAACTCAAACGTCAAGAAGTTAGGCAGAACGGGGGGGGGCTTAGGTAGATAATAACATAGAAACCGTAAGGAAGTGGTGAAGGGGAATGAAGGTGAGGCAGGTGGAAGGACACCAACTGCACTTATTGTTCCGTTATTGTAGACCTGGGACGGAAATAGAACGAGGAATTAACAGTGGACGTTAGCAATAGTGCTGTGGAATACCTATCCAAAGTATTATAATAAATACCTTAAAAACTTCTGTAACAATCATGCTTATGATATAAGGAATGCACTTGATTTGAAAAATAAGTTGAATGATATGGTTTTGTCTGATAATGAAGTGCTTCTGTGTTGGATGATCTTGCACGTACCCCTCCATTCCTTTGCCTGAGTCATATAAAATTATTGGACGAAATTAGGACCTCATAAAAGACTATTCTCCTATTAAAGATGTCAATGTTTTCATAGAAGGACTTAAATTGTGTTGCGAAGATGGATATTTTGTATGTAATGGTGAGTTCTATAAGCAAAAGTCCCTTCAAATGGGAACTTCACTCTCAGGTGCAATAACTGGAATTTTTATAAACGATGATTTGATGGATAATGTACTGAAAATGCTTGTTTGTGAGGTACGTAAGTGTTTGAAAAATTATGATGATACCTTTCTGGTGGTAGACAGAAATTATGTACATGAAGTCAAAGATGAGTTCAACAAGTTCCACAGGAAAGTTCAGTTCGAAATGGTGCTTGAAAATAATGGTAAACTGGATTTTTTAGATATATCTGTATTGAGAAATATTGGAGGAAGCTTGAGTTTCAAATGGTTTACAAAGGAGATATACTCTAGAAAACCCAACCATCCTAAATACTTTGAATCTAATTTAGTATATAACAAAGCTTTAACTGCGCTTTTACGAACTTCTAATGAATTTCATCAAGAAGTGATTGATAAAGAGAGGATTATTTGTAAATTTAAAGATTATTCAAATGAAATTATTAGTTTCCAAATTAAAAGAGCTTTAAATAATGTTAAAAATCATAATAATCATAAGACATGTAAATTTAAACTCAAAATGCCTTCTGCTCTCTTACAAGCTGAACAGTCAGGGAGAAGTAGATCAGAAATAAATCATCAGGTTGTGAATGGTGTGAGCAATAGTCCTAAGTACACAGAAACCCTCAATCATGTAATGAGATAAAAGTGGAAGGAACGAAGTAAAGAGAGATAGTGAGGCGAGCAGTGGGAAGTTTATTTCATTTACGAACAACCCAGTAATCACTAAGAATATAAAAGCTATTTTTAAAAATAACAACGTGAAGATTGCGTGGGGTTTCGATAATAAAGTGGAAGGTTCCTTGTCGAAAGTAAAAGTAAAGACTGATAAACTGAGCACCAGAAACTATATTTACAAAATGTCTTGCACAGATGTTAGCTGTAATGATGAATATTATGTAGGAGAGACTCATGGACCTTTGCGAAAACGTGTGATAGAAGATGATTAAGATATAAGCAGTAACAAAATAAGCACTTCTGGTATAACTAAGCACTCTCGTGATATGAATCATGCTATAGTAGATAATGTTCAAATTTTGGCTACTGGACCGGTATTGAAAAAAAAGGAAAATAAAGAAGGTGAAAAGGTTTTTAATATTATAAAAAATGTCTAGAACCTAATAAATGATATTTTTTGTTGTGAATTTGAAATATGGAACAAAAAAACTACCAAAAAAGCATACCATTGGTTACAATAATTTTGTTTGAGGGAGTTGTGATAGACCTGTTAGGATGATCACAGGAAAGTTGAGGCAACACTGGTTGGTGAAGGTTTAGTACCTGCTCACCTGCCATGTGAGCTTGTAGTCATTGAAAACTTAGTTCAAAATGTTTCAAGTATATTTGTGCAATTATAGAAATTCTATTCAAAATGGTAGGTACCTTTTAAAATTCGAGTGTTGTTAGTGTTGTTTCAGTTCCTTTAAAAATATTTTAATCATTGTTCCTATTTTTGTTGCTAAGGCTTGTGGTGGTTTTCGATAATGAAAGGAGTGTTGTTGATTTTTTTTTTTCAAGGTTAAAGCCGCACCTCATCCAGAAGGGTCATTACCGGCACTGAACAGGGAGTCTAAAACGATTCTAAGGGGAGCTATGTTGCCATCCTTGACTAAAAAGGAAAGCCAACAGGCAACTCTTAGGGCAGGAAAAAATTAGGGGTACAGTGATGACCACTGTTTAGTCTCCAAAGTGGATCAAAAAACCCCAAAAATAAAGTAGGTAATACAACTAAGACTAGATATAAAATAAGCTAGTAACCATATACATGCTACTATATACAATCAGCAAAGTGAAATACAACTACGACTAGATGTATACTAAATATATCACAGATCATATTTCACAGTTCGTAGTAGAGCTCAGCGGATCTCAGGTACAAAAACAGGGATCAGACCTTGTCTGGTCCAGATAAACCGTCAACCACTGAGGGGGCTGATGCTGGACTCGGAGGTCCACAAGGGCTGGGCAGTTCTCCAGAAAGTGGCGGATGGACAGATCACCCCCACCCTTCCCACACACAACATCTGCACTAAGCAGGTGTATGTGAGTAAGACGGGTATGACCAGTGGCAACCCGTTTGACCACTATTCGATCCCTCCTTGGAAGTAGGGTTAGGAAAGGGCCCACCAGGCTCAAGTCCTGAAGGACACCACGCAGACCAGTGACCTCACCCTGCCATTGCTCATGCCAGATGGAATTGGCTTTATGATGCATGTAGGAGATTTGATCCTCTATGCGTATAGGCAACAAATCAATGGAGTTATCACCAATGACTCTCCTTGCAAGGGCATCTGCGCATTCATTGCCATGAATACGCACATGCCTCGCCACCCACATGAAAGTTATGGTTGAGCCCAATGTCGTGGGTTGGTTTAGCGATCCACGTAGGCTTTGTATTAGGGGATCATCAGAATATGAGTCCCTAATCGCCTCGATGGTACTTAGTGAATCGCTCCAAATCACATATTTCCCAACTCCGAATAATTGGCAGTGTCGAACAGCCAGTGTCACTGCCCACAGCTCTTTTGTGAACACAAACGTGTCAGGTGGCTGATAAGAAAAAGTAAGTAAACAAATTGCCATTCTCAATAATTAGGCAAAAGTGCCATTCTTTTAGCGAATTTTCGGAAAAAGTGGATGTATTTCAACTGCCCCCAACCATTTTAAAATCAATATTTTGGAAAATTTTCTTCATTGAAATCCGTTTTGAGACATTCTGAGGCTCATACAAACATACATACCACAAGCATACATGGGTACTTTTCTCCCCCAATTTGCAAAGTAAAATAAAAATTGATTATAACGTTGGAAAGGTGAGATTTGGGCAAAGTTTTTCTCGCAACGTGCGCAGGAATTCAGGGGATTCAGGGGCCGTCCTGCGATTTAAAAAATACAAGATTTTCAAGTTTCGACAATTTTTTTCACTTTGGTGTAAATTTTTGTCTACTAACGCATATTTTCACACATTGGGTAGCATACCCTAAAACACATTTAACGCTCTTTCCAACGTTATCCTCAAATTTGAATTTACTCAATACGGAAGGGAGTTATAGCCGATTTTGTGGTATAAGGTTGAAAACACGAAAAAATCTTAAATCGTGAATAACTCGAAAACAATACCTTTAAAAAAGAAAAGTTTTGTTTCAAATTAGTTGTAGAATCAACGCTCTTTTCAACGCTATGCAATGTGTTGAATTTACTCAACACGAAAGGGTGTTATAGCCGATTTTGTGATGTAAGGTTGAAAACACGAAAAAATCTTAAATCGTGAATAACTCGAAAACAATACCTTTAAAAAAAGAAAAGTTTTGTTGCAAATTAGTTGTAGAATCAACGCTCTTCCCAACGGTATCCGCAAATTTGAATTTACTCAACACGAAAGGGTGTTATAGCCGATTTTGTGGTGTAAGGTTGAAAACACGAAAAAATCTTAAATCGTGAATAACTCGAAAACAATACCTCTAAAAAAAAAAGGTTTTGTTGCAAATTAGTTGTAGAATCAACGCTCTTTCCAACGGTATCCTCAAATTTGAATTTACTTAACACGGAAGGGAGTTATAGCCGATTTTGTGGTGTAAGGTTGAAAACACGGAGAAATCTTAAATCGTGAATAACTCGAAAAGAATACCTCTAAAAAATAGTTTTTGTTGCAAATTAGTTGTAGAATCAACGCTCTTCCCAACGGTATCCGCAAATTTGAATTTACTCAACACGAAAGGGAGTTATAGCCGATTTCGTGGTGTAAGGTTGAAAACACGGAGAAATCTTAAATCGTGAATAACTCGAAAACAACACCTCTAAAAAAAAAAGGTTTTGTTGCAAATTAGTTGTAGAATCAACGCTCTTTCGGTATCCTCAAACCACTCATTCATAATCCACCAAACTGGCAACCAACTCCCAAACCTCAAGGACTGTTGATGGTAACTCAATCAATGTAAAATTGTTATTATGAACCCGTATTGTCCAGTAAATCTCAAATTAAACAGTGAAAATCGTTTTATGTATTTATTATTGAGATTAAGGCAAGATATGGGGGGAAGGCAAAGAGTTTGGATGGTATCGAATTTCTTAGAATTTAATAAATTTTAATTTAAACGTATAAAACAAATATGTGGGTAATTCTCTTGAACTGGATCTTGAAGAAGCGCTAGAGCATTTCCCGACTAGCGAAAGGACCCGAGAGTTGAAGATTCAAAAAACCGTGAAATGTTACACCACTTATCAGTGTTTTTTACTCTTGGTAAATTAGGTTCCTAATATGAAATGATAAATCAAACGGCACTATGGGACGGACAACGTAGAAGGATAATAGCGAAACCAAGAGTGTGGTACGGACGCGACGTTGAACAATTAATGCCTACGGCGTGGGACAATTGCGAACAAGAACAATAGAAACATCAACGAGGCGGGAACCCATTGTCTTGACCTAGGAGATTGTTAGAATAGGGCTAGCAGAGGTGAGTGGCGAGGGTGTGAGGAGGCCCGTGGAGCTGGATTAATTATTTTCTCCTATCGTCTCATCCTGGATGGACGCTTGAGCGCACCTTAAGATCTACCTCAAGTGTCCTTACAAAGCTTCAGCGTTCAATCAGTTCAGCACGGCTCTATTGGAAGTATCGAATACCCATTTTCGTCATCAGCAGGAACCAATCTTTGAACCTGTTAAATTTCGACGATTTCATCCTTTTCATTCTATGAAGTGGTGGTGTGGACCTTTAGATACACCAATGTATTGTAAATACTAAGATCCATGTATCGTTTCAGAATGTTCGAAACAGATTTCCATGTAAACATTTTCGCAAATTAAGTAATTTTTCGTGCGATGGATGAATTCTGGTCCACATAGCCTTTTACTTGGAGAAACTGCTGATTTCCGAATTCGAAAACATTTCGAGCCGAACGAAATACGCTAACATGAATTAAAATTAAATTAATAATTTTCGGGGGTGTCTTAATAAAAAAAAAAGTCTTATTGCTGCTGAGTGATGCAACTGTTTGAGGCTGGGATGGGCTGTCAGAGAGCATCAGGATGGTGAGTGGTGTTCGCCAGGGATGTCTTCTCAGCCCCCTGGTTTTCATTGTACTTCATTGATCTTGTGAATTCTGTTCTATGCAGATTTTTAGCCGGAGGCGTTACCACAGTGACAGTGATGAATGCCAACGATATGGTGATTATGGCAGATTCGGTGGTGGATTTGCAGCATAATAGCTCAGCTTTTGAAATCTTATTGTACTAAACGAGGATTGAGGTAAATCTAGCCTAGTTCGACACTGGTCTTTTTCATGGAGGGTCAGTTGAGCAAAAAAGCAGTGCCCAAGACTCAGTGACAAACCGACCGTGCCAAAATGTTTATAATCTGTCTTGCTCTTATAGACGAATGATTCACATGTGCTGCTAGGAAAACCGATGATCCAACATGACCCAACATATTTCAACTCCCTCACCACTTCCAGCTTTGTGTTGTCTAGAAATGCTTCCGCCTCTTGCAACCTTCTCCATCTGATCATTAGCAAAAGCTTGGACTTCCCTGAATTGAAATACATCTTCAATTTCCTTGCACATTCTGCTACTAGTACCATTGCCCCATTTGTCTGACTACCTCCGTTACAGTACGCCTTTGACACACGATAAAAAATCACCTTAGTATTACATATTATGGTTCAAGATGCTATGCTCGAGCATTATCATACCAGCTCCTGAATTATCTAATATCCAGAGCGGAATTTCCAAAATGTTCATTCATGATTCCAAATTAATGTCAAAATTGTACAAACCTAAATCAGCTTGTACTATCTCCGTTCAACAACTTTTTAGGTACTTCATGATTCTCAACAACTAATTTGTTTCAACTTAAAACATTCCCAAGCACGCACTTTATCTGTTAGTCAATATAGTTTCATCGCACTAAGTACCGAAAATAAGTATGGTGATCGAATTGATGTGGGGGTAGTACCTAAATTATTTAACGAACTCCCAGAAGACTTAAATGGTATAGAAGCCACATGTTTTAAAATAAGGGGTTACAAAGGATTTAGAAAATGTATGGGTTGCAAGTAAGTAAAATAATGCACAATCAGAAAATTGATGTTCAAAATGTAGCTGATCGAGCGAATTTTATATAGTGTTAGCCTGAAGGGCATAAACGTGTGTGATGGGGAGAAACGTGTAACAATTCTGATAATGTACTAGCCTAACGAGAATCCAAATAAAATTGTGTGTGTGGTAGCATGATATGAAAAAATGTATAAGATACCTGAAAATATAATACAACACAATAGTACCACGCCTTAACATGAATGTTCGTAAGGCACAATGGTTCTCTGCATATCTGGGAGTCTTGAGGCAAACAGGCTGATCTGCGAGTCTCTGGGTACCTACCCTGTTTTATTGTTAGACAAATTTGTACCTATTAGTATTTTTGAACGTGGTCAAAGTCGGTGCAATATTGCAGCTGTTACCAAAGTGGTTATGTGCACGGAAGTGAATTTCCTTACAAATTGTTGAAATGTGCATCATTATTGAAACGGCTTTTTCTGGAGGACGCCCGTAGACCCCAGGATTATTTCAGTTTAGATCAAGGATCAAAGCAAAGAACACTGAATTCGGTTTTCGGACAAGGTCATATCCTATATTTACATCTAGCTTAGTTCTCTCGCGCGCTTCGCTCGCTCGGTGTGGGATGTATAAATGCGATGGGATATAGTCCATCCCGAGCCCGTAGGAAAAACCCCGTTGGAATCCGAGGTGTGTAGGGGATGTTACTCGAATCACTCTCCTGGGATGAAATGTATAAAGCCGGAATGAATTCTTTCGTTATTTTCTGCCTATTTTTGGTGACTTTTTGAGGGGAAAAATTCATTTACGAATACCAGTATGCCTACTCAGGTTGTGAGGGACTCAGATATAATTTATATAGGTATAATTTACATTTATGTAATCGTTTTATCCCAAAAAATAATATCCCCATCTTGCACAAAATTCGTGGTAAATGAAGAGCATTCGACCGATTTGCTTATCACCATACCATCGAGACCTTCCATGATGTTTTTCAAGAGGCTCATACAAAATTCAGAGTTCATACGTTTCAGGTATATGAAGAGCGGTAGCTCGAAAACGAACGTTTTTGTCTACATTTTCGTTCACTACAATCGGAAAGCACAATTTCATGCCTTGAAATTATAATGAGATCAAAATGGAACTCCAACGAACATTTCAAAACGAACCCGAGTAAAAACAGTTAACATTTACTGAGTCAAGGCGCGAACAAACAACAAGAAAGAATTCTTTTTATCTTACTCCTTCATATTTTAGGTGATTTCTTCGGGAATACAGCATCTTTCGGCAATTTTGATGGTACCCTCGTGTTCTACGGATTCAGGAACGTAACTTTGTTGCTGGAATACGAAGTGCTCTCGATCAAATTTTAATATGGCAGCCAATAGAAGATCGAGCGCTCGGCCAAAAAACACGCATTAAAAGGGGGACCCCCCTCTCGCCCTCCAGCCAATGGTTCGGGTGGGAGTAGACAATTTTAAAATTACTTATGTCCTTTCCGAGAAATCCAAGAAGATCCCTCCACTCGGCCGTGCATAGCTTAGAAATGGGTAGCTGCATAAATAAAGGTGCATCGAACATGAATCAATATCAATTCAAGGATCAAGCCAAGTCAACCATTTTAGGTACTGTGAACCTGTAATAGGACATAAAATGTTCAATCTAAGATTTAAATTGTCTGTACTGGGAGGGTAATATCGAACAAAATCTTTGTGCATTCTGCGCCTTACTCCTAGTGTCTACAGATTTGATAAACTCACAGAAAAATGTACCAAAATGGTAGTACTTAGTCAGTATTTGGGGTGAGATAAGTCTACAAGATCTTTGTGTACTGTTAATTGTAGGAATGAGGAAAAATAATTGACGAGACGATCTTAAATATGGAATTTCGTGAGCACGTTTATTAATCAAGAAACAGAGGAGAGGCACATCGGCCAAGAGCATCATAATTACAATATAATCATATGATTTAACCAATCTTAACAACTATATTTAAATTTAATGTTATTATATTTATTACATTATTGTTATTTGTTAATTTATGTATTATTTATTTATTAGAATATTATATCAATATAAGTATATTATCAACATTTTTTTTAACTTGAAATACAAACACTTGTACTGACACTTACTGCAATTACGATTAATTATTATATGTTATTTTTAAGTAAGTATTGTGTAATTATAAATTTCAATTTTCGATTTTACGATTTTGCCTTTTCAATAACCCATGTGGCTGATATGAATTTTGCAAAGAATTATATTCATTAACCTGCTTGGACCTAGTATGCAAGTATTTTTCATTATAATACCTTGTACAACTGATAATTCATCGCGAAAACTCCATAAAGGCTTACTAAATCATCTACGAGATGTCTGCACTCTGGCCATCCATTTTTACAATACAATTTAATTATCTCCAAGCTCATATCTTTCTCATTTTCCGACTGAATTTCTTTCAAAGTGTTAGGGTGAATAGATAGTGAATTGCAAACCAAATTTACATAACAGTAACATTTTGGTCACAGCTATAATCTGTATCTGACAAAGCTGCGCGTGATAATGCGTCAGCTAAATACATAAATTTGCCTAGCTTATATACTAATTTGATATCAAAAGGTTGCAATTTCAAAAACAACAACAGTAGGCTAGGTGGTATTACGGCCAATGATTTTTTACTGAGCGTAACAAGAGGTGAGTGATCAGTTCCTACAACTATCGATTGACCAAATATATATTGATAAAAGCGTTTGCAGGTGAAAAAAACTGCGTACAACTCTTTCCCTATCTGAGGATAATTCTGTTGGCTCTTCGTTGGAGTCTGTGATGCGTAGGCTACAGGTTTGCTATTTTGTAGAATACAAGTCCCTACGGCAGACTTAGACGCATCTACTAACAAAGTAACAGGCAAATTAACATCAAAGTGTGCCAAAATAGGAAAGGGTGTAATTTCGGATTTTGACTTCTCGAACGCATTTTGGTGATTGGCTTCCCATTCCCATTGTGTATCTTTTTCTTATCAATACACGAAACGGTTCGGTCTTGTCCGATACATTATTTATGTAGCTACCTAGGTAGGTGATCGTACCTAAGAACCTTTGGACATATTTTTTATTTTTTAGAGTGGGTATATTATAGATTGCTTTGACCTTACTTTGATAGGGACGAATACCCTGTTTTGAAATGACATGTCCTAGATATTTTATCTCACTATGTGCAAATTTGCAATTGGATTTATTAAATATAACATTGTATGACTTAGCTTGTTCGAGAACTGCTAGTAGTCTCGAATTACGTTCAGCTACAGTATCCCTAAAGACCAATAGATCGTCCAAAAATACACATACTCCAGGTAGATCTCCAAAAATTTCAAGCATTTTAGGATGGAAGATTTCGCTGCCCACCGAAATGCCGAATGGTAGTCTAAGAAATTTCTTTCTTCATCGACAAGGACTATCCTAAATCCAAAATTAGCGTCTAAAGTTCAAAAAATAGATGCATTGTTAATTTTTACTCTTATATCCTCTAATGTGGGTAGTTAAAAGTGTTCTCTTTTCAAATTTTTATTTAAATTTCTCGAATCAACGCATATTCTAAGTGCGCTTTTTGGTAGTCACAACCATTGAACTGACCCAGTCCGAGGTTCATTTATTTTAACTATTACTTGGAAGGCTTCCATTCTAGACGATTCGGATTTGACTATATCGTGAATTTTGTAAGAATTTTCGAGGTGCATCATGGATAGAAAATGCACCTTCTTTCAAGGTTAACTTACAGGGAGTTAGCAATTTACATAATCCTTCAAGACATGACGAGTGAGACAATAACAATTTGTTTACATCGGCATTATCAGTAAGTAAATTTACCCTTCTTACGAGATCAACATGTTTGAAGACCTATTAGTGTGGGACCCTCGACATCGACAACCTCGAATGGAATGTTATATTTTATTCCCACTATTGTACACAATAATACACAATGACCACAGCTAGCAAATGTAATTCCACAGTATGTGGTGGTTTTTATTTTAGAAGGTTTTATTATACTTTATGTCAAACATAAGGTTATGAAAACGTATTAACCAAATAATGAATTAAACCAAATTAATAATGAATTAAACCAATTATGAATTTCAATTAACCAAACCATTGAATCTTCTGACGATGAGACCTGACAAATGTAGTACTCATTACTATCTGAGGGAGTATTTTCGTTATCTTACCTGCAGTTTCGAAGATCCATACTATGTACCCTTCGAATCTTTCGCTGAGTGGCGTCGCACTTGATTAGTTCCGCTGGACATTAAAACAGTGTTCACATCGCACGGACTTCTTCCCAACTCGCTCATTACTGCGTTGTCGATATTGTTGACAGCGTTGACTGGATTTAGACTTTGATCGCGGTATTCGCTGATTACAGGTCCTTTTGTGATTGATATTGACTGCTTCTACTCATGCGCTATTGTTGTTTTCCTCCCTGGCGAAATTCATTGGATGAGTTGGATGAATGACTCCGAGTGAATAGGTCATGGCGTTCCACCGTGATATTTTTATCGGTGTAGATAGTCATCGATCTTTTTAATCAATTCATCATATTTTATGGTTTTATCGTCTACTTGGAACGAATTGAATATGGGCATTACTTGTGTCCCAATCAAGCTCATAAGTAGGGCAACTTTACGTCTGTCCGGTTGTGAATCGAGTCCAGACGCTGTTAGGTACAGAGCAAATTGCTTTTTCCAATCATCCCATTTTTTGGCAAAATTTGTCGTGGATATTCCGTCAATTTCAAGACATCCAAAGTTAGAAGGCAGATTGAGAGCTAATGACATTTCTGATGCGTCAGTAGCGTTACTTACTGTTCTCGAACTCGATGAGGTTGAGCCTTCATCATCATCGCTTGAATTCAATATGGAGTCACAATCGTCGTCGTCACCATCAGACTTTTCCGCTTCCAGAGTGACATTAATTCCAGAATCCCGCTGTTCCATGAATTTCGATAGACGAAATAGAGATTATGGGAACACCTGACACCAGGTCAATTTTAGGAGGACAGATAATTAACGAGACGATCTTAAATATGGAAAATCATGAGCACGTTTTTTAATCAAAGATCATGGGAGAGCCACTTTCGCCAAGAGCTTCATGATTAAAATATAATCATATGATTTAACCAATCTCACCAACTATATTTATATTTAATATTATTGCGTTTGTTACGCTACTTCTGGAATACAACTGGGGGAGAAGCTCTAGGCCCCTGCCCCCCGCCTGAGCATGGTCACCATTCAACAAGGGTGGGGGGATGAAGGTGATCAACCCCTCTGGATGGTGGTGGTGTCTGGTGGCGGTTTATGGAGTTACCTCCAGCTTTTGGGGAGCCCACCTACTTCGAACGGAAAAGGGGGACCAGAGTTTGGACAGCTCACAGGTATAACAAATATCGAACACTCATGGAAAAAGTATTTTCTTACCTCCTTTTTGTTAATATTAAGCCATATTTCATAATACTATAGCTTGTTAAATTGATCGACGTACCCTTTTGCAAGCCATGTATTTAGTTTGCTTCAGAAGTATTATCAGAGTGTTTTACTATGTTGTGGAGAATATAAATCATTTTACCTAGTGATTAGATTTTGAATTACTATGTGATTAACTACCAATATATATAAAAACGACGGCAGGAACATTACGTTGTATTTGATTATTGTAATATCGTTTCTGCTGAAAAGCCTTGTCAGGCTTTGCAGTTAATTCAAAATTGTTTATTATAAAATTTAGAATAAAATGGTTTTAAAAACTGCGAGTCAAAATGTGGATCATCTCCCGAAAGTGAACAATGCATTCACTACCTATAGGTAGACCTTGGAAGCAAATAACAGGCAAGACCTCATCGGCATTTTGACTTTGCATTTCATGGTGTTGAATATTTTTAAAAAGTTGAAAAAAAAAAACAGCAAAAAGCAGTGAAAAGGGTGTCGTCCGTGGAGTCGTCCAGGAAGGTGATGACCACGGTGGAGGCGATAGAGGGGAAAAGGAAGGGGGCGGTAGGACGGATTTCCAATCTGTATCTGCGATAACCTCAGCGATTTTCTCTTCCTGCGTTCCCAACTTCGTGCGGTGGGATTGAATGGAGTTGGAAACTTCTCTCAACTGGCCAACACCCACTACTATCAGTGTGGTAATCAGCCATTGGTATTTCACCTTAATCATACAGAATTGCGAAACCCCTAATAAGAAAGTTGAAGAAACTGCGGACTTAATTCTAACACTGCTCTCATTTTATTTACTATCCTAGTGCCCATTGGAACGAGACCAACATTCGATTGAAACCAGGGTTTTTCTGAAAGCGTGACATATTCAAAAGTTGATACCCCAAAAGTCGCTTGGTTTAGTTGACTATTGTTGATCATAAGTAATTAAAAATTTTACGTTTTATTCATCACAAAATCCTCATAATGTTGGAAACATACAGTAGTATATTATCTAAATATGCATTGATATTGAACAAATAATACAACTATAAGAAGGAATGTACATCGATACTTCGAGATGAATGGATAATTATGATCTAAATAATCTAAGATCCAAATAATTAGGGAAATAAGAATATGAACATAATTTCATCTATTGAACGTATGAATTGGCAAAATTCACTAATTTGATTATGCCATTATACATCATTTTACTAAAACTAGCAATCTCCTACCATTTATTTCATGTACGTTTTAGGAGTTCTAGCTATATGGCCCATATTCTCGTGACGTCACGCCTGAAGTAGGTTCGCGTTTCAGCCAAAGTCGGCCATGAGACCGCCCTACGTCAATGAATCGCTACTCAACCAACCTATTTCTCACAAGAAGTTTGCCGTCTCACGTCAACATAATTCGTGGTTATAAGGCCATTTTTCAACAGTTTTGTTTTGAAAAAGTATAATATTGTAGCAATACAAAGTTTCAATTCGACTAAATGTTATAATAATCATGCCTGCCAGCGCAATAATTGATTGTATATTGCTGTCAACAATACCAATCGAACGTGAACGAGTTTTTATTTGGACTAGGAGCCTACTAACTATAGTAGTTAATCACTGTCAGAAAACTAAAGAACTTCATTCGTTTAGGCTTTGAGAATAATTAACCTGAAAAATAGTAAAGAAAAGATGATTGAAAATTCCTCAGGTGTCTGTACTGCTGTGTAGGTACCTAGCCATTGCTCAGGTAGTTTCATCAGCGTTTTATTATAAGTTCGTAGTACTATGCTTAACTGAGGAAGCTTTACTTGTTATATTGAATGAATAAGAGGAGAGATTTGATATTTGTCAAAATAAACAAGGCAGGTTGTTGCTACACCAAGAAACGAAACTACTTAGGTAGGTACGTACGTCCTACCAGATTTGCTGTTGGTTTAAAGTGCCTAAAAAAAGTAGGTGGGTCGTTACTTTGCCGACGAATACAACCGCTGATTAGCAAGTTTGTCAAATATTGAATCAGGGAATATGCAACATGAATTAAAAACCAGCTGCAAGGAAAAAACCTTGAAATGCATTGTTCTGAAGGTAAGATTTCATAAAGACGGCATTGTCAGTGCAGTTATTGCGCGAGTTTTGCAGTTACGCAAATTTTAGGAACAAAAAAGGTAATTAGGTACCTACTTTCGTTTTGATCAATGAAGTACCTACATGAACAAGTAATAATATACGGGAAGTATGTAGGTATACCTTACCTCTAGGTACTTACCTTTCCACATGTGATACAACTTACTATTTCCGTCTAACAGAGCTCTCATAACACATCCTTTCACAAGACCACTTTCACAGTACTCTAAAGATTTTTAGTTTCAATTGATTCAAAGAACAGTTCTAAAACTAGATAGGTAGGTAATCCACAACATCTTTGCGGCTGATGTCTGGATCATCTAGAAAACTTGTATGTCAACTCTTCAACACACATTTCAAATGGATCTCTACCCCACAGATTAAATCTTGCGTTCGTAGCGTTTGAGGTCAACACCTGATAATAACTTGATGTAATTTGCATACAATTTATCACCTTGCATATTACAAATAATGAAAATATTGACTCGGAACTAGGTGAGACTATGTTATGCTCTTGTCCAGCTGTGGCAAAAAATGGCGCATTTTCGCATACGTTTACTCGTCACCATGACAACAAGGTGAAATAACTTCGATTTCGCCTTGCCTCGATGTAAGGATGCGCTAGTGTCCAAGTCTCGAGAATATCACCCATACAGAGTGGAACCGGATGCGTGACGAACATTTTTTGTGTTTTTCTGCAACAAAAAATTAGTAAAATGCCGCCAACTGCATATTATTTTCTGAATCTTACTCTAAATATTATTTTTTAAATGGGTTTTCAGGAAAACCTTGTTTTTTCTTTTTAAACTCTAATTTCTCCACTTTGCTGAGGCAAAGTAACTTCAACTTTTGACCTCATTTTCGAAATCAGCGTTGAATTTCCTACAAGAGTTCCTATAAGAGAGTGTACTAGAGATCTTAAAAAGTACCATCCGAAGACCTTCATATGAGCTCAAACATAGACGATTTTGAATAAATAAAATTTCTGAAAATCTTTAAAACTTTACTACTCTTTAAAAATATCCTGGGAACTGGAGAATCTCATAACAACTGCAACATCGAATAGTTTTTCCATCAGTATAGTCAATTTTACTTTTACTTTGTAATTTAAGGGAGAAACTTATGTTTTATTGTTGAATAATGTGATTTTTTCATCAAACTGATGGTTTTCTTGGAAAATTACCCTCTTTGAACCTACGAGTATGAGGTCGGTTTCTACGTATTTTTTCACGCTGAATCGAATGATAACATTTGTAGATCTCTCCGACTCCGTTCTAACCGAGTTTTACACTTAAACTCACACATTTTAGCAAATTTCCGTAGAAAATGAAGCTATTGAAATGGCTCGGAAAATTTAAAATTACAATTTTTGAATCAGGCCAACGAACTCATACTTTCTTTTAGAATACTTGATTTTTTTGAATTTTATCCCAATCCTAAGGAGCGTTATCGTCTTGAATGACACACACACTCATATATATATATATATATATATATATATATATATATATATATATATATATATATATATATATATATATATATATATATATATGGTATGTGAAAAAGCGCAAACTCCAGGAATCTTTTCAGAATGCCTCTAAACAGATTTGTTTGAAGGAAGTTTTCAAAATTTTCGATTTTAAAACTTTTGGAGCCTTTGCAATAGCAACAGAAATTCGCTAAATATGAGAATTAGGCTTGACACAAGGTTTTCATATTTAAGCATTGGCAGGAGCTATTAATATCACAATCATCTTGAAATCGACGTGGAATGCTTGAACCGTTTTCTCTCACTTATCCCCCAAATTTGGGCGAGATCGTACAGTTAGGGCATGAGAAAATGATGCTTGATGGAATTTACTTTTGTGAATGCGCAGAGCAAAATATTGATTTGGTAACAATGATACTGATTTGAGACCGTCAACACCCTAGCCCTCACATTCACTGAAAATGCTATCAAGATCGGATGAAAACTGTGGAAATTAAGCTTGTTACAAGAATTTGCAGACACACTACAGACACATACATAGACACATACACGGAACCAAAGTTGTTCAGAATGGTCTAAAATGTAAAATGCGAGTGGGAATTTCGATTTTTGAAACAAAAAAAATTTTCTTCTCCCGGAAGTGAAAACAATACTTCCGCTCTACCTGTAGGTGCTCGTAAGCAAAATAGAAGGGTGGCACACCTTCAACATTGAGTTGAGATATTAAAATGAAAACAAAAATTATATGCTAAATAACTTTAGCGTCACGTCGGCCTAAAAGAAAATTGTTTTCTTCGTCAACCGAACCTCAGGATCACTCACTCTGTCACTTAAAATGATAATTCTTTACGTAATAAGTTGAAGCGTTTCTATCAGGGAATGTAATCTCACTATCTCTCAACGGAATATTTAAGACTCCACGTTATAGACGGCGATTCCTGATGATGACTGTCCATCAACAGGTTCCTTATCAAATAATTATCAATGAATTTCCCCCTCCTGACCCCTTCACTGTAAAGACTCTTGCGTCTTGCGGCTCAATCGCGGTTCTCCACACGGTCTTCTCAGTTCACAATATGACACCAGCGAGAGCTTACATATTGGCTTGGGTCTGTACGACCTCCATATTCGGTACATTCGTACAGCATTCCCATCACAACAAAAACGTCACTGATCTCCTCCAGCAGAACACGTCATCCCATCAACATGACGGCGTTCATATGAAAAAAGCCCCTCC
This sequence comes from Adelphocoris suturalis, assembly GCA_030762985.1. NCBI lineage: Eukaryota > Metazoa > Arthropoda > Insecta > Hemiptera > Miridae > Adelphocoris > Adelphocoris suturalis. The sequence continues at coordinate 79,893,329 of CM061045.1, read as the reverse complement.
GGAAGATAGCACCTATATCTCTCCATTCCTTTTCTTCATAATTGCTACGATCGTGTATCTTTCCTTCGTCGTGTTGATTAACGTCTGTTGCATAATCAAATATCGCGTAGGTTTCCCGCCCGCGATAGTCTGAGAGTTCCAAGAACCATTAATGACTGCCGTAATCACTGTCATCGTCACCCCAGGTAAGTACCTACGCTTCTCGTTTTCATAACTCAATTCAAACAATTACTGGTTCAAATATTATTTGTGAATTTTCCCCCCATGCTCCGAAACACGAGCCCAAACTTATTCTATTATGTTTCTGCCTTTATTCATATATAGAAACGTACATAAATATCTTCATAACTATTTGTTCAAGTGTTAACACAACTTTTAGGGACGAAGTTAAGAAGGCTACATCAAAAAGGGGTCGAGGGGTTTTGGTAATATTCGAAAGGATATTAATGTTATCGAATGCTCCTTATGATCGGACATATAAGGCCCTCACATAATAGACACATAATATAGTCACATTTAATATATATGCGCGCGCGCGTCTATGTGTGTGTTCCATTCCTGGAGGTAACATTCCTTAGGATTGAGATACAAATTCCGTTCTTGTTATTAAAAAATAAAATAAAATAAACCATGCTTTCCCAATGTGAGGATGACATTGTTGGCCAGCACTTATTGTGCACGTTAAATTGCTTAAACTTGAAAGAAAAAAAAAGTTGAAAAAAATCACTAAAAAGTTATATTTACGTTTTCAGCAGAATATTAGTCAAATGAAATTTATCAGCGATGAACTACAACATTAAACATTTAATATGCATAATTATTGTGAATAATGTATTTAAAGATGAATAATGTTTGCTGAAGATTATATGTCAACAGAAAATAGCTGAAAATTAGAACTTTGTGAGTCGTCTAATATTATTTGGAACGTTTTTTTTTTTTTTTTTTTTTTTTTTTTTTTTTCAAGTAAACTGGTTGGTAACTATTTCTCAGCACTCTAGACGCTCTCATTAAATATTATTATGATTTAGGAAAATGTGGTCATACAATCATGCTGCACGACGAAACTTTTTCAGCACAATATTGACCATAATATATTTTTTAATTTTCTAGCTCATAATTATGACGCTTTCTTCAAGTAGCCATTTATGGTGATTTTTGTCAGAACATTTCTGAAATTTTACCAAGCATAGCTAAATAAGTGCAGCCCAACGAATTCATCCTTTTTTAGGACGTCTCTCTGAAGCTATGTCTTAGCTTTATTCAAGAGGGACGACCATTGGAATTGCGCGCGCGTGTGCGTGTGTGTGTGTGTGTGTGCGTGAGTGCGCGCGTGGGTGTGTGTGTGTGTGTGTGTGTGTGTGTGTGTGTGTGTGTGTGTGTGAGTGTGTGTGTGTGTGTGTGTGTGTGTGTGTGTGTGTGTGTGTGTGTGTGTGTGTGTGTGTGTGTGTGTGTGTGTGTGTGTGTGTGTGTGTGTGTGTGTGTGTGTATGTGTGTGTGTGTGTGTGTGTGTGTGTGTGTGTGTGGCTGTGTGTGTGTGGCTGTGTGTGTGTGTGTGTGTGTGTGTGTGTGTGTGTGTGTGTGTGTGTGTGTGTGTGTGTGTGTGTGTGTGTGTGTGTGTGTGTGTGTGTGTGTGTGCGCGCGCGTGCGTGTGTGTGAGTGTGTGTGTGTGCGCGTGTGTGCGGTATGTGGGTGTGTGCTGAGGCCCGGAGAGCAGGTAGGCCGTATTGAAGGTTATGAGAGCGCCTACCTGCAGGATCTGGCGAGACGGGCTGTTGAGAGGCCTGTTGGCTTGGAAGACGAGGTCGCGGCTTTTGTACAGAGGATCTTCCCGCAGGTTGGGGATGCGACCGTAGCGGGGCATCAGGGAGGACATCCTTCTGTGTCGGTGCCCCGTGGAGGTCGCAAGGCAGCTAAGCAAGCAAGAAGGCGGGAATACCAGCGGGTCCAAAAGGTGTGGAGGAAGCATCCAGCTCGTGTGGCTGCGGAGGTACTGGAGGGAGCTGGGGATGAGCAAGTTTTGCCCCCTCTCCAGGAGTTTGTGGGATTTCCGGAGCCACTCTTAGGTGCTCCCAGTCACAACCCTGGTGAGCCGGTAGTACCCCCAGCTTCCACCAGAGATTCCATATGTGGCATTATGTGCCGTGTTAAAAATTTCACTTCTGCTGAACCTGATGGTATTTCTGCCCGATGCTGGAACAAAGCACCGAAAACAGTTAAGCTGCTCATCCTCAACCTGCTGCTTCTATCAGGAAGGCCCCCGAAAGCGTTGGCCCACACCCGGACAATTTTCATCCCCACAAAAGGGTTAAGTGGGCCTGGAAGCTACCGCCCAATATTTATATCGTCTGTAGTCTTCCGCCATTCCCAAAAGATCCTGGCATCTCGCCTCCAAGCTACTGGTGTCATGGGTGACGTCTAGATAGCATTTCGGCCAGGGGATGGCATAGCAGAGAACCATACAGTTCTCCAAACTGTCATTTCGCTGGCCCGTATTAAGAAACATCCATCTTGCCACTCTGGACGTCGCTAAGGCCTTTGACACCGTTAGCCATTTTGCCCTAACCAATTGTCTTCGGGGTGTCGAGGCACCTACTCGTTTAATAGAGTATGTTGCTTGCCTGTACCACAAAGGCGTGACGGTCCTCGAGGCCCTGGGCAAGATGTCGGGAGATGTTGTCATTGGGCGCGGGGTACGCATGGGGGATCCTCTATCGCCACTCCTCTTTAGCATGGTCATGGACACGGCCTTGGGTAAGCTGCCAGCTAAAATAGGGTTTGATCTCGCCCCTGGGGTGCGAGTAGGTGCATTGGCTTTTGCCAATGATGTCGTCCTACTCGCCAAAACCCACGAGGGCTTGCAGATCACCCTCAACACCTTTGCTGAGCAGCTAGCCAGGTGTGGTCTAGTTATCAACCCTTCTAAATGTGGGTCGGTCTCCTTGGTCCCGTCGGGCCGCCAACATAAGGTGAAGGTGGTGGATGAGGAGTGCTATGTCTTAGGACAGACACCCATCCCCGCCCGATCCGTGTTGGAGGTCTGGCAGTACCTTGGGGTCGACTTCATGGGTGTGGCCACTATAGCCGCAAGCCGTGTGGACCTTGGTGGAGCATTAGCTCGTGTCACCAAGGCTCCATTGAAGCCACAGCAGAAGCTGCGCCTCCTTCGCACGTACTTACTGCCAAAGCTAACCTATGGGTTAGTCTTTGGCAGGCTTACTGCAGGGAGGCTGCTTGAGCTAGATCGTGAAGTTCGCTCTGCTGTGTGCTCTTGGCTAGGCTTCCCACCCGGTGTCCCAAGTGCTTACATCCATGCACCAATCAAGGCCGGTGGGCTCAGTATTGTCTCTCTTTCTGCCAGCATCCCATCTTTACGCTGCCAGCGCCTGCTTGCCCTTAGGGGCTCGAGCTGGGATGTCCCCGTACTGCTGCTAACCTTGACTTTGTCAGGCAGCAGTTGTTATGGTGCGACCTAGCAACACCAACTTCTCACAAACCCAGCTCATCTGCTGAGTTCGCTGCTGCTCTGAATGAGACAGTTGATGGTAAACAACTCGGGCATTGCTCTGAATCCCCCATTTCTACCCAGTGGGTGGAATAGGCTTCAGAGGGCATTGGGGCCCACGACAACCGCCATTTTCATGCCGACCGGTGGCTACTTTAGCCACCTCAGTGAGGTGTTCGAGGAGTAGTTGCGGGACAGTCGATACCCTTTGCCGTGCCTGTTGGGGTGAAAATGTGGTGCAACAGTGTCCTCGTACCCACAGCGGCACGTCATGATGCGGTTGCAAAGCAGATAGCAGGCGCTTTGTCATCCAGCAGTTGGGATGTCGAAAGGGAGAGACTATATCACATGCCGAGTGACCGGGGCAAGAAGCCATCGTTGCCATCAAGCCCGATGGGTCTGCCATAATCCTGGACGTCCAGGTAGTCAGTGGCAGTGTGTACATGGAGCAGACCTGGCGGGCTAAGAAAAGGAAATATGATAGAAATGATTGTGACAAGAGATATCTGAGCTAAAAGGAGTGGCACCTAATAACATCATGGTCATAGCGGGGACCGTGTCATGGCGCGGGGTGTCGTGCGGGAAAAGCGCCACGGAGTTACTCGAGTTGGGCATCTCGGCAGGAGTACTCCGTGGTATCACCACCCGCGTCCTGAGGGGTTCTTACTTGAACTAGTGGTCGTTTTATAGGGGCACTTCCTTTCATCCCATTCTTCCTCCTCGTCCTGAAACTTCCCTTATCCCTAGAGCCGGCGTCGGGTAAACCTGGGCGTCCTCCCCACTTTTTAATTTTATTTGTTTATTTTTCAAGGGTCATTAGCGGAATTTAGTTCTCAAGATTTCGTTCCAAAGTTCATTTTACACGTTTTAAAGATTCGTGTTCTTCACGGCTGAATCTTTTTTATATGATGTAGAGGTAAGTGGTCGTTGTTTCTTACTTCATGTTATACTTTGGAAATTGTCTACTGTGACAATTGAGTTATGAGTAGTGATTCACTACAAGAGTCACGTTAACGTTTCTATAAGAGTTCTCTTTCTATAGGGCTTACGAAAATGCTACGAGAAATCAACGCGAAAAGGTTAGCATTCATCGTTGTCGCTCTAACAGCTTGTTTTCGTGTTCAGGAGAAATACCAATACGAGAAATACAAAAACTCTCCAATATTTTTGACGGAAACGACAAACTTACATTTGACATCCCCAAATTACGTTTAAGACGTTTAAATGAGCCCTTATCCTCCGCTAACAACTTAAACTTGTTACAAGATCAACCGATGAAATTTCAGTTCATGCCAGGAATTACCGCTATCCCGAAATTCATCGTCAAGAAGTTGATCGACAAATAGAGGAAATGTCCGAACAAGTAATTGCAGCAGAGCGATAGAAGTTTCAAATCGTCCGGATTCCTACTCCGATTTGGGAAATTTTAGTTTGACCTCAAACCTGATGGCTTTTGTGGGAAATTCGACGGTCGTCGTGGGTAATTTTGATTGGGTCTGTTGTTCTGATTGGGCGGTATGTTTTGCGTTTGATTTTAACCTTTTGTGAACGTATGGCATGTGAGAGATGCCTCCGCTTTTATTCTCAATCACTTATTCCTATGAACTTCTAAGTAATTTCTGGATGGTATTTACCCATCTGAGATACCTAGGCAACGAAATACTTCAATAATTCGGGCGGCAAACCTTTTTCCGCTCCCTCCATATGAATTGCCAAATGAGAAACTCGTGGAATGGATTTCCAGCTGGGAATATTAAGGTTGTGATCATAATTTTTTCTTTTCCAACTGTTTTATTCAATCAGTCATTCAAATATTGCGAGAACCTATGTGTTTGTGACTAACACATAGGCTCTTACAATATAATAAATAAGTCTTATTTTATCTTAATATTTATTTTTTTCGAGTTTGCTACATCATTTTCTAAGTTCTTACCTATTGAGTGCAATAAAACAAATAGTTCTTATTTATTATATTTATTGATCTTTAATTCATTTGTCTTCGTTCATAATAACGGTTTGACGGATAAATACCCCAAAGTACTCTTGTCAGACCAAATGGAATATATGGTTCCTGACCTTGGTGTACTCGTCGCGTTCCAAATAATGTTCTACCCAAGCCATTGAGCTGAGGTAGTTGAAATTTTTGCAGCGTGCATTTAAGTGAGGTATGTAACACGGTTTGATCAAAATATGAAAGTATTCCACCGATCAGAACCCATGAAAATGGTCCATTGAAAAACTATTAAAAGCGAGTGCCAAATCTTACCTAATTTTTAAGAGTAAAATAGTAATAATTTTAGAAGAGTTACAAAAAAATTAACTTGATCACAGGGTCCAGCCATTCATCAAGGTTACAAATCAGTCGGGGAAATTTCAAAAATTTGACTCAATTTGGAACACAAACAATCTTTGTAAGAGTGTTCAAAAATTCCAATATCGATGTAAATACCATGACGTCCAGGCTAACTCATCATCACAGAATAAGCTTCGTCCTAGTTAGCTAATGGCGGCTGGCATGTGACAGATTGACTCACCTTGACAGCCTTGCGTCTGCAAAAGGTTAAGGGGTTCTATTTTTGTTAGCACCTATCATCCGATAATCGTTTGTTAACCACGAAAGGGCGGTTCCTAGGTCTGCTGGTTGTCTCGTTCTTAGTAAACCTAGGGGTTTTCTGAGTTGGAGTAGGAAGTAACGCAGTGCTACCTTTTTATAATTTTCAATTATAATTTCTTTATTCTGAATGTCGTGAGTTTGGAAGTTTGCTCTCAACAGATTTAGAGTTTTTGTGATTTTATAATGAAACTTGAAGGGTGTTTCACCTTCATTTTGCCTCAAAGCGACAAATTCGATCTAAAGGATGACGTCGTCTGTTTGGTCGGTGTATATTTCGATTAATGCTTGTTTAATTTGATCGTACCTAGTTTGTGAGATTGGCTGAGCAAATTTGTTCTTCTGCAGGGGAAGATATTTTAGCTTTGACGGCATTGATTATCATGACATTCTGAAAATCTAGTGGGTCAGTTTTGTTGAAGAATCGGTCGTATATCTGTTATTAATTTCAAGGAAATGATTGGGGGATCCATTAAAGTTCGGGATAAGGTTCAGGTTCTAATGTCTCAGAAGGTTGGTAATTTGTCCTCTGTTCCCTGGGGGTGATCACCAATTTAATAGTAAATTTATGTTCAGCTGGCCAATTTATGCCGTTTGGGTGTTTATGATACCGATGTAGTCAGTAGGTCGAATTTGAGCATTTTTGTTGTGCCCTGAGCTCCAGTCTAAGGAATTTATTTCCGGTTCATATTGCAGGGAAGTTTTTGGGGAAAAGTTCCAAATCAAGCAAGGGGAAACTGGCGTGGGAAAATGGTTTGTTATGTTTCGGAATGTTGACAATTCGGGGTTTTTAGATTTGTCTTGAATTTCAGACTAGTTAATAATTATCTCTATGTTCATTTGCGAAATTACAATGATTTGGTTACGGCTGTACTGAAAGTGGGAAACTTTGTGCGGAGTGAGGAATGTTAGTACATACAATCGCAAAAATATGAATACAAAAATGCAAAATACACATAATAATGATAATGTTTAAAATTTCTTACTTGTTACCATGCACAACAAAAAATTAAATAGTAAGTTTATAATCGAATGTTTAGATGTTCATCCATTGTCGGGCTTGCTGTGAGACAGTTCTGAGTTCCTGGTACAAGATAAGCGGGATATCGCGGGGGATTGTTTTTCTGTCTTGAGCTTTCCAGGGCTAGACTTCGGAACGTGTAGATAAGACAGTCTCACGGTCGGGAATAATTTTCCAATAAGATTCTTCGGAAATGCGGAAGGTTGATAGCGAGATATTTATGATTCCATAAATATCTTGTTGAAGAATTTGGTCGTCGGCTGCTCTTGCGTGGTACCAAATATTATTCCTTAGTTCAGAAATGAACTTTTAAAATTCTCAAGGGAGATTATAATGAATTTTTTGTCGGTGCTTTTTGATTGGAATGAGTGTCCTAAAATTTTAGCGACTCGAAGTGAGTGATCTAGCCATGATTCCTCACCGGAAATAATTTTGAGTTGCTTGCTTGCTCTCAAAGTACCTTCCGAAAAAAAAAGTAAAGATGCAAAGATTACTTGATTTTGGGGGGATTACTCACGCGTGTGTACCTGACATAGTGTAATCTTGCAATAGCGAAGGACCTGTTTTTACGCGAGTTATTCTTGAAAAATAGTCACAAAATAGTGATCCCCCTTCTGTTTTTGTGGTGTGTTCTAAGTTTGCATTTTATTTCGATTTAGTCAACGATAAATTGAGAGCATTTATACGAGTTGTGTACGATTCTCAAGGGGTGTAAACTTACCGAGTTATATTTATTCACCTATGAGGAGTTTGCGGTGATGGGGAAAAAATAACGGTACCTACCTATGAAACTAACAACCAAACGTTTGACATTATTGACTCGAAATAAGCAAGGTTCGACTTCCTACCTACTAAGGGATACCCTTGCTTACGAGTCTTTCGGTATCCGAAGTCATTACTAGTGATTTCACAGTACCAACCTGCTTCAACCACTATGTACTTCTATATTAGCATAGCATATCATAAATTAGCATATATAAGTTTTAATGCCTATTGAAATTTGCATCATTCCCTAATAATTGGAGAGAGGTTGAATTTGGTTTGAAAAATGTTGAATTTGACTTGGAAAAGGTTGAATTCGGTTTGGGAAAGGTTGAATTCGACTTGGAATTGGATGAAATTTACTTTGAAATGCTATATATCCCCCCCACCCCCAAAGGCGCACCACGTATGTAAAATGTGGGAGTGAGACGCTTGCTCAAGCCTTTAGAGTTTAAGAAGCGTCTCTCTTCCTCCCACATGTAGTCGAAAAGAGTGAGAGAGCACTGAACTAGGACTCAGCGATCCGACTATTCGCTTGACTCTTGATTGGATGATATCATGCATTTTGTGACGTGCCATCTTTTGTCTTCTTGGGGGGATATCACACATTTTAGGCGGTCTAGAAAGAAAACGCAGCAAATTATTACACAGAGGTTTATTATTTCTGAGTTAGATAGCCATTCTACGCAGATCAGTGATCTATAATCATTAAGCCCAATGGTCCAGGGTAATGTGTTAAATAGCCCTTCTACGCGGATCAGTGGTCTATAAATCATTAACCCCAATGATCCAGGGTAATTTGTTAGATAGCCCTTCTACGTAGATCACTGTTCTATATCCATTAAACCTAATGATCCAGGGTAATGTGTTAGATAGCCCTTCTACGCAGATCACTGGTCTATAATCATTAAACCCAGTGATCCAGGGTAATGTGTTAGATATCCCTTCTACGAAGCTCACTAGTTTATAATTATTAAACCCCGTATATAATATTGTTGTTTTCTTTAGCAACACTCAAAATTCGAAGTTTACGTTTTAAATATTATGAACTGAATCACAAAGGTTCATTATTGAAAACAATAGACCAATATTGCAGGGAGATTGGATAATATTAATCTAAACTTCCAACTGCTTCTACCACATTTTCTCAGCCAATTTTATGAAATTTGAATCGTGGACTACATTGGACCTGACGCATTGGGGTGAATTTTGGGATTTTGGAGAAACTAAACGTTTGCGCATGGGCGCAGGCTACAATTTATGTGATGGCAATTAGAGTTATAGAGGACCGTCTAGAGGCTATCCCACACAATCCCTGAAAATTCCATCAAAATCGAAACTCCATTCACCCCCTCCGATGATTGAATTTCAAACTCCTGAAATACCCACCTTCCAAAACTATATCGAGTTCGTAATGGATCAAAACAAGAATCACGAAAACTGGTCGAGATTTGTGGACATCCAGGATTATAGCAGACCCATCGGGCTTGATGGTAACGATTTCTTGCCCCAGTCACTCGGCATGCGATATAGTCTCTCCATTTCGACATCCCAACCGCTGGATGACAACGCCCCTGCTATCTGCTTGGCAACTAATAAAAATTTTTTTTTAGCAAAATTAACGATGTACTGATTTTTTGAAAACCGTCCGTCCTTCATGACTCAACCTGGTTACCCATTTGCTTACTCTCTCTCCCATTACGTAAGTATACATTTTTACTGTGACTTTTAAATAAAAATCGGACCTCTCACGAAGGCCGGGCCCGGGGGCAATGTTCCCTGTGCCGCCACCCTCTCTACAGGCCTGCCAACGGGTGGATTCTGGCATCCGTGCTTAATCTCTAGAAGATCCTGCGTCAAGCCGTTTTGACGATAAAACTCACGGTCCTGGGTTAGTCCTTAGAATGTTTTGTTTTCACTTTTGGGAGAAAAAAATGTTAAGTCTCCAAAATTAAAATTTTCCTCGCACTTTTACGTTTAGACCATTCTGAACAACTTTGGTGAGTGTGTGTGTCTGTGTGTGTGTGTGTCATCCTCGTCTTCCTTCATCCTCGTCTTCCTATCCCTCATCCTCTTCCACGACCCCTGTAAATGCCCACCAGTGTGCCCACTGTGAGAGAGCCTTCAGCTCCAAGCGTGGCCTCAGTGCCCACGTCTGGCAGAAGCATCCTGTGCAGACCAACGCTGCAATTGATTAGAGCGAGAGCGGCCGAGGTATGCTTCTGAGGATTTGCGGCGAATGGTAGCAGAGGAGGCAGAGGCTGTGCGTAATGGGGTACAAAATATTAATGTATTCCTTCAAGCACGTTTTCCCATGTGCACGCTTTCTGCCATCCAATCTCTTCGCCTGAGGCCCCACTACAAGCAGCTTGTCTAGGATGCGATCCTGGCAAATAGCCGTGGGGCCTCTCCCGCATCTCCTACAGGCGTGGGAGCAATCCTCCCCGAGGACCTCCGGTCTTCTTCAAGACTTGAAGACTGAAGTGTTGAGGCTCGGGGAGCAGGTAGGCCGTATTAATGGTTATGAGAGTGCCTACCTGCAGGACCTGGCGAGGCGGGCTGTTGAGAGGCATGAAGGCTTGGAGGACGAGGTTGCAGCCTATATACAGAGGATCTTCCCACGGGATGAGGAAGCGACCGTGACGGGGCATCGTTCCTCCTACTTTGGTGCCTTGTGGAGGTCGCAGAGTAGCAAAACAAGCGAGAAGGCGGGAATATCAGCGGGTCTAGAAGTTGTGGAGGAAGCATCTGGCTCGTGTGGTTGCGGAGGTACTGGAAGGAGCTGGGGATGAGCAAGTTTTGCCCCCTCTCCTGGAGTTTGTGGACTATTGGGAGCCACTCCTGAGTGCTCCTAGCCACAACCCTGGTGAGCCGGTGGTACCCCCAGCTTCCACCAGGGATTCCTTGCGCAGCATCATGTGCACGCCGGTGCTTCATGACGAGGCACATAAGTGCCGTGTCAAGAACTCCACCTCTGCTGGACCTGATGGTGTTTCTGCCCGAAGTTGGAACAAGACACCAAAAACAGTCAAGCTGCTCATCCTCAACCTGCTGCTTCTATCAGGAAGACCCCCGAAAGGGTTGACCCGCGCCAGGACAGTTTTCATCCCAAAAAAAGGGTTAAGTGGGCCTGGAGGCTACCGCCCGATATCTATTTCGTCGGTGGTCTTCCGCCACTTCCAAAAGGTTCTGGCATCTCGCCTCCAAGTGGCTGGTGTCATAGGTGACGTCCAGAGAGCATTTCGGCCAGCGGATGGCACAGCGGAGAACCTAACAGTTCTCCAAACTGTCATTTCGCTGGCCCGTATCAAGAAACGGCAGCTCCATCTTGCCGCTCTGGACGTCGCTAAGGCCTTTGACACAGTTAGCCACTTTGCCCTGACCGATTGTCTTCGTGGTGTTGGGGCACCTGCTCGTTTAATAGAGTATGTCCTCGAGGCACAAGGTGAGATGTCAGGGGATATTGTTATTGGGCTGAAATAGGGTTTGATCTCGCCCCTGGGGTGCGAGTGGGTGCATTGGCATTTGCCGATGATGTCATCCTACTCGCCGAAACCTGTGAGGGCTTGCAGATCGCCCTCAATGCCTTTGCTGAGCAGCTAGCCAGGTGTGGTTTGGTGGTTAACCCAGATAAGTGTGGGTCAGTCTCCTTGGTCCCGTCGGGTCGCCAGCATCAGGTGAAGGTGGTGGATGAGGAGTGTTTTGTCATAGGACAGTCACCCATCCCCACCCGATCCGTGCTGTAGGTTTGGCGGTACCTTGGAGTTGACTTCATGGGTGTGGCCACCATTGCTGCAAGCCGTGTGGACCTTGGTGGAGCACTAGCTCGTATCACCAAGGCTCCATTGAAGCCACAGCAGAAGCTGCGCCTCCTTCGCACGTACTTACTGCCAAAGCTAACCTATGGGCTAGTCTTTGGTAGGCTTACTGCGGGGAGGCTGCAAGAGTTAGATCGCGAAGTTCGCTCTGCTGTGCGCTCTTGGCTAGGCTTTCCACCTGGTGTCCCAAGTGCCTATATCCACGCACCGGTCAAGGCGGGTGGGCTCGGTATTGTCTCTCTCTCAGCCAACATCCCATCAATACGCCGCCAGCGCTTGCTTGCCCTTAGGGGCTCAAGCTGGGAGGTCGCCCGCACTGCTGCTGATCTGGACTTTGTCAGGCAGCAGTTGTTGTGGTGCGACCAAGCAACACCAACTGCTCCAAAACCCAGCTCATCTGCTGAGTTCGCTGCTGCACTACATGATTCAGTAGATGGTAAAGAACTCCGACAGTGCTCTGAATCCCCCATTTCTTCCCAGTGGGTGGAATGGGCTTCAGAGGGCATTGGGGTCCGCGACTACTGCCGTTTTCATGCCGTCCGAGTGGCTACACTAGCCACCTCGGTGAGGTGTTCACGGAGTAGTCATGGGACAGTAGACACCCTTTGCCGTGCTTGTCGGGGTAAAAATGAGAATCTCTATCATGTGGTGCAGCAGTGTCCTCGTACTCACGGTGGCCGCATACTCCGTCACGATGCGGTCGCCAAGCAGATAGCAGGCGCTTTGTCATGTAGCGGTTGGGATGTTGAAAGAGAGAGACTATATCATATGCCGAGTGACCGGGGCAAGAAGCCGGATATCGTTGCCGTCAAGCCCGATGGGTCTGCCATAATCCTGGATGTCCAGGTTGTCAGTGGCAGCATGGACATGGAGCAGACCTGGCGGGCTAAAATAAATAAGTATGACAGAAATGACCTGCGGCAAGCGATTTCTGAGCTAAAAGGAGTGGTCAATAACATCAAGGTCATGGCTGCGACCTTGTCATGGCGCGGGGTGTGGTGCGGGAAAAGCGCCACGGAGTTACTCGAGTTGGGCATCTCGGCGGGAGTACTCCGTGGTATCACCACCCGCGTCCTGAGGGGTTCTTACTTGAACTGGTGGTCGTTTTATAGGGGCACTTCCTTTCATCCCATTCTTCCTCCTCGTCCTGAAACTTCCCTTATCCCTAGAGCCAGCGTCGGGTAAACCTGGGCGTCCTCCCCACTTTTTAATTTTATTTGTTTATTTTTAATATTGTGCCCCCTCCGCCTTTGATGGGAGTTTCGTAAAAAAAAAAAAAAAAAAAAAAAAAAAGTGTGTGTGTGTGTCTGTCTGTCTGTCTGTCTGTCTGTCTGTCTGTCGTGTGTGTCCGCAACTACTAGCAACAATCTTATTTTCCACAGTTTCCATCCGATTTGGATGAAATTTTCAGCCGATGTGCGGCCTTGGGTGTGGACTGTCACCTATCAGTCTCATTGTTGCAAAACAATACTCCACTCTGCGCATGCGCAAACATAAATTCTACCAAGCATCATTTTCTCACGCCCTAGTCGTTTGATCTCGCTGAAATTTGGATGATAATTTGGGGATTAAGATGTGATCATCCCATATCAATTTCAACATGATTGTATCATTAATAGCTACTGCGCATGCGCCAATGTGAAATACTTGTAATGACCTTGATTTCCTCAGTTTTCTTCCGATTTTGATGAAATTGTCAGTGAATGCTCGGGTTAGGTTGTAGATGGTCCCCTATCATTTCCATTGTTGCCAAATCAATACTTCATTCTGCGCATGAACGAACGTAAATTCCATCATGTTCCACCTTTTCACTCTCTATTTTATCTTTTTGCAGGTTCCTCTGGTGATGATGTCAATGGCAACTACGACAGTATATAGTCAAAAAACTTGGTTAACATTTCTTCATCTTCGTACATCAGCAGTCAATAAGTCTGGCATCCCCTCCAGTTATATTCTGACTTCCCAGCTGCGGCCCTAAAAGTAAAGAACAGCTACCTCAACCACCACATTACGAAAACTGTATCATCATCACCAGTGGCAATATCACCTCACCTATGTCACCATCACATAATCAGTTTCAATATAAAGAAACGCTATTTTTTACTATAATCCTATTTTACTACACATGGATTCATTATAATATATACCTATGGAGAAAAATTAAAAGATAAAATAAGTTGAATAATACTATAATCGTAGATTATAAACATCCAATCGTGTCTAATAATGTCTAATTGTGAATAATCAATGAAATAATAATGAATACATATTTGTTAAAAGTTGAAGGGCCAACACCTAACTGAGAGAGTTGCATATAACAAATCATGTCAGCAGTATTCTTCTGTACTTTCTAGTACAACAGATTTCTGTAAAAGTTAGTCATTGTATAATAGGTGCTTATAAAACTGTAAATGATAATAAGAGTTGCAACAAATTGGATTATTAAAATTAAACACAAAGACTGACCTGATCTAATTGTAAAGTTATCATACGATATCTAAGGTCTGATTAATTAATTTGAAAATTCAATCCCTAATTTGCTTAATTTAATTAACTTATCGAGACATTGGCGAAGATAAGAAAGTATTTATTCAGACCAACGCTCACGAATCCACAAATATTTTAGTCTCGTGTGGTCAAGAAATCAACCAACCTATTTATTGTCCATGTTAGTACATCACCTTTTTGTTTTTGTTTTATTCATTCATTTGTGTAATAAAATATTTCACCTACATATAATTCAAACTGTGGACCTCTACCTCAGACTGATTGGATACATTTTGTTTAAATATTTTTTTAGATACTTAAGTTTATATTATTCGTTGATATTAATTCTTTTTTTGACCTTTTCATATCGAATAAGGAACCTATTTACTTATATAAGTACATAATAGCTTTGGTTCTGATTGAGCAACTCATGCATCGATAATTTTAGAACTTTCAATTGGTGATCAAAACTTGATTGGCTGTAGATGATAAGAGCGAAATTCAACAATTTTTGTATAAGTACATTTTTGAATGAAAATTATTTTAATAAAAAGTTGATTGAAATTGCAAAATTATTATTGTCGTATTTTAGTCCATTTTTCTTTTTTCGAGTATTACTTATACTTTTTTCTGTAGATTAGTTCTTTTGCGTAATGAACTTCCAGAGCAAAATTAATTCAATCCCACAGTAAACCCGGCTCAAAATCTTGTCTGTTTTCTGGCAGCGATCACTTCCATGACATTTCGTATTTGTGTTGAGATTTGAGGATTAATAACTAACCTGGTGTTTCAAAATTGAAAAGCTCAGACTAAGAGCAACTGAGACTAATTGAAGTGTACCTAATATTTACAAAAATCATAGATTCATTTTCATGTTCTTAACTGATTTTTTTTTTTTTTTTTCTTTTTTTTTATATTTTATTTATTTATTTATTATTTTTTAAATTGTACCAAAGGTAGAGAAGGGGTAGGGAAGGGGGGAGGGGGGAAGTCGAAAAAATGGTTGTCCTCCAAAATCAAAATTTCCACATTTCCACTTGCTTTTTGCGTTTCAGATCATGCTGATCAATTTCGGTTCCGTGTCCGTCTGTCTGTCTGTGGTAAATCCTTTCCACGCCCAAAACTATACCAAGTTTCAGTCCGATTATAATTTTCAATACCGTCAAATGAAAAGTAGCCTGTGCGCATGTGCAAACGTGAATTTTCCGTAACGTCGATTTCTTATCATTTGTCGGTCCGATTTCGTTCAAATTCGGTAGGTGATGGGGTATGTGCGTTCTAGAAGAATTTCCTATAAATAATATCGTGATCGGTTGGGTAATAACCATTGCGCATGCGCGAAACGAATATCGATTGACACAGGCAAAACTCCGTGTCTAATGGAACGATTTTGATGAAATTTTCAGCGATTGTGCGGAATAGCTTCTAGACGGTCCCCTGTAACTTTCATTGCCGTCACATAAACAGTAGTCTGTACGCATGCGCAAACGTTAAATTATTATTGCGTCGATTTATCATCATCTATTAGTCCGATTTCGTTCAAACTCGGAGAGCGGATAGATATATCTTCTGGGAATGTTTCCTTTGAATTATATCGCGATTAGTGGAGCAATAAGTATAGCGCATGCGCAAAACTAAAATTGATCGACACAGACAAAACTCCGAAACCAATGGGCCGATTTTTATGAAATTTTCGAGGATTGTGCGGTTTAGCTCCTAGACGTTCTCCTATAAATATCATTGCTTTATGAGTAATAGCAGTCTGTGCGCATGTGCAAACGTTAATTTCTTATAACGCCAATTCATCAATCATTTCGACTTGTACTTTGTTCTTCAACTAATTCTATATGTCCATGTTATATAGTGTGAGGAAGCTATACTGCCCACCCAACTTGGCAGACTTTTTTTCTTTTAGTAATACTCTGATAAAAAGTTAATTAAAAAATTGTTTGTCAGTGTTTAAAAAATCACTCAAAATAGGGGAAAATAGCCACAAAAAAAAATTGAATTCATATATTTTAGCATAATATAACTAAGAACGCTTTGCTTCTTTCATCAGCTATGATTTAAAATCATTCAAAAACTTATGCACAAGTTATGCTGAAAACTTTACTTAAATTTCATTAAAATAGGCCGATAGATAAAAATTGTTGAAAAATCCAACAATGTGTAATTTCAAATCTGAGCATGTTTTTAGATTTTTTTTTTTTTTTTTTTATATATATATAATTTGTAGTTAATGATTTCTTTGAACAAAATTGCTCAAATTTCAAAAAAAATTTGCACAAATACGAATATGACGCGAAAAATTACTTAAATTCGCTCATACGATCATGCTGCATGACTGGAAATATTTATTATATGTACTTATGTATATTGATGAAAAATTCAATACTGCAAGATCGTGACATGGCACTATAACAAAGGATTTTCGTCCGAGATCTCTAAAACGTGAAAAAGGTCCTCACGTTGCGACAAAAGTCCGCAAAAAGGACTTTACACTTCTGCATCTATTACTACACTAACCAGGTGGCTAGTGTGGTGATTTGGGCAGTTACTATGGAACCTGAAGAGTTTTAGCCATTGAAAGCAGAAGTGCGGCAATTTGTCGCGTACGCGGGAGCTTGAGGGCTAATTTATAGCATTTCCAGATTAAATTCAACATTTTCCAGATTGAATACAACATTTTGCGAATTGAATCTAATATTTTCCAGATTGAATACAACATTTTCCGAATTGAATCTAACATTTTCTTTCCAAATGAATTCAACATTTTCCAAACAAAGTCCAACATTTTCCAAATGGAATTCAACATTTCCAAATAGAATTCCACATAAAATGCAATTTTAAAATAATGAAAAAAGAACCTGAAAATGCATTTTTTGATTAATTAACCTTTTTTGGGATATCATTTATCATTTACCTTGCAAGGAAAACAGTAATTAACTGTACAACCTCCATTTTCGAAATTTCAGATCGCTCATAAGATCCGAAAAACGTAGATTTTCTCGACAAAATTCGATATTTTCCAAATAGAACTCAAGAATTTCCTAATCGAATCCAACGTTTTCCGAACAATTCAACATTTTCCAAATTAAATTCAACAATTTCCAAATTGAATTTCAACATTTTTTATAGAGATTTCCAGAATGATTTTTCAGCATTACTCATTGTTCCAAAACAATACCATCCATGAATAGATGAGACAGGCAGGCAGGAGCTCATCCCAACCTTAATTTGGCGGTACAGAAAGGAAACTAGTCTCGAAATGAAGGTCACTCACACAGGACTATTTCCCCCACTAGGAAATTGGGGAGTAGGTAAAATTCAAATTCAACCCCCCCCCCCCCTTACTTAACCCAGGTACCATGCAAGTTGCCCGTTATTGACCAGTTTCCTCACTTGGTCCGATTGAGTTTGGATAAATGCCCCTGATTTGGTCAAATTAGGGGAAAATCGGTCAATTTCGTGATACACGCCTCCCTTCTTCAACCAGCCGCAACTGCTATGCAACCTCTACATTCGAAATGAACATTATCTCTCACGATGTTTTTTGTGTTATTCAATTTTCATTTAGTGTTTTGACGGTATTCGAATTCTGTTTAAGAAGAGTAAACTGTTGCAAGGTATCTACATGCTTCCGAAAACTAAATAAAATTTTCAAAATTTATTAATAAATAAAACTCTACCGATGAGTGAACATTTAATTATTTTGCTTCTAATCTTGGAAAAACTTTATAAAATTTAAAAAAATTTTGACTTTTTAAGGTGGCCTTGAAATTGGGCATGTAACACGCAATTAAGATGATGATAGAATGACAAGTTGACACCGTAACATTTTAGAGTATAATTTTTGAAAAAAGTAAGTTGAAATGTATACACAATTCGGGTAACTAACAGTAATGTTATGTACACATGATGTTACGATAGTGGAAGATATCACAGTCTCCCCCACTATATACACTCAGACACAAATGTCTCCGTACACCCACTCAGTTTTTCAAAAATACAGAAGTTTCTCCTTCCAGATCTTTTAGAATCAGATATTAATTGTAATAATTTGTTAACAAAGGTCTTGAATAATATATTTTATGTCAACAAAATTTCGTAACTAAATATACCAGGCCGAATTGCCCTAAAGCGCATATGACTTCATATAACAAGGGCAAATAAGTTTCCGTATAGTCCAAAAACACAGACTGAACTAAAAAATGGATTAATAGCTAGTGGGACCTCATTTTTGCTTGATTATCTCCAACAAACGGGATTTTGTCGAATCGACGAGCTTCTGCGTCACACAGGATGATATCCTAGACCACTCGTGCAATAGAGCGATTAATTGTTCTCCGATTTTCGGGTCAGCTTTTCACTTTGTCCCATTGTGTTCAATTGGGTAGAGGTGTGGTGACTGTGGAGGGGTTTTCAGTTGCGTTGGAGCATTATAAAACAACGATTACCGAGCTTTATGGGCTGTGTGCTTAGGATCACTATGTTACTGGGAAAAAAAATTGGACTCCGATAGCATTGATCTTGTACTTGACAAGTACCAACTTCACTATTATTATGCAATGTCATGTCGTTTCCATGGACACTAACACATCTCCGGTTTGAGCCACGTCACTTTTATCATTCTGTTTTTAGATTGCCTACTAATAATAATTTATGTTTTAATACTTAATAAATATTCATGAGCTTTACTAGTTTACATTTACATTTACAATCTTGACATGGTGCCGAAACCAAAACGAAAATCTAAAATACGAAGTGATCGTGAAGACGGTTCACCCGATCGATCTAGTGCTCTCCCAGATATGAAATCAGCCGACATGAACTGTAAACCTCCGAAAAATCTAGTTCTCACGGAAAATGCGTTGGGAACTACCTGGAAGAAATGGTTGCAGCAATGGCAATGGTACTCCACAGCATCGTGTATGTCTTCTCGGCCAGAAGAAATTCAAGTGGCATCGTTCATGTCCGCAATCGGGCCTGAAGTCATAGACATCTATAACAGCTTCGATTTGGGTGAAGAATTTGACTTAGCGGAACTGATAGGTAAGTTCTCTGAGTACTTTACTGGTAAAACCAATCTCACTTTTGAACGCTACACATTCAATAAAATGTACCAGCTCGAGGGTCAGGCATTTGATGACTTCCTCACCAAAATAAAAAACCAAGCTTCAAATTGCAATTTTGGTGAGCTCAGAGATAGTTTAATTACCGACAAAATTGTGATAGGATTAGAAGACGATCGCTTAAGAGAAAAACTGCTCTCTATAGAAAATCTTACTCTAGAAAAAGCCGTAAAAATTTCTAGGGCCCACGAATTGGCGAAAAAACAGTTGAACGATCTCTCAACTAAAAAAGAACAACCAGTCAATGCGGTTTTTCGTGGAAATAGCGGCAACAGCTCCTCCAGCTCAAAAACCAACACCAAAAATGAAACGTTCGACTGTTTGCGGTGTGGAAAAAATCACTCGAGAAGGTCGTGTCCAGCCTATCAATATTTATGCAAAAAATGTAAATTTACTGGTCATTTTCCCTCTATGTGTCGTTCTAATAATAAAAAAGTAAATGCTGTGGACTCATACAGTCATGAACCACAATCTGAACATGATTCAGAACTGTTGGAAATTTCTCAACTCACGGTCCATTCTCTTAACAAAGAAGAGTGGTACGAAACTTTAGTTTTCAAAAATGGATATAATTTGAAATTCAAATTAGACTCGGGTGCACAATGCAACGTATTACCTCTAGAGGCAGCAATCAAAGCTGAACTGCCAGTAGTTAATTCCCCCACAAAGTCGCTCATCTCTTACAACATGATTCCCACTGATGTGTTAGGTGAAATTACCACCAAAGTAAGAACGAAAAAGGGGTTCACTTATGAAATAACATTCCTTGTGATCGAAAATGATTACCAACCAATTTTGGGCGTTTCTAGTAGCCAGAAATTGGGTTTCATTGCAAGAATACACTCCTTAGCTGACTACCCACTAAATTCAAATTCGGATATTTTCGAAGGCATAGGGTGCCTAAAAGATTTTGAATACGACCTTGACTTGGTAAAAAATCCCCAGTTGAAAATCCACCCTGCTCGTAAGGTGCCGCATTGCATTAGAGACAAGGTCAAAGAAGAATTGGATGCAATGGTAAGGGACGGTATCATCTCTCCAGTCACTGAACCTACGCCTTGTGTGTCTCCCATGGTGGTTGTCAAACAAAATGATAAGTATAGAATTTGTATGGACCCCAGTGATCTTAACAAAAACATTAAACGAAGACACTATCCGTTAGCCACCATTGAAGACATTGCATCTCGAATAAAAGGCTCAAAATTTTTCACGGTTCTCGACTGCCGCAAGGGGTTTTGGCAAATTAAGGTTTCTGCAAGGAGTTCTAAATATCTAACCTTCTCAACACCATGGGGTCGATACTCCTGCCTTCGAATGCCATTTGGAATAGTCTCCGCTAGTGAGGTGTTCCAGTCTTGTTTGGCTAACGTACTCCAAGGAATACCGAATGTCTCGAATGCGATCGATGATATCCTCATTCACGCCCCTACTCTAGATGAACTTAGAAAACGTACAGAAACGGTTTTGGAGAGGCTGAAATTATCCGGGTTGAAACTCAACCCTGATAAATGTGTCTATGAAAAACAGAGAGTCAATTTCCTAGGGCATGTTCTAACACACCAAGGAATTTTGGCTGATCCAAAGAAACTGGATGCCATACAGCGCATCAAAACCCCCACCTGTCTCAAAGAGCTTCAGCGTTTCTTGGGTTTTACCAACTATCTCTCCAAGTTCATAAAGAACTATTCGGACATCACCGCTAGCCTCAGGTCACTCACTGAAAAACACGTTGCATGGTGTTGGGAGGCGGAGCAAGAAAAATCTTTCAACAAATTGAAAGAGCTTCTCACAGACCCACCAATATTAACCTACTATGATCCAAAATTGCCAATTACCCTCTCAGTTGATTCAAGTTCTCATTCAGTAGGAGCGGTACTTTTACAAAACAATCACCCAGTGGCTTACAGCTCTAAAGCCCTCTCCAAAACACAACAAAACTGGAGTCAGCTAGAAAAAGAAACCTATGCAATTTTACATGGGTGCGAAAAATTGTTTGAATACGTGTGGGGTTGCAAACACCTTATCGTTGAATCAGGCCACAAACCTCTGGAAGTCATACTAAAAAACCACTGCACATGGCTCCACCGAGGGTTCAAAAAATCTTTGAAATTTTACCATACAGTCCAACTATAAAATATGTAAAGGGCAAAGATATGTTCATAGCCGACGCATTAAGTCGAGACTGCGAGAATCCACAAGAGGAGGATGAACCGACGTTTTTCGAAATCCAAGTAGTTGTCCCGCTGTCCAAATCGAATATGGGAACTTTGCAGGAAGCTACCAACAAGGAACAAGACCTAGTGGATTTGAAATCCTATATTCAATCGGGATGGCCACAAAAAAGAGATGAGTTGAGTCCCATAATGAAAATATATCATTCCTTTCGAGAAGAATTGGGCATAGTTGAGGGAATAGTTTTCAAAGGCCTCAGAGTCGTGATTCCCCAAGTTCTTAAAACCAAGATAATGAGCGACATCCATCGCTCACACAAAAACCTGCAGTCATGCCTCAGACTAGCGCGTGAACTTGTATACTGGCCCAACATGGTCAAAGATTTTGAACATTTCATAAGTAACTGTCGTTCGTGTGGAAAATTTCAGAAAGACCGACCTCAGGAAAAGATAAAACTTGAGGATACACCCACTAGACCATGGATGTACGTCGCAAGTGATCTCTTCACATACAAGTCAAAGGACTATGTAGTCATAGCTGACGCCTATTCAGGGTTTTTCGATTTTGAATGTATTTCAAGCAAAACCACCTCCACAGTGATGAAGTGCCTTAAGAAATGGTTTGCAACTCACGGCATACCAGAGGAATTGAGAACGGACGGTGGAGGATGTTATAGCTCCATGGAATTCAAAAAATTTGAAGATGAATGGAAATTCAAACATCGCATTTCATCACCCCATTTTCCAAGGAGCAACGGTCTGGCCGAACGATATGTACAAGAGGCTAAAAATTTGCTGACGAAGTAACTAGATGAACAGTCTGACGTGCAGTTAGCCCTACTGCACCATCGAAACACTCCAAAGAGTAACCTTGGATCACCTGCCCAGAGACTGATGAGTAGGCGCACGAAAACTCTACTCCCGACTCATGAAAAACTATTATTTCCAGCTGTAGTTAAAGGAGTTTCAGTCAGATTGAAGAAGATGAAGAATCAAGAGAAAAGGGTAGCTGATCGAAACAAATGTAATCCACAAATCTTCAAAGTCGGACAGCGTGTACTCTATAGAAAAGATCACAAAAAATGGCTTCCTGCAGTTGTGGTTCAAATTGGCCCTGAACCTAGATCCTACACGATCAAGACGTGAAGATGGAGACGAATATAGAAGAAACTCTTGGTTCCTTAAAGAAGATCTGTCCGACCATGCTGATTCAAGTGATCATAAACTTTCTCCCTCAATCACAAATCCTAATAGGGTTCAAACAAGAAGAAGTTCAAGATTTCTTAATTAAATTATGTCTGTCCAGAAGAAGGGGTATGACAAGTATCAACTTCACTATTATCATGCAATGTCATGTCGTTTCCATGGACACTAACACATCTCCGGTTTGAGCCACGTCACTTTTACCATTCTGTTTTTAGATTGCCTACTAATAATAATTTATGTTTTAATACTTAATAAATATTCATGAGCTTTACTAGTTTACATTTACATTTACAATCTTGACAGTACTCGCTTTGGGACTTTCCTTTTGAATGTCAATATAAACATTGGTATTCATAAACCCATTGATTACGTGAAGTTTGCGCACATCAGTTGCACTCATGCAACCCCAGACCCTGACATTCCCTTTGCCATGCATAATAGTGGGTAGCAAAAATGTTTTCTTTTCGAGGGTTTTTCCTGTCTTCCGCCAAACTTTTGTCCTTCCATCAGCCCCAAAAATATTATACTGAATTCGGGGCTGATGAAAGGACAAGAAATTGGCGGAATACGGGAAGAGTCCTTGAAAAGAAAAATTTGCTACCCACTGTTAAGCATGCTGGTGGGAATGTCAAGGTCTGGGGTTGCATGAGTGCAACTAGTGAGGGCGAGCTCCACGTAATCGATGGAATAACGAATGTCAATGTTTATATTGACATTCTAAAGAAAAATCTCAAACCGAGTGCAAAATTAATGGGACTGGAGTCCAATTTCGTCTTCCATCAAGACAATGATCCTAAGCACACAGCCCATAGAGCTCAGTAGTCGTTATTCTATAATGCTCCAAAGCAACTTAACCCTTCCACAGTCACCAAATCTCAACCCATTTGAACACTTATGGGACAAATTGAAACGCTGAACCAAAAATTAGGCTGCTTGGAACAGAGAAATACAGGGTGCGGCAGCATAACTTCCTTTTTTAAAACTTAATAAAACGCATTGTATGAATCAGAAAATTTTTATTCGTTTTTTATAATATAGGCACATACATAAAGTTTTGTTTTACCCAGTTTTGAAGATCAAATCAGGTAGGTGACGTCCCCCATTCTCCATACACTGAGTAAACCGATTTCTGGCGTTTGTCATGACTCCAGCCAGTATAGCAGGCGTTATGTTGGCAATTTCTTCCTGGATGTTGTTCTTCAAATCTTGTAGGGTCCTTGGACGGTTCACATAAACACGAGATTTCAAAAAACCCCATAGAAAAAAGTCACAAGGGGTCAAATCGGGAAGTGTTCCCTCAAAACAGCCATCGATGCTCTTGAAGTGTGTGCCGTTGCACCGTCTTGTTGGAACCAAATGTCCCCTAAGTCCAACTTTTTCTATGGGGTTTTTTGAAATCTCGTGTTTATGTGAACCGTCCAAGGACCCTACAAGATTTGAAGAACAACATCCAGGAAGAAATTGCCAACATAACGCCTGCTATACTGGCTGGAGTCATGACAAACGGCAGAAATCGGTTTACTCAGTGTATGGAGAATGGGGGACGTCACCTACCTAATTTGATCTTCAAAACTGGGTAAAACAAATTTTATGTATGTGCCAATATTATAAAAAACGAATAAAAATTTTCTGATTCATACAATGCGTTTTATTAAGTTTTAAAAAAAGGAAGTTATGCTGCCGCACCCTGTATTAAAAATCGCGCTATTGCACGAGTGGTCCAGAATACCACCCTGTGTGACTCAGAAGCTCTTCGATTCGATAAAATCCCGTTTTTTGGAGGTTATCAAGAAAACATTAATTAAATAGGCATTAATCCATTTTTTATTTCAGTTATTGCTGTGTTTCTGGACTGTACGAAAACTTTGTTACATGCAGTCATTTGCGTTTTATGGCAATTCGGCCTGGTATATTTAGTTACGAAATTTTTGTTGACATAAAATATATTATTCAAGACCTTTGTTAACAAATTGCTACGATTATATCCCCTTCTTCAAGTTCTGGAAGGAACAACTTCAATATTGGTGATAACGCACTTTGAAACGTAAAATGACAAAGTTTGAGGGGGGGTTATAAAACTTTTTTGCTATACGATCATATAGGCTTATTGAAAATAATAAACCAAAAGTCAGTTGAAATGTAAACACAATTCTGGTAACTAACATTAATCTTACATACCTACACATGATATTATGATATTGGAGGATATCACACTTTTGATCTGGAAATTGTTGAACTTCAATTTGAAAATTGTTGAATTTAATTTGGAAAATGTTGAATTCATTGAGAAAACGTTGGATTTAATTTGGAAAATGTTGGAATCAACTTGAAAAATGTTTGTTTAATTTGGAAAATGTTGAGTCCTATTTGGAAATTCGAATTTTGTTTAGAAAATCTACATTTTTCGGATCTTAGGAACGATCTGAAAAATCGTAAATGGTGGAAAATGATCAATAATATCCCAAAAAAGGTTAATTTATCAAAAAATGCATTATGAGGTTCTTTTTTTCGATTTTTAAATTTGCATATATTGTTGAATTCTATTTGGAAATGTGGAATTCCATCTGGAAAATGTTGGATTCTATTTGGAAAATGTTGAATTCATTTGGAAAATATTGGATGCACTCTGGAAAATGTTGAATTTAATCTGGAAATGCTATATATAATATGTATACTTACTTGCTGCTATCCATCTTGTGATAGGTACACATGGTTAAATACTAGGAAATAAAACCGTGTAATAGTCCATAGTATTTTGATCAATACACAATTTATTTGGAACCAGAGAACCACAAGGACAGGAGAGTTGAATAAGAATGGGAAAGAATATCCAAGACGACCTCTTGCATTCCAAAGAAATCTTGAAAACAACTTGAGAGAAACTGCTGTTCGTCCCACACAAACGGGATAATCACGTACCTTAGACATAATGACGAATTCGGAGTCAACAAAATATTTACGACCCTCGTTGGACGTTACGTAAACCTGAAGAGTAAGCTAATGTGGTAGAAGATGACATTCTAATGCCTCGGTTGACCATCAGTTGGCGTCAAGATATCGGTAACTTTAACTGGCTACTTTGATTAAAGTGGTTCTTAGACTGCTAGAATGAAGGCTCAAACTTAAATGTTTCAATTAGGAAAGCTTAAACATCAAGTTCATGGGGGAGGAGGTTTTTCAATTTCATTCTGGCCGAGGTCAGGGCCGACCAGGAGGAGGTGGACTTAGTCGCCCGTCTGGATGAGATTATTAGTTGGCAAGAATCTGTCGGGTTTAATTTCATTTCCATGTTCACAGCTGAAAAGAGTAATTAATATTTTTTTCGGGGGCGCTACTCTGATGGATATCACATTTTGCGGGAAAGGCTAGGAACCGAGGCCGTCACTCGACTGTGCTCCGGAAACCAAAGTTCTGAGCATTAAGAAGAAATAGCCGACAGAAAAAGTTGTGGGAATTTTCAGTAAACCATCGAACCATCGAAGGGAAATTAATTATAGCACCCATTCTGTTAATAATTTATCGATTTTCTATCTGTAAATTGCATTGGGTTCATAAATAGCTCGGAATTTCTGCTAACTGGTTCTGATGTTCCATATTCTACAATTTGCACATTAGATTCACTGGGGTTATTTTTTTTAAATTATTTATTGTTTTTTATCCCAATTTGTCAAGTTCTGGGTGGGTACCTACTAATTATGATGGATTTTTCAAATTTAAAATTGGACCACTAAAATCCCATCAATCGTTGTTCATAAGGTTAGGGACGGATGGTGTGGTGAGACGTAGAAAAAGGTGTCAGAGGACGCAGGAGAACTTGACACTGGATTTCCCCCTTAATATTTTCGCCCGTTTTTTCAAATCGGTTCCTCTCCTCTCATCGTCAATTACTGATCACAGGAACTATCCTTCTGGAAGGATAGTGCTTCAATCCTGGTTTTACATAGATTATTATATAATAATGTGAAGAGTTGAGGAAACTCCAATGTCACCCAGATACCATTTATGTTATTGTCAATAAATATATTCACTTTAGGTTTGGATTGCATTCAGAGTAGTCGTGATTTAAGTTAGGATCATAAAATCGGTGACAACGGTGTGGGATGGAGTTGACGAATCTTAATGTTTTCGCTTTCGGTAATGGCGTACCTACCAAAAAGGAGACGACAGAGAGGAAGGTATGTAAAATCGCAGGGTGGCAAGGTTCTTCACCGTTAATCGATTCTCTCCTATCTATATGTTCTTGATTACACCCCCACTTTGTTTCCCCTTCAATAAATTAGTTCTATACAGAATATGATCACGTGTTTTTCGCTGCCCCCAAATTATTCAACATTCACAACGACAGGGTTGATGAAAATTCAAGTTGTTGTCCAGAATGCGGCATATGGTACTTTCACTCAGTATTTTTTCCGCTGAACGAAGCAGTAGCAAAGGAATTAGCAGGATCTTTGGAAAAGAAAGAAGAAGAAACAAATCCGGATATTTTAGAAAATTGTTATGCAACAACCAAAAATGTGGATGAATCGATGTTAAGTGAGCGTAACTTGTTTTCAAGTTATAATGACTAGTGAACTAAATGATAATAACGAAACACAAGTTCCGATCAAAATAACCAAAGAAAATGGTATTGACGTAAAACTGGTACCAATGAATGATACATTACCACTGTCAGTTAAAAAAAAAAAAAAAAAAAAAAAAAAAAAAAAACAAGAAATTGATGAGGAATATTTCAGTATCAAAAACCAAACAGAACTAGTGTTAGAAAAAAGACCAGTTCCAGTTATTCGTATAATTAGCAAAGATCACGAGATTGAAGAAAATTTTCTAGACATGGGTCATCAGGACTCTTCGGATGAAGTGGTCCATTTAGAACCTGTTTGCTTGCAGGAGGTTCATGAAGTGGAAGAATCTGCTACTTAGAATTCTCGTCACGGTCTGAAATAAGGAAGTTTGGAAATCTGTGTGATGGAAATCTGGGAGTCGATTCCTACAGAACTGAGATTGGGTGTAGACGACACTCAATGAGTGTTCTTGGTGACGATCCACCAGACAGTAAACTGGCCAAGATATTTGTCAATCAAGAAGCACTCTGAACCGAGGCTAAGATCCAAGGAAGTAAAAATTCGGAATTAGTGGATCCGTTAAAACGAAAATCACGCCCGAAGATGAGAGCTGAGAGGAAAAAAGCTCAGAAAGTGATGGGTAAGAGTAAAATCTCCCAATCAAACCAAAACCTAAAGATTAGAAAACTATCAAGAAGAATTTGGCATAGAATAACTTGAGGGAACCAGGACCCCGAATCGAGGGAACAGCAGGGAGCTACAGCTTTTGATTCTAAACAAGAAGTAATCTCAAACATACTGAAACATTGGATGCTCTACTGGAGAGAAACCACTGAAATCCTGAAAATACTGTGGAAGAATAATTTCCCATATCGCACTGTACGTACGAAATCCAGAACGGATGTTGGAAAAAGAGGGAGAGACAGAATCTTCGGTGAAGGGAGGAAGGAACTGGCCGATCAAAATCATCATAAAAAACAAGAGAGACTTATGTTGTAAATGGCAAGAACATTATTATCAAGAAAAAAGGATGGAGTATTGTTAAAAGTTAGGGAAACTCCATTGTCACCCAGATACCATTTGTGCCCCGCTAAAACCTTTATTCATGGGTCAAAAAAAAATTTTTTTTCTTCAAACTTAACGTTTTTTGTAAGGATCTCAGCGCATTGCGCACTTGTGTAAACGTGCTCAATTGGCATTAACTTGGTTTTTAAAAAATGGGAACCTGCATTTTTTTCTGCAGATTCGAATTCTATGAGTAAAATTTCATCAAAAAGTGACCCATCAAATGATTTTTGTAGTGCGCACAAACGGGCGCAGTTCCGTTGTAAAAATGCGCGATTCCGCTTCAAAATTGCAAAAGTTGTAAAATACCGAGTTTTTGAAGATATTCAATTGACACATGTAATACATGATTTCGAGATGTTCTTACAACAAGATTTTACCCTCATGGGTATAAATATATATATATAATATATATATATATATATATATATATATATATATATATATTTGAACTGTACCCCCTTGTATGTTGCGTAGACCTTTCAAATTCTTCCCGCCTGTATTAACTTTTAACAATTAAATTCAGGTGTCAATAAATAAATTGCGGCCTTATCGGCTTATCGCCTTCTGTCCGTTTGAAACCAATAGCAAATTAAATATCCTCTCCTCTGAAGTTGGGAATATAATGAAAAATAAATCGGTGCTATTGGGCTTAATGATTCGTTCATTATTCAACAAGCCACACCTCATGACCCCACAACTTATTTACGCAGACCGGATATATAAACCAAACGATCAGCCGAAAGGTATTGGCAATAATTCAAGCATTTCCATTTCGTCTGCTGAATTATTTGATGCGGAAACTGACACACTGAATCGGTGGATCGGTTGTTTCATTATTTGAGAACTGATAAGAACGACTCCCGAAATACCAGGGATGCATAACTTAGTGAATGGGAAGAAGTTTCTCTCTCAGATGATCCAGGAGCACAATTCCCATTTGAAATTCATTTCGCAAACCCCATCGGTTCACCTCTGTAAAGACCTGGAAGGACTCTGTAAGTGACCTTGACACAACTCCTCATCCCCCGTGATGTGGTTCCATCTTTTACTTCGGCTGTTCGGGTCATTCGAACCGTGCGGACGGACAACCCTTTTTTCCTCTTCCCAATTGAATACTGAATTATTACCCCTCCCAAACCATCTCAAACATCACCGTTTCGCCGGCCTTTGAATAAATCAATGAGCATTGAAATTATTTGTAATAATCGAACAAAGTCGATAGGTACGAAACTTGAATAAACTTTCCCTCCGAGTATTACGACAGAAAGGCTTTCTTATTTGAGACCACATTACTTTCTTTACCAGTGTTTAGAAAATATTAGTTCTGATGATAATACAAGTTCTATATTGGAAGATTAAAATGTCTACTTTCGTGTTCAAAATGTTTCAACGTTATATCTAATGGTAGGAACTTCTTTCTAATTATCTAATTTATTTCCAACGTTAAGAGAGCACATACCAATACGTTCTTTGGTATGTTCCTCTAATCCGAAAAACAATGCCTAACAATGCTCAATTTATAACCAGATTCACAGAAAATATAAATGACAAATTTATGTTAGACGAACGTTTCTAGAAGTTCCAATTACAGAGATGTCCCTCCCGGTCCTGAACGTTGCTTAGGTAAGTTTCTTGTTGATCGGAGGGATAAGATGAAACCATGCATTTCATGAAAAAAGGCGGAGAAAAGTTGAGTATAATGCCAAGACTCTGTGCTACAAAAAAGAAGTTTTATGATTGAAAATGAAGTTTATGACAAGAAATGAAGTTTCATGAATGAAAAAGGCGTAAAAAAGTTTAGTATAGTGCCAAAATTCTGTGCTACGAAAAATGAAGTTTTATGATTTGAAAATGAAGTTTATGACAAGAATTGAAGTTTCATGAATGAAAAAGTTTAGTATAGTGCCAAAGTTCTTCTTTGTGGTAACTCTAAATATAAAACAAGTAGTGAAAATTTCCAATCCAACGAAAAATTCGGCTAATTATGACACTAAGATTTATTATTTCTTATAGCCCTTTTACGATGATGTGATGTCTATAGATATCCACAGGTTGGGAAGCCCCAACACACCCACATTCCTGGTCAAAACCTCTAAACTGAATTTTTGGTATAAAACAATCTCATTTGAGTCTGGAATGGTAATAACTGACTAATTCAATAACCATAGTGACAATCAGGGACATAATTTGAAGTGCAAAATTGAATTGCAATATATATTATTGATTTGTTGATGAGAAATTAGGAAAATAATCTGTTGTTTTCCTTGAACTAAATCATTTTCAAATTGATATGCACAAAAAATATTAAATTCAGAAGAAAATAAGATTAGGTTTAGTAGCTGGGAAAACAAAATTAACTCAATTGGGGAATTTAAATAAGACCAGCTTACTCAGATTCGCTGCAAGATGTTGAATCATGATCAAATTTAGTCTCACTCTGCTCCACTGTCGTTTCTTCATTGGTAGTTTCCAATAAGTCAGTAGTGGCTTTGAGATATGTAGTATTTTACGCTGAGGTATAAAGTGCGAGTTGAAGAAGTTTAGGGGTCAGGAGAAATGAGCAAGCCCACAATATACCCATAATTAGTATCTATTCGTGAAGTCTTCAATTATCTAAATCGATAACAAAAAACAAATGCTGAAACTCCAGAATCTTTGTGGGACAGTACAATGTTATTTGGATTAATTTTTTTATTTCATTTATCTATTCATTTTTGTGTCGTGTAATTTCTAGAGATAACATCTTCTTTCCACTGAAAGTGCTCAAATGTCAATACAATTTAGCATAAATTTACGAAAATTCATTCATAAAATCATGCTGCATGACTGCAACATTTGTGTAAAACTCAATTTTCCGAGAAGAGATACGAAAGACACTCAAAAGCCGTTTGAAACGGTTATTTATTTGTTTAAATTAATATTTGTAGAGTACCTAATAAAAAGGATCGACTCGATTTTTCCACCATTAAGTAAATTCTTTATGTCAAATTCACTCATACGAATGGAGGACCCAAGGGAGCTGGTTATACTTGACCCGCAACACTCTCCAGTCTTGAAGGTGAGGTAGTTCTTAAGCCATCAAGTCCTGTGCATTACTTGACGCATGAAGTCCTTGGAAATAATGTAAATCTGTTGTATCTGTATGTGTACTATTGTAATGGGCACAGTATACGAGTTGGAAATACATTAGTACGAGTATATACATTTATAAATTATAACAATACAATAATTTGAGGAATACAGAAGAATTTATTCATTTTAAATATTTAAAACACTACTACGATGGTCGCTAAGAGATGTACATATCTTGTTAAGAAATAAGTGGTAACTTACACTAAAATATATAGGTACCTTCATTTTTAGGAAAAAAGTGTCATTCATTTACTTCAAGCATTTTTGTATTGCAGTACTTATATATTAAATTCTGTAACATAACCAATATAGCTGTATGTTTTAGTAAAAACCATGCAAGAAAATAGATAAAAAAGAATTTTGATCTGTTTGAATAGCAATAAACTTTTAGTGATGTGATAAATTAAACACCAATTGAAGTCGTCTTTCCTTCCAAGAAGTAAAATATGTCCGAAAATTACAAATCGTGTAGCATGAGAATGATTTATTGTTTGCTTCATTCTCGAATTTGAGGACTATCAGTGCACGCAGATGCATAGCAGACAAACATTCCCCAAATTAAATTCAGCAATGTAACAAGTTGGAGGAT
This sequence comes from Adelphocoris suturalis, assembly GCA_030762985.1. NCBI lineage: Eukaryota > Metazoa > Arthropoda > Insecta > Hemiptera > Miridae > Adelphocoris > Adelphocoris suturalis. Next base: position 79,861,268 of record CM061045.1, on the reverse strand, counting down.
TTTAGGCATTTTTGTAAAGGTTAGACATTGTTGGGGAACGCCTTGCGGACAGGGACTCAGGATGGCTAAGAGCACGCATATCATTTGCAATATTGCGGGCTGCATTTATGTGCTAATGACACGGTAGAGATGGAGGATTGCTGAGGATATACTGGGTTTTGTAGATGAAGCAGCAATACCATTCGGCCTCACCAGTCATTAAATACTCCATCAAAGTACAAAAAGATAAATAAAAAGAGAAACGAGAAGGCTTCAGCCATTTTAGCCCCCCTCCCCCTCACTTATTGAATTAAGTAAAAGGATTTTAACACATATTATTGAAATCTTAGCAATAATCAAACAACAAACACAAACCAACCCTGTTGTGAAATTTATCTCACGAATGGACAACGGTCATTGGGGGCACGGGTTAAGAAAAAAATGTACGTTATTTATAGGGTTAGGATACCTGTTAGTGACGGAGAGGAATGATGAAGAGCAGTGTCTGCTCCGGCCAGTAGTAGTAGAATTATGGAGGAATGAAATCCCCTCTCCACCATTTCACTAAAAGTTTCACTGCCTCTCTCACTTCTTCTATAGGTAATTGAAAGTAATTTATATATATATATAACTCTTAATACGAAAACATAAACAACAAAAACTCACGTCTGAAGGTTTCGATCCGATCTTCTTCGGCAGACTCGGATATATTATATACTTAATGCAGAATAACAATTGAACTACCAATACAAAACTGCCAGTTGGGATTTAAATGAAATTTGACTACATGGTTAGTAAAAATGCAAAGCTACTTCAAACATTTCAATGGCTAACAAATAACAATTGATCGAACGTGTGAAAACAACACAGTTTATGGACTCAATTATATTCTAGTCAAAGGGAGCCAAAAGAAAAGGATTTGGGTTACATTTGGGATTTTTTTTTTAAATTGTCTTCCCTTATGTTTATTGGGGCGCTTAACACGAATTTATGGTTTGCAACCAAAAATTTGGTGCCGAAATTGGTGAAAATCGCAACAACAAAAAATTGAAAATACACGGGTTTTTTTTTTTTTTTTTTTTTTTTTTTTTTTTTGTTATTGGCTCACAACTTGAAAAATACACACTTTTGGACAAAAATCACTTAAAACAAACTCAACTCCTCACAATTTGTTCTCAATGGTATTTTCGTTAGACCATTATTATTAAGGGCGTAATCACAAATTGAAATTTCATGCAGTCAGTGCATAGCGGTATAGTTACGCACATTCACCCGCAATCCCAACAAAACTTATGAATGTAATCTGTTCTTAGTACATACATAAAAATTGGAGACTAACCCCCTAACCCCTCATCATATAAATATATACAGGGTGTCCCAAAAGTAACCCCATCGCACAGACACAAACCAGCTGATCTACTTTCTCGAAACATCCACTAGGGCGTACTGGCGTCACTTCCAAGTGGATTTAAAAGACCAGAATTGGCTGATCTTGTCAATTGAGAAATTTCTGACTTGAATTACAGTGGCTGACCTTTTCGCAGTTTTCTGCGGACTTGCGTGCTCTTAGGAAAATGGATACTAATACATTTTGGTACCTACATTCTTCATGTATTGGAATTCAAGTTACTAGTATCATGATAGAGCGACTAACAATCTGAAAAAATATACGGACTAAATCACTGGATAACGTTGTCTAATTCCACCAAAATGAAGAGTTATAATGTTAGATCGATTTCGAAGTAGCAGTAACAAACAAGTAAGGTACGTACGTTATTATAGTCGTTATTGTGTGTTACTGATGGTGACCCAACCGTCGAAATTGATCTCACATTGTAACTCTTTATTATCGTGGAATTAGACAACGTTCTTCTTTAACTTCAGTTTTTTACTAAAAAAAATATGTTATAGTAATAAAAGAATTCGAGATACGTTGAATCAATATCTCCAATTACTAAATTTCAAATCCATGTACCTATGCTTTGGCATATTCCGTTCACGATCCGCGTCATGCTATCCTTTCTTAAAGGACGACATGATGCGTTGCTGTGTCATCGTTTTGCTTCCTTTCAATGGATTTGTGTAAAGAGCAAGAGTCCATATATTATCGTGTTTTCTTTTCTACTCTGATTGTGTTCAAGCCTGAAAGTCGTTTTCAATAACATCGTTTATCTAATCTTGTTTGACTTGTTACTCGCGAGTTTAATTCCATTTCTGTCTGAAAATTAATCAAGACAGATCGTTTTGAACTATTATATAATTATAGAATTTCCTACTGAGTATCTCTACTCAGTAGGAACTAATTTGTAATTGCTACTTGCTCTTTCTACATTAATACCTTTTTTTTTTTTTTTTTGGTACAGCCGTTCATGAGAAGTAGATCTCAAACATGCAAATTAAAAAAAAAATAGACAAAAAACTAGATTTTGTGTGTTATTTAGGTATCTATTTGGTTTTATGTAATATTCCCTACTCGATAATAGTATTTTAAAAGAAAATACGGATATGCGTAATTTATTGACCCATAATTCTTGAAACTTGAAAGTAATTTTTGGTTTCCGAAAACTCCAACAATCCATTACACTGGATTAGAATTAGATTCTTCTTGAATTCAGGATTCATACGTACCCGCTTAACATGAAAATACCTCTTTTGAGGTAAAGTTTGACAGTTGTATGATGTTGATAGAAATATGGGAAACAAATGGTAACTCCTTACTTTTTTCTTCAGATTGCGGTTTGAACATTCAACGTCGCTGTGTGAGCGTTCTGGAAGAGCCCTGGTCCTATGGTTAATAAAGACAAGTAGTTTATGGGGTTAAACCCATTATGGGGAAATAAGTTTGTGTCGTGAATTTTAGTTTTCTAAAGGTTTATGAATGTTTATACATTGTCTCTTAGAATCACTTTATTGGAACAAATAAACCGAAAAAGTCTTCTTTTTCTCCAAGTTTTGAAGAACAATCAATCTTTATTTATACGTAAAGGACTGTGAGGTTTCTTTGATGTTTCTTATTTTGCCTCGCCCTTCTTCTCGCAAGGGAGGTAGGGGTACACCATCTACCAGTCCCACATGCCTTACTTCTCTTCTGCAACCCCGCAGTTGTAGGTACCGATACTGCCTGTATAATTGCAATTTGCAAATTGAACTTTACCCACCCAGCTACTGACACAGGCTTCTCCCATTTTTCGGATAACGTCATGGTTAATCTTTTTTCAGAGTGGTCGAGCTCGTTGTGAAGAACTGCATCGCATGAACATATGAGGAGGTGAAGGAGCCTCACAAATCTTCTACTGCTGCATCATACTTGTGGTGCTTTGCTCGAGCTGCAGCTGTTGAGATAGAATTCCAGTCTTGGGAAGAGAAAGAGTGAGCGTCTGCATTTACGATGTGACTATCTAAATACGCCACTCTGTCTCTTTCTCAAAGGCCTGGAATCGTGATGTCTGCAATCACAGCTGGGCTTGCTGTCTCTGCCTCTCGCATTACAGGCTCGATTCCGACCCTTCTCCAAGCCAAACTCGCAAGCCTCGTACATTCATTTTGGACAACGTTATGCCCTTGTGTTATTAACCCCCCACCCCCCTTCTTGTAGTTGAGTAAATGGGTGGTGTACATAGATTCACCACATCCATCACAGTGAGTAGGTAGGCCTTTTAATTCTTGTCTATATCTCAGTACGAGAGCACCCACAAATTGGCCCTGAGACAAGTTCAGGTTGTCAGATGCCATAAAAAGCAGTGGGTAGAACTTGGACACATCCTCTTCTACTATCCTGCGAATGGTCCACTGTTGATTAGATACTAGAAATGCTTTGACTGCTTGACTTCTCTCAACTTCCTTCTGCTTTTTCATCTTCCTCTCTTGTCTCTGACTTCTTTTAATATGTTCTTCATGCTCTTCTCCATTAAAATGGGTCCCAGTTTTAATAGCATTTGCGAGAATTTCAAAGATTTCAGTGGTTGCTGATTTTACTAGATTCTCAAGTGCTGAACCCCCTTCTTTTACTGGCAACTCGAAGAGTTCATGCTCCAATGGTTCTACATATCGATCGAGGATTGCTGGGGTCAAGATGCTGCAAATAGCATCGTGTAATGGGTGAAATTCTTCGTCTTTCTGCCCAATGACTCGTTGAATAAAATCCCCTTCTTTTTTAAAGGACTTGGTCTATGTAAAGTACATGGCCTGCGGACATTTCTTTGCGAAATTTGAAAAGTTCTTAACACAACCCACCCACTTTTTAAATCTTTCTTTCAGGAACTCTTTTGTTAACCGAGTTTCTCCTAAATGCCCTCCTATAAATCGGTGTCCATGAACTATTTTTATTTTTTTACCATCAAAGATCTTTTTAGCTGCATTTATCATCGACTGCTAAAAAACTCTTCTCCGGCTCAGGAAGGTATCCCCATTTGGGGACTTCCTCTTGCGATTTCACTATCCATTTCTTTATATTCATTAGTTTTTCCGTACAAGCTGCGTTCAGCTGAACAGTTTTGGATACACTCTTAGGATTTCAATTTTTTATTGAGTGGTAGGGTCCCAACTGCATACGTATGCATACCAAGAGAGTCCACCTTGGATTGTACCTTCTTGGCTCATGATGACTGTATCATTTTTATGAAATTTTATAGCTGGGAAAACTTTTTAAGTACTGTAAAACGGGGTAATAAGGGTCAAATTTACACTTTACCTCAAATTTTCTAACAATAAACAATGATTAAAAAATTTTCTTTTTGTTTCCCCCTCAGAGACTTGGGCTGTAGAGTAGAATCCATAACCTTACTTCAGACCCCCCATGAATGGTGGGGGATATATATATATATTTTTTTATAGTGTGACCCTTATTACCCTCAAGTTGGGGTAACAAGGGTCACACACTTGTTTTCAGAAGAAAACCTAGATAACGCATTTCCTGTGCAACAAGGGTCAATCATTCAAGTTTTAAAAAAACGGAGAATTGTTAAAATATTTATTTTCAGTCAGTAGGTTATAAAATCAGTCTCATTAACTCGTAATATGAAGAATAAAATATAAAAATAACGCTTTAACGAATACAATTGGGTAAAAATCCCACATGTTTACTTAAAAAATCACAAAAAAGAGACCACTATTTTTTTAACTTGACTTTTCGAACACTTGAACTTTTTAAACGTTAACATTTTCAAGGAACTTAAGTTTACTACCTACCCTGATTTTATCAAGCAAATCACAGGAACATTGCATAAAAACGAAAAAAAATCTCGACTTGAAGCATTATAAAAAAATTAGGGATACATCCCTGTTTTACTGTATAATAAAATCACAAAAAAAAGGAGTAAAGTACCTACCTACTATGTCGTCTTACAACATTTCAAAAACATTAAAAAAGGGATGAAGTTCAAGCTTCAAATGAAAATCGCCCCCTAACTCCAGAAACTACTTTGAGAACTTTCTCGATTTGATCAAAGGAAATATTTTCAATGTCAGGCACAGTGGGAAACACATATTTGTCTTCTGACCCTTTATAATTACGAAGAAAAGAGCAGCGAATTGGTTTGGTTTTATTTTTTTGGAACTTTAAAATTTTGACCCTTATTACCCGGCAACCGTTGAACCACAGTCCACAAGCACTATAAAAAATTATTTAGGTAACACGTTATTAGTAAACACTAATATTTCTTCGAGATTGTCACCTCAGAGGTACCTACTTTGAAGGTATGGTAAAATTGACTACATATCACAGTGGGAAACGGACGAGATACAAACATAGTTTTACAACCTTCAAAAATTATTGATAACAACAGTAACGTTAACGTCGATGGTGAAACAGGGTGACCAGTGTTGAAAAACAAAAAACTTCATGAATCCATGTCTACCATTACTGACGAATCAAATACTGTCAGTTTCATTCTCTCAAATCTGTCATGTGGCGCCAAAATTCAAAATTACGTCAAAGTAGATGTTTTGACCTTTATTACCCCCCTGACCCTTATTACCCCGTTTTACGGTATTAAATAAATATCTGGAGCATCAGGGTCACAGGCGTCGGGCATTCCACAGTCATAGGCCTGCTAAGGGTGTTCAAAGTTCAATAATACTAATCATATGAATAAACTGTGCTTCTTCATGATTCACCAGCTCTACTCTGAGATCGGAATACGATATTGCAATTATGACTTTACTCTCTCTCCAGTCATGATAGTATGCCAAACCTAAGTGTGTGAAAACTAAATCCCATACCATACTAGTGTCGGAATATTCTGATTTGAGACTACCATAGTTGTACCTGTATTTTTTGTAGCCGCTTGTTTATGTACCTACGTACATTATAATAAATTAAAAGGGTACCTACCTATTGATTTCTGCCTGATCCGGAGGTCAGCACAGAGATATTTAATTTGCCACTGCAGGTCCTGTAATTTTTCAATAGTTTATAGGGTCGTGGAGTTGGCCCTAAATGCTTATTTGCATTTCCAATACCGTTGGAACACCTTATTCGCGTACCTACTTTGTCTTGTTTGTGAAAAACTTTGTTTGAGACGTCCAGGTCACAGTACCTATGGTAGGTACCTATTTAAGTATAGATTCTATGTCAGTTTGTATAGGTAATGATCACTTCTATAACGTATAGGTACCTACTCCACCTGAACTTTTGTGCCTTCATCATTATAATTACAAAAAATCTGCATAAAAGGTTCAAAATCTCCCCCCTCCCCTCATTCAGACACATATATGGTTCAGAAATACATAACATGCCGAAAAGGTTCCTTCATGTAATGGTTATAACTTCTATAATTTATAATATGTACTACGGCGAACCCAATGCCTGGAGATCAAACAAAGAGTGTTTTTTTTTTTTTTTTTTTAAGCTCAGTTTTTCGTGAAAATTTTTGTTTTTTCTACATGACACATCCTGAAATCATCACATATTTTTGAATATCGATACCTTAATCTGGCTCGGGAGTAATTGAAAATTAGTGCGGGAGATCGTGCAACTTCAATGCATTTCTTACAGGAAGGTGAGAGAGGGACTACTAGCATGAGTCATCGCTTCGGGGTCGCAAGCATAGATATTCAGTGTATCCCAGATATCTAAGAACCCCCCCTCTCTCTATTAACTTCCTTAATACATGGGTTAGAAGAAAAATTCAAATGGTAACCCCACTAATATATGTTCAGTATTTTCAATAATGAACCTTTGTAATCGATCAAGAAAAAAATAAAGCAAAGCATTGTTGATTTACGTTTCAAAATACGTAGTTTCCAAATATCTAATTAAAAAAAAAAAAAAAAAAAAAAAAAATCCGTCCATCCCCCAATCACCGTCCAAAGCTTTTCTCCTAAAGTACTGGAGCAAAATTTATGAAATTTGGCTCAAAAATCATACATCTGCCGAGGATGTGCCAGTAACAACAGTATCACTCCCCATAAACCCTAAAGGGTAGTATTTAAGGGTTGACATACAAAAAACTTTATCTCTCGAAAACTTTCGAAATAAAAATGGGTATTTTTTGTTTACTTTATGGACAAAGAGGTTCAAATCGAATGAGATCATCTGGGTTGCTATACGTTCATCTATTCTTTTCCAATAATAAGGGGGTATATTTGAGTCTAGATCTACATACCTTAAAGAATGTTCATCTAACAAAATTTACCCGTTTGCGGTAGCGTAATGGACTACTACTCGGGCGGCCAGGGTTCAAATCCCCACGGAACCACCGATTTTATATTTCTTCACAGTGGTTTTGGTTTAAATATATATTTTTTTTTAATATTCATTAAATTTTCAGTTTATTAATTTTTTTCTTCTGGTAGGTGACATCGTCTAGTTGTTTTTCCGAAGATCTCAAATATGACATTTTTGCGCACATGCACAAGAATTCTAACTTTGTTATTTTGAATTGGAACCCCATTTTCATTGCAGATTCTTATTCCACGTGTAATTTCATGAGGAAATGACCCATCTCTCGATTTCCTAAGTGCGTGAAATCGGGTGCAGTTCCGCTCAAAAGCTGCGCGATTCTACTCTATATGTACAAACATTTACCAATGTTATAGTTTTTTAAATTATTCAATTGCCAATTATGATGCATGGTTTTCGGGTATTTTTTCATGCTGAATCACGTAACGATGATCATTTATTGACATTCGCAACAACAACTTGAGAAAACACCGATGAATTGCAAAGGATTGCGCTTGTCATCACTCATTTTCACACAGTGCAAAAACTATAGTACCAAAATTTTTTTTTTTTTTTTTTTTTTTTCGTTTTCCTAAGTTGGCCTTGCGTTTATCAACAAATGAACATCATTACCTACGTGAAAAGTACCATAAAATCATGTATCACATGTGGCAATTGAATATTTTCAGAAACTCATTATTTCATCATTTTTGCACTTTAGAACAGCTTTGCGTAGTTTTAGCGTGTAACTGAGCACTAAAAAATTGAGTGATGGGTCATTTCTTTATGTAATTTAACGTAGAGTACGAATCTACAATACGAAATGGGGGTTAGGTACTTACTATTTAAAATGACAAAGTGCGAAAAAATAAGGGAGACCAACATTTGGATTTTTCTTCTAACCTATGAATTTAGGAAGTTATTGGGGGGTCTCTGTTGACTGAGACAAGCTGTATATACCTGGATTGCAGGCTGTTGCCCCAGCCCGGTCTTTCAATCGCAAATACGAGCTAAATTTAGTTAATTTTCATAATATTTAGAATTTATTTTGGCATCAAAATCATGTTTCATTTATTTCACTCCCATCAGAATTCCAAATCATCTGGTTTTCAATAGTTTGATATCTGATTTTCTCCTGTGGATTAAAGATTGATTGCAGTTCAAAACTTGAAGGCGATTAGTTGATTATTAATATTTAGTAAATGAACAGTAGAAATATAAGTAAAAATATAAAAGAGAAAAATAACATAACAAGATAATGACACCTTCAGTCGCAGTTTCATCAGGCCCTTGGATTGCAAGAAAGCTAGAAATTAGCTGGGAAGTAACTGGATTCACACGTTTCATCCACGAATTGAGAAGCTCGGAAGTATTTGAATCCTCAACGCGTAGCTCAGTTGCTGTTATTTTCGGAGCAGTTTAGGCCGTGTAAGATTTTAGCATAAAATGAGATCTTTCCAATTCGTGGTGAACTAGGTATTTCTGTCGGACAAAAACTGATGGAGAAACATTTCCGCTGGAACGGCTCAATACCTCCCAACCAACTTTGATTCGAACTGAATCACTCATCACGAGATTGTGGAAATCCATTTTAATGAAAAACGGAAGATGAAGAAGAACGTTGTGCAATTCCACGAAAATAAACATTTACAATGTTAGATCAATTAGGATGGTTAGGTCATAATCAGTAACAAACAATAATTGAACATACATTAGAAAGACTAAGGCTAATATAGTCACAGATGAAAGGGAGTTTGAATCCCACTGGTCGAGAGAAAGAGAAGGGGCGGGAGGTACAACCAATCAAATGCAAACCAAGTGAAAGGGGAGTACAGATATACAAATGAAGTGAAGGGAGGGGAGAGAGTTACTTAAGTTGGTTTTAACAATGTGAAGGGAGTATTTGAGTAACTCCAAGCTTTACAGAAATGGGTTCCAATGGTGACATATATTGTGGAATATTCTTATTTCAGCATTTACCAGACCTGTAACTTTTGAAAGGATCAAAATTACTTTTTATTTGAGGAAAAATGTTATACTCAGCCAAGGGTTGCCATGGGTTCTACGTTACCTTCTCAGCTTGCGAATAACTACGTAGATTATAATGCAACAAATATTTAAACCATGTGGCTCAAATAACCTATTTTATTGGTATAGGTACTTCGATGATATCATAATTCCATGGAAAGGCACAAAGACAGCTAAGTTATTTTCACTAAAAAATCAGTAAATTAGATTCGTTTATAAAATTATCCAGTTATTTGGAGGGAGGGGGGGGGATAAACTCAATTTTTATGTGTCCATATCTTTGGTAAACAAAAATTATAACTCTTTAATTTATGTTAAAGATAAAAATAATGATATATTTACCCACAGTGCATCAAATCACCCGTTAGCCCATAAGGATGCGGCCTTCCATAGTATGATCAACCGTGCACTAATCTACTCCAAAGAGTGACAAAAAAAATTATCAAGAGAAAAATCAATAATTAAAAGAACAGCACCAAGTAATGGATACGAAGGGGATCTCGTTAATACCATATGGAATAAGGTTCTGAGGAAAATGTGTAGGGATAAAGTCTTCAATTTGGTTAGGGAAGATGTGCCTTTAGAAGAAAAACAATGGGTAAGTATACTTTATTATGGGCAAATTTCTGTAAAGTAGGTAAAATTCTATCATCTAGGGGTTTTAAAGTTTCCATTTTCTGTATAAGTTTTGTGTCTTTCTGAGTATACCTTTTGGAAAGTTCTGCTAAATATTAACAATGGTGGTAGCGAAAATTAAAAACATCAATTATATTCCAGTCAAGCCCATAAAAGGGTTACAAATAAATAAAATTGTCAATGTTTGATAAGCTTTGGAACTGTTGAGGTATCAAGTATTTGCATGACTACTCCTAGCAAGTGTTTCACATATGGAACTATATTAAGTCTACTAACCGCTAAACTACACGGGTATAGCTAGTATAGGAGACATATTGAATTTTCCTAAAAAACCACTGTCTGATGTGACGTAACTTAAACCCCTTGAAGCAAATCACTCTTTGTGTGATTGATTTTTCATACCCGATAGGCCTACGTTTATCATCATTTTCATATGTATATTTACAACCGAGAATACAATATAAGGTAGGTACCTACTGAGGTTCACTGATCAGCAAAGGGGCATCTGAGGCAAAATTTCTCCTTAATCAATGTACTTACAGAGCTGAAATTCTAAATGAAGCACCTTTAGCACATTTAAAATACATACAATACAACTTATGGAGACGCTGGTACTGAACGCTGCCAGTGCTCACCCTACCAGGTACCTGAACCAATTTTTGTAATTTTTTATGGTCAATCGTATTGGATACACGAATATTGATCGAGGCAATTTCAAATGTAAATTTATCAACAATCATTTTAAAAATAGGCATGTATATGCGAAAAAGTGTATAGTTTTCAAGATGAATGTGAAATCTCTTATTTACGGAGTTTTCCCTCCCCCCTACCCACTTCTACCTCCTTGATTTTTGTAGACCTTTACTATGTTATTCTAGAAGGAACATTTGTGCCAATTTTCAGAAAGTTTTGAATTTGCTTTTCTGGTCAGCAGTTTTTGAACCTACTCAAAAAACCCCTGAATATTAATCAATTTTAAGATACCAGGTTTTTTTTTTTTTTTTTTTTTTTCAAATATAAATAGGCTAACAACTAGAAACCTGCCAGAAAAACTGCTATGATAAGAACTGGTAGAATTGGTCACTGTTTTTAACAATAAATTGATATAACCCATAAACTACTCACTGTTGTTTGAAGGGGTACAAGTGCAGGAGGCAGGAAATTCGTGTCTCGAACGTGCTTGGGGATTACTGTTGATGAGGAAGAGGGGTTGGGGGTTAGTCTCAGTAGACCGATTTACTTTAACTTGGGACAGAGTTGGGGTATGGGATGAAGATGAACTTACACTAGGGTCTTGATAAAAACGAGTCTCTCGCAAATCGTTGCTGGAGATGTCTGCCAGTGGCTAGGCCAAATACTGGAGGGTCTTATATGTTGACAAGCACAATGACTGCAAAATTGTAATTTGCGTACCTTTCGGAGGAGTCCATCATCACTAGCAAGTTGAGTACCAGGGGCGAGCGCTTTCAACCCTTTAGCTCTAATGCAATGACTGCAATCTAACTAGACTGAATGAAAGATCGGTTCCATGTAACCGTTGGGTCTCCATGGACTACACAAAGCCACCACTCCTCTAGTTCCAAAAAGAATTTATCCTCTCTGTCACAATCAGCGAAGGGCTACTTTCTCTGCACTAAAGAAGCAACCAGATGAGAGAACCATTTGTCACAAACAACCTTTTCTCAGTTTTATATGCCAATACTTCAAACCTTAACAAAATCATCCATTATGAACCTAATTTACGAACTTCATGGAGTACAAGAATTATTTGGAGATTAGTATATCCTTCTTCCAGTCTCTCATTCGCCGCCCTCTCCCAACCTCGACTGGAAGGTCCACCAGATCGATCTGCGATCTCCAAAAAAGAGAGCACTAACATTAATTGACCATTACTAGGTGAGGGAATCGAAGCTACATGAACCATAAGTCCCTCTGCAGATGACTGAACCCCCAGCTGCAACCAATGAACCCATTCAAGGAAAAATCTGTGCGATTTTTACCCTTCCCGATTCCTATTCTTATGGGCCCTCCAAGTGGAGGCAGCAAGAGTCTGCTGCTCGCAAAAGGTGTTGCTTGGAGGAAAACCTCTTCCATGTCCAATTTTTATATTGATTAAATTGAGCCATCATGAAGGAGAGGGCTACCTGGAGCCAGAATTAACTATTCGTTAAGGACTTAGGGCAACTGATTTTGAGTCAAGCCATCCAGGACTAGTGACGTCATCAATTTGCTATGTTAATTCAAATTTGAGGATACTGTTGAAAAGAGCATTAGGTACATTTCCTATTGGGTAGATGCCTGACCTTTTTTAAGAATTAAGGATTGAGACATGAAAAAGCACTCTAAATAGCAAATCTTACCTAATTTGGGAAACCTCCAGTTTTTCAATCGAGAATTAAACTATGAGAACCAATATTTCTTCAGGATGCAAGAACGGTAAAAACTTTTAAAAAAATTTGTTTCAATGATTCATTTGGTATGATAAATTTTATGCGTTTTTAGGGGTGAAACTAGTTAGCTAAAGAGTAAAATTATGTTATAACGGGGTTTGGGAGAAACGCAATAGTTACCATTCGATTAAGCTTGAAAAATTACGTAGAAACCGACGCCAAACTCGTTTTTTCATAGAAATTCATTTTTCAAGTAACCCTTGATATCATTGAAAAAACAATGTTTTTCGTTATTAAATCATAGTTTTCCCCCCTAATTATCAAAGTAAAAGTAAAATCGTTTTCCCCCCTAATTATCAAAGTAAAAGTAAAATTAACTACACCATTGGAAAGGTGAGGTTTCGGTGCAGTTTTTATTGTTTTTGTATCCTGACAAAATATTGGTTCGCTCAGTTCAATTCCCGATTAAAAACACTCAAGGTTTCCAGAATTATGTAAAATTTGCTCTTCAGAGGGTTTTTTCATGTCTCAAACATTAACTTAAAAAAATAAAAATAAAATAAACGTCAGGCATTTATCCGATAGGAAATTTACTGCTCTTTCCAACGGTATCCTTATATTTGAATTTGCATGACAAATTAAGGGAGTTATGATCGTTTTAGTGACAAAAGGTAGAGAAATAAACTCAAAAAATGTAATGGCTCGAAAACTATCCGTTAAAAGAAAAATCTCTATGAGGAACATTCGATCAGAAATTACCTCATCAACTGCTGCAGTTTGGCGGACCTGTTTTGTGTACACCCTGTATACTATATTCCTCCCAATCATCAACTATGTGTTACAATTCAACTCAATTTATATTTCATTTTGATCAGTTTATGCAATCTCGAGCCACAGTCTTACTTCTTCTAAATTAAATTGTTCATAATTTTTGTTTAAAATGTGACGAAAATTAGAAGGAGACATGTCGAGAGCGACTATATTATAATATCAATTTTCTCCAATAAACAAGGGCACAAGGAACATGCTTCAATGACTAGAGAAAAAAAGTTAGAATCGCATGTCACCTGACCAATCAGGCTGTACAGAAGAGGGGGCCTTGCCCACTTCGCAGAATCATACATAAAGGCTCAAGATTGCTCCACCAGACCACTCTAGATTCAAACAGTAGATTCCGTTTATAACAATGCTCTAGGGACTGTTATAATAATATCGTTGTAAGAGGACATAAGTAAACCCGAAACAGGGAAAGCCAAATGCAAAACAATTGTTAAACATTCAACATTTTTGTTTTAATTGCAGAATATTATTTAGATCAATTTTATTGCCATAAAACTGATAGTTAACAATATCATTGCAATCAAACTGCTCAAATTTCAAAACAGTTCAACATGATAATAGTCATACGGTGATTTATGAAAATTCACTCATGATCATGCTTTTTTTTATTCTAACATAAGCGACCAATAAGTAAATGGAGAGGGGGAATTCAAGAATTCCACAATTCATTTGAACAGTTAAGAAATCAACAAACAGGTTCAATTGAAGATAGGTAGACATGGTCAGGTAAACTCGGAACAGAGTGTTCGCTGCTCTACAAGACAATAATATATGCATTCTAAAAATAACAAGATATCCTACCTAAGTCTCTAGCTAGAATACGATTTCAAACTCCGGGGTTTGGTCCCACGAAGGTATGGCACGTGCAGTGGGGCGTGAGGTGCAAAAAATTCCATGCCATCACTATACGGGAAATGAAGAAACAGATTTAAGGACCTTTATTTTCATGCTATATGCAGAATATCTTTATGAGTGGCATCATTATAACCAGAATATTCACTGCAGAGTGGCATACGAAACCACTGAAACAAATGATTATCATTATTATCTGGAATCGTTATACACGGAATCTACTGTATTGATTATTATTCCGTCTAACACCATATCTTTCCTTCAGAAACATGGGTCACTTGCTTTCTGGAATCAGATCCTTTCCCATAGTTTGTCAAATTAGTTCCACGGGTGTTTTTCTGGTCCAAATTTAGGTACCTACCTTCCGTGAGCCACAGGTTTCTTCTAGCTCACACTCTCTCATCATCCCACGGGTTTTGTTCTGGGATGCTCTCCTATACTCAGTAAGCCAAGAGATATGTCTCTGATTCATCTCCACATCTCACAGGTTTGTTTCTGGATGTATCTTTCCCTCCCGTAACATCCAGGGTCCAATATGGCAGTTCTCAGTCAAGGTTTAAAAGATCAGAACACTTACTGTTTCCATTTCAATTTCAAATTCACTCGCTAGATTCACTTAGCCAATTTGGAAAAAACCAAGTTAAGCTCAGGACAAAGCAAGCAAAGGTATTTAGATCCATTTGTGGACATCCTTCAATTGAAAGGAGCTGGAGAAACTAGTAGACAGTTGAGGGAAACATAATTGATTGCAAGGCTTATACATTCCAATCAGTTCGCCCATCAACAAGGCAAATCGTATGAGGTGTCATAGCACCATCTCTTCATCATGGTGGAAATGGGGCTGTTCAACAAGGAATTCGCAATTGGAATATTTCTAGACATTGCTCAGGACAAAGCAAGCAAAGGTATTTAGATCCATTTGTGGACATCCTTCAATTGAAAGGAGCTGGAGAAACTATGTAGTAGACAGTTGAGGGAAACATAATTGATTGCAAGGCCTATACATCCCAATCAGTTTGCCCATCAACAAGGCAAATCGTATGAGGTGTCATAGCACCATCTAGTCATCAAGGTGGAAATGGGGCTGTTCAACAAGGAATTTGCAGTTGGAATATTTCTAGACATTGTGGGGGCATTTCCCACCACCTCAGTAACCTCAATGATGAGGGGGTGTCGATAGACACAACATAAACAACACCATATGTGTTGGTGAAGGTGCCTGTGGTGAGGGGCAGCCTACATGGGGGGGGGGGGGATTGTGGACTCTCTACTAGAGTGACCCAACACACTCTGCTTTTTACTCGAGGCTACTCTGATGATTGTGGTCATTCTGGTTAGGTGACCATTTGTTGGAGTAGTTTCAGATATGACTCGGTCTTCTCTGAAAGAGGTGGAGGACTGGAGTGGCTTGAAGGCTTACGAGTGAACCCAAATAAAACCGAGTTCCTCAATACCACTTGGGGAACACCCCTCGGTATTCCAGATAGAAATGGTGGCAATCGAGGCTGTAGCTGAGGAAAGAATCAGAAGGGGGCACAAGGGAACCCACATCCGTATCCTCTCCGACAGTCAAGTCTCGATGAAAGCAATGACAGCTCCAACCATCTCATGACGAATGGTGTGGTGCTGGATGCAAACCCTCAATACCCTTGCCTGGCGTGAGTAATGGGGCATGGAGACATTACTAGTAGCAAAATAGTGGATGAACCCCATTTGTTGGGCCTGAGCCAATAGTTGGTTCAAAAAAACTATTTTCAGAAGGGTCATGAACATGTGGACCACTAGTACATGGTCCAATATTGAGGGACATATACACAGTAAACTCATCGTGGGCAAACCAAACACCAATCTCACTGTTCGGTTACACAGGAAGAACCGTAGGAAACTTGAAAAAATAAAAAATAAAATAAATAAATAATGATAATAAAAAAAAGGCTGCTTCATAGCCAGCGTGTATCTCTACGATTTCACCGACACTCATAGGGGTCACATAAAACTCAAACCTGTGCAGGCTATGAGTTGACAGATGAAACAGCATCCCACTTTTGAGTGCCCTGCACTCACCTATAGCGGATTCGCATTCTTTGGGGCACAAACCCAATGAGATTTCAAAGCAAATAATTAAATATGTGACATCAATTCTTCACATTTTCCTCCCAAACAAGATAAAAATTCAAAGTGACTAATATTTGTGACATGATTTCCTAACACAACGAATGACACAGTCTTTCCACTTCCAAAACTTCTCCAATTAATGGCTCCACCAGCAGCTGTGATTCTTGCATCTGGTTTCAGGTGGTTTATGGCACAAGTAGTTCATTCAAGGGTTGGCCAATCAACAGCTATTTCCAGTTCAGCCTGATTCTGAACACAAACGGTTAAGTAGGGCCATAAGTAACACAGTTAAATACCTCATCAAAGTGCCTTCTTCACTTCCTCAACTGGTCTTCCCCACAAGCTAAGTAGATTACCATCTTTGTCCTTGACTGGTTTACTTTTCTGGAAGCTCTTCTTTGCGAGCACTTTTGAAATATCGTAGGGCTCTTTTGAATAGGGAATTATCATGGTTATTTTTTATTTGCTCAATAGAAAGATCTGTGCGAAAGTTTTCCAAAAAGGTGCTATATGATGGGTATCTGTCCAGTAATACGTCTCTTAAAATTCATTTGCGCGATGAAGTCATGGCCGTCACCTGCCTGGGGGGAACCCTCAGCACCCTTGCACTACTTCGTCACGTGTGATCTTTCTACTCATCATTCACATCCCTTATATGCTCATTTGATGGGGCTTTGGATAGAGAATTCGGAGTCTTCCTGAAGGGGGCTGCCAATGTCTTGGCAGAAAAGTGGAACCAACCCTACTTGCGAATCTCTGTATGGGTGAGGGTGAAGGTCCAATTCGCTATAACCCGTTGTTGGAAGAAAAAACTCCAATAAACTTCCTTTTACCTCATTTATGAATAAAATTGTGGACTTTTTCAATGGGATCACTTTTTTGGTTTTCCACGTTACCCCAGAGTTCCAGATATTATCGGTTTCCATTTCCTCACCACCTCAAGTTGGAATGGGGGTCGCAGAGATTCAAATGTACGAACTCAATAGAACCAAATTGACAATTCTCTATACATCCCCTAAGTGGACACACCCTAACACACTCAGCCACTCGGATCCCCCTTTTTAAATTAACTTCTTAACTTAGAGCCATTGCAATAGCTTCATTTCCTTCAAAAATTTGCTTAAAAAAAAAAAAAAATAATAATACAATAAGGTTCCAGTCACGCAGCATGACCATATGAACGAATTTCTGTGTATTATAGTAATACAATCATGTTAAATTGAGTTGAAAGGTTAGCACTTAGAATGCATAGAAATTGTTAATTAATTTAATGACAAAAAATCGATTTTAAATAATAATCTGCAATTCAAAAAGTGATCTCGGATTTTCAGTTTTCTTTGGAGTTTTTAGGGATTTTTTTAGCACATACTTATATTAATGAAATTCAAGTATGTTTTTCAGAAAAATTGTATAAATAAATTTTTGAATGTTCTAGTTAATAGTTCCTAATTTTCAGAAAATTTTTTCAACATAATATTGGAATTTCGACCAATTTATTTGATCAAAAAGAGGCCGAAAACTGCACCTGACCATTAGGGTGGATCGATTTTGCGAACTTTTTTATTCCTTGTTACAATAGGGAAAATTCGCTGCCTTTAAGGTACAGCAGAACACACGTAAAAGGATTTTGATAAACATTGATTCACTCATGTTCCATAACACATTTGAAATTTTCGATTTTCACACAGAAATAATCCTCTATCTTGAATTTTACGCAGTTTTTCACTGGCCAAATTTCTTCTTTTTTATCGCTTAAGTTAGAAATTGAGCAGATAACTATTATCAAGAACGGTTTTCACAAAAATTGTTCGTATTGTTTCAAGAAATACGAGTTTGATTATTATTTTTAACTATTTCGCACTTGTATGACTACAAGTGACTTGTATCACCATGCAAATCTATTGATCTTATCAATCACTTGCACATACCCTAACCCCATTATAACCAAGTTCAACACTTCAACTCACAAATTTGAGTTAATTTGGTGCGATGAATTTTATGAGTTTTTATGGATGAAA
The DNA here is from genome assembly GCA_030762985.1 of Adelphocoris suturalis. NCBI lineage: Eukaryota > Metazoa > Arthropoda > Insecta > Hemiptera > Miridae > Adelphocoris > Adelphocoris suturalis. The sequence goes on along the minus strand of CM061045.1, from coordinate 79,842,750 downwards.
CTAGTTAGCTAAAGTGTAAAATTAGGTTACAAAGGGGTTTGGAAAATATGCAACTGTATTACCATTCAATTCAGCGTAAAATTGTTTTTGTAGAAACCGACTCAAAACTCGTATTTTCATAGAAGGTAATTTTTCAAGAAAACCCTCAATTTCATTGAAAAAAAAAAAAAAAAAAATTTTTTTTTACAACATTAAAACATAGTTTTATCCCCTAATTAGCAAAGTAAAAGTAACATTGACTACACCGTTGGATAGGTGAGATCTTGGCGCAATTTTTCTTGTCTCCAAGGGTGAAATCCGATAAAAGACTTTCGAACTATAGCGCTCCGAATTTTGACAGGTTTCTTAAGATTTGTCAAATTTCAACTTTCAGCCGGATTTCTCTCCCATTAAACCTGCTTACAAAATTTTAAATTGGTATCAGGGTGATAGGAAATTTATTGCTCTTTCCAACGGTATACTCATTTTTTAATTTCCACTGTCAATCGAGGGGATTGTGGTCATTTTAGTGACATTGGTTGAAAACACGAAAAAAATCTTTAAAGTAAAAGTACTCCCATAAAAAAGGGGTTTTCAAAAATTTTCTAAGCGGAACTTTTTGTTGCAAATTAGTAGTAGAATTGATTCCTTCTTAGTGTGACTCCTGTTTCGGAGACACCCTGTATATTCACAGGTTCTATGGAGTGTATACCTACACACCACACTTAATAAAATGTACAGATATATAGATAGTGTTTTTTATATTAATGACTCACACATTCTGTACAGTTCTATCTAAATGGGTTCAGATACCATACTAAATTACAACCACCATTTTATGAGCATTTCAAAAGATCAAGTAGAATATCTGAGATGTTTAAGATTTCTTTTTTAAATTTTTGTAAGGACCCAAATTTCTAGATACATGTAAGTATCTTCTTAGTAAGTATTTCTAGATACGTGTAAGTATCTTATTAATGGAATGATTGATATAGTTTGAGATATGATAAGAAAAGAACAACATAGAAGTTTTTGTTCCAAATGGAAGGTCTTCAATTTGTTTTCATTATTATCATGAAATACACATAAAAAATATATAAAATATATTTATAGAATATATAAAATGTATGTAAGCTAGGTTGTTTACAAGGCTCATATGGAACCTGAACACAATGTCAGGCAAACCTCCTTGTTGCGCAGTTTTCTTGATGCAAAAAGACAACGCTATTTTGCTATTGCATCCTGAAATGAAAGAAAAAAATGTCTTTCTCGCCAAAACCGATCCACCCTAATGACCGCAGAGCTCTAATCCAAATATGTACTGTCAATATCCTCTCTCTCTCTTTCATTAACTGAACAGTATAATACGTCAACAGCCGAAACTGAATATTAATATGTTGTATCATTGACATTAACAATGATCCTGTGGGCACTCGCCTGAAAATTGTATTCCACAACACAAAGATGATGAATCGTAATAGCATTCAACAGAATCCTATATGATTCTCGAGCTCCATGACATGAAGGGTTTTAAATAATTGCAAGCAAAGTATACTAAGTACAAAAATAAATGTATATTCATACATATCTTTTTACAACACAGATGGAAATATATATACTCACGGGATAAGTTCACACAACACTATCCAAAATCGTAAATTTGTATCTGAAAACAAAAAAGAAAAGCAATTAGTACAAAAGATTTGAGACCTGTACTTTTAAGGATGTGAAAAATTATATGATAAAATTACAGTAAAGCCAATAAAAGCATAACTGTTAACGCAAACAGAGGACTAATATTAGGAAAGTATTTTTTAGAGTTCGATTCGGAAGCAACACAAGCTATGTAGTACAAGTTTCCATGAGTGAAAACCATGAGTTGTCACCATGTGAATTCAACTCAATAGATTCGAGTTTAAACATATTGCTACATAAATGCAACATTTATTTATGAAACTGAACTCAATGCCTCATCATTGACAAAACATAAAATCGTTAAAAAAATTAAATAACGAAAAAAATCATGGTTGCCCTATTGAGAACTATTGCTGTTGGCGATTCCCACAATATGGCATTAGGCAGCAGCTCTGCCTAAATTAGAGATTACATAGCTAATGGTTGAAATTTATCCCCAGACTAGAGAGACTTGAATGGTCGATTGGCCATAATTGTGTCTGATAAACAGCACCTCACTTGCTGATCGGCAATTAACAGCCAATAATGGGAAATTAAGAGCACTATGCAACACCCCTGTTCGAGAACACATACGCGTTCATTATTCGGTTCATACTTAATGTCATTGCATTGGTCGTTTCAAGCTATCAGACACATTTCATTCATTTACAGTACGAAAAGGAATCAACAGAGCATTAAAATTGAAGGTGGGTAAGCGCCATTTACCTAGGTTAGAAAATCGGCTATCCTGAGAAATGACTTGGGTACACTTTCTTTTGGAACTAGTTAACCGATTTTCAACTTTTCCAAAAATAGATTCAGAATTTTTTGCAACAATTCTGAAGGATTACTTTTAAGAAATTAAATGAAGAGAGCGCAGAATTCAACACTTGTAGATAAATTCACCTCCCTTTTCAGACATTTTTGAACCAAACACACTTATCATGTTACACAATTATACCCAATAAAAGAAATGAATTAATCCAAACTCACCATAAAATAACGTACTAATGTGGTAGTCTCAGTTGCTCATGCATGGCCCTTTTCCTTCAGTTTCTGCACCAACGTGTCAACATCTGGCACGATAGCACCAGCCTGTCTAACAGGTGGGTCTTCCACGCTGACTATTTCTATCCTTGGAGAAACATCAACACCCAAATCTTTTGGGGTGACTTTCTTAATTGGCTTTTTCTTGGCCTTCATGATGTTGGGCAACGTTGCATACCGTGGCTCATTCAAGCGTAGATCTGCACTTAGAACTGCTGGCAAACCAACTTTGATAGTTTCCAGCCCTCCATCGATTTCTCTAGTGATTGTTAGTTCTTTACCATTCACTTCAACCTGTGAATACAAACACAACTTGTTCAAGTGTAACTATAATCACAACGACAAAAATCTGTGTCAACTAATCAAATACCTTTTCCTAAATAAAAAGGAGAAAAGTCCCAGTCGTAGTCCATAAGCAAATTTTCGTGAACTTTCGCCTCTCCTAGTAAATTTTCGTAGAAAATGACTATTTCAATGGCTCCAAGAATTTTAAAATGAAAATTTTCTGTCATTCCAGACGATCTCTCCTTAAGGATAGTCAGAAGTCCGTTCTTGGGCCAAAAATCAATCTTTCCACATGAAAGAATAAGTTCGTTGACCAGAACTTTTTGAGCACATTAAATTGCTCAAATTTAAAAATGTGCTTAAAAAAAATCACTGAAAATAGCTGAAAATCGATAAATTTATATTTTATAGCAGATCTTTTGTCAAAAGAAGTTAATCAACAATGAACTGGGTCATGGAAAATTCATGTAGAAATCATGCTGAAAAATTAACTTGAATTACATCAAATTTGCTTAGAAATCCATATAAACTGAAAAAAAGCTAAAACTCCAAAAACTTTTTTGAATCCCAGAATATTATACAGAACGAGTTTTTTAATATATAGACTTGGTACCAAGTGGACAATTTCTTTGCGTTCAAGTGATTTAATATCAAAACAACTTAACATAATATGGTCGAAAATTTCCTCATACGATCATGCTGCATGAGTGGAACTTTTGTGGTTAATTTGAGCACGTTGTGTGCACAAAAATAGTAAAATGAACAAACAAATATTAAAATTGATCATTATAGCCATATCTGTTATTTTTAAAAAGTGCATGTATAATTAATTTAAACGTTACAGTTTGTTGTGTACAGAAATTGCTTGAATTTGAGAAGAAGGAATTAAAATGGTGGGAAAAGTACTTATATACGTACATCAAGTATTCAAACCCTTTATTTATCGACAAATAACACGATTTTCCCAATCGAAATGCGACTGTTTGGCATGACCTCAGCTTTAAATAAGCTCTCTTGTAATGGATCAGAGACACAGCGAGGGGTCTGCTGTACGCCACACATGGAAAAAAGTTTCAGTCATTCAGCATGATCGTATGAGCGAATTTTCGTAAATTATCGAATGATATTTTGAGTGCAAGGAAATTGTTAACCATTAATTTTATGGCAAAAAAACGTATTTAAAATAATGATCTACTATTCAGAGGTTTTGAATTTTTAGCTTGTTAGTAGTTTTTATCGATTTTTCAGTAAATTTCAATGAAGTTTAAGTACATTTTTCAGTGTAATTTTGTACTGAATTTTTGAACGCTCTATTTTATAATTAATAAACTTTATTTGAGCGATATTCTGCCAAAAAATAAAAATGTCCCCTTCTTAGCAGTTTTTTTTGCCATTTTTAGTGATTCTTTGAGCACATTTTTTGAAATTTGACCAATTTAATGTGCTCCAAAATTGCAGGTCAACTAGCTTATCATTTTGTTTAGAAAGCTTGATTTTTCGGCGCATGAACGGAATTTTTATCTCAATCCTAAGAATAGTTATCGTCTGGAATGACACACACACACACACAACAACATACATACATATATATATATATATATATGAAAAAGTTTTAAGCTCTAGGATTCGTTTCAGAATGCCTCAAAACTCATTTCAATGAAGAAATTTTTCAAAAAATTTGATTTTAAAATTTTCCGAGCCATTGCAATAGCTTCATTTTCTACGAGAACTCGCTAAAAGCTGTGCAAAAATAAATAAAAACCGTAATGGATCTGATAACTGGGTGAATGCTTTTTTGATAACTGGGCAATCTGTACGATTTTTTTTTTTTGGTGGAATAGGAATATATTTGTTGGTGTGAACAGCTAATTCAACTATAATCAACTTTATTCCGCCAAATTGAGTTAAAATTAATCTGTCTTGAAAAGCAAATGTAATCTTGATTTCTAGAGCTAATACGTAAATTATTTTCAACTCGTCACAAATGTAGCTGCAGAAACTCCAAATATGTATTACGCTTGAGTGTATCAAACGACACAAACAATGATTTTGAAGGGATAATAAAAATATAAATAAAAAAATATAATAAAATTCGATATTCCAGAATGTCCCTCATCTTTCCCAGTGCATTTGGGGAGTGGAATCATAGTGGACAAATTTTAGAGTTTTCCTAGAGAACTGGGCCATATGAATTATAACAGCTGTCTGGGTGGCTTCACAGATCACAGGAAGAAATTTTTGCTGGTCATGCAACCTAATAGCAATTTTTCAGGCATATTTAGTAGTATCTATGAGGTTTCTCGCAGCAATTTTCTCCAAACTATCACTGAAATGATAGGGTAAAATGCATCTAAGAAAAAGGCAGGCATAACCTAGACCTACAGGATATGAGTAATAATAAGGTAGGTACTGTATTCTGTTCTGGAGGCGAGAACAATGTATTCAAAAGACTTTCCGACGTACTAATAATCAACAATGTTTGACTTTTTTTAAACCCCGAATTTCACACATTAGTGGAATACATTGTCTCTTGTTCCATGGATGTGTATGATGTTTACATTGTACCAAGGAATCGTTCTTGGACCCTTACAAAACAAGAACATATTCAGTTTTCACATGATATAACAATCAAGCACGCAATTGGATATTTAATAAAACACATGAATGATGATAGAATACAGCCATACATATACAGCCACTGGTGTCTAACACAAGTGATGTGATGAAAATTCAACAATAATATTGTACCTTAGACGCAAATGTTCCCTGAGGACAATCAAGGTAGGCTGCTGTCATCTGGGCAGTTTGATTGCTATCATCGTCAATGGCCTGAAAACAAGAAAAACAAATTAATACATTAGGTACACCATTGAACATTTGCCAAAACTGATGAGCCTCTTGATAGAAATATTAGCTTTGTTCCAAGTATCAAATGAGTTATTGAGTTTCTGAACACGAAATAATTCAGGATAAATTGAACTAACCCACTAATATCTATTGCACCCATGTTATTTGAACAAGTTCGAGTTCATACTCATCAAGGGAGTGTGGAAAATTTGTTCAACTCGTTCAGGAACGTTTATGAATCAGTGGAGGTGTGAACACAATGTGAGAAATAAGTTTCTGAACTTAAGCTGCTTGGAACAAAGTTTTCATGCACAGTGGGTTCTGAGCCAATATGTTGAATAATTCCCCAAGAAAGGAACAAAGTTCCTGTAAACTGTCAATTGAGGAAATTTCAAGACGTAACATATTTTCTAGGCGTTATATTAAGGCACAATCCTAATTGTCGATGTTTTTTTTAATGAATGTAAGACTTGTTAGAATACAACACATTAACTATAAATATGATAGTTAATCATGAGGTATAGAGACGATGATAACAGATTGAACAGACAACACCAAGGAGCAGTATATGAATATGTGATTGCTTCAAATTAAAGTTTCACCAATATTCCTAAATGTTATCCTCTAACACATTTATAATTACTAAACATGCAGGTATCCCTCATTCAATGAAGATTTTGATTTTTTGAGGCTGGTTTTGTTCTTAATAGAATTTGGACAGCAATAGCCGTATCTGATTAAATCTAAACTAGTATAGATCTGAAATTAATTATTGCTAAAGCTCTGATGAAAATTAAAGCAAGGGCACAACCAAAGAACAGGAAACTATCACAGCCACAAAGGTCACAATAAATGTAAAAGTTGTCCTTCAGCATGGTCAAAGGGAAACACTTTGAGAGAATAGGATACGTGCACATAATTGAAGAGCTAGGGCGAACAACGCGACTCGGCGCATTCAGCAAACTTTACAGGAGAGCGCTTCAAAATGAAATCGTTCTCACGCTGACCCCCCCAGCCAAGGTCGCGCCAAGTCTCGTTTTTCCCTTCACGCCCAAACTCTCTGTTGCTTCTCCTAGCAACTACCTCCCCTTTATATAAGTATGGTATTTATATATTATATATACCTCCCCTTTATATATTTACATACATATGAAGATATTAACAAGGTGTTTTCCAATTAATCCCTAATAATATGCTAGAAGTAAAAAGTGGATTACCTTTGGGAACTTTTCATAATCACAAAATATAGTAGGAAATCAATAAACTTCTTCTTCAAACTTTAAGAACGATGTGTTTAATTACTTTCGTCTGGAGTCAAGTACACCCTATTTGAATTCATTTAGAAATAATTCAATCATCATGTTGAGTATGTTGTACTTGGAAGTTGTTACTGTTGGATAATTCAAATTTGTACTATGGTATTCACTTAGTTTCCTGCATAATAATACTTACTTAATTTCCATTTCCAGATCATTTTAGTTGAAATCTTATTGTAAAACATGATATTGTTATGGACTATGGAAAACACTATGCTCGAATAACTAGCACACGCTTTTGAGTCACACGCAGAACTAAAACTTTTATTGAACAACGGGTAAATAAGTCTGGTTGCTTGGTAGGTACACCATGTGACAAGGGAGATATCTATTGATGCAGGATCCCTAACACTATCCCCTCCTCCATGTTTGGTTGGAGTGTTGCATCAGTAGCTTGCGTCAAGATAACTTCTAACAGCCAAATAACACAATTGGCCACATTCACTGTTCTTACGCCACACATTCGATGCAATTCCGGTTATCAACTCATATTATAAACGGTCTCACAGTGCCCATGTATAATCCAATGCCGCTTCATGTAGGTACTTGCTTCTATTGGTATTTCTTCTTGTTTCTATTGGTTCTCAACTAGAAGATCTGCTGCCATCTCAATAGATATTTCCCAATGCTGTTACGATCTTCTTAAAAACACCGTAGTAGTTTCATCATGAATGTCACAACTTCTTCATCAGTTCTCCTCTTCTTGCCCATTTACGATTACGATCATCTATTAGTTTTCTGTAGAGGTTAGGATCTTTCACCATCAGGCCTTTGGCGTACTCCGTATCTTCGAACCGAAAGTGCCAACTGGATTGAGTGCTGAGATTTGATTTTGCCTGGTCTTCATCTGATACACATTAGATCTTCCCTGTCTGTGTACATCCCTCACCTAAATGTAAAGGAGTTACTATCTGTGCCTTCAATTCTTGACTGTTCCTTTCTTCTTTTACTTTCGTGTCCTCGGGTGACGAAAGTAGCCTTTCGTTCACCTCAGCTCGCTTAATTTCCTCTACATTTTCTTCCATTTTCTGACACGAAACACGATCTTTACTCGATGGTTTGATAGGTCTTTCGGTCCCTAGCTGGTTTTTCTTCTCGTTCCTCAATACCTCTGTAATTTTCTTCTCCTTCTCTTGTACATTTTCCTTTTCCTGGTGTTCTGTAATCGTTTCTTCCTCAATTTCTTCTTCTTTGTTCTCCAGCTGTATAGTTGCATCCTTCATTCTCAAAACCTTCAAATCACTCAACACTACTTTTTGTTGATCCACAAGCTGTTCCTCTGTTTTTCATTACATCATCAAGAGTTCTTCCTAATCATTGTTTATCAAATTCTCCACATGCTTCGAAGATCTTTCCACTGAACCGATGCCGTCTACTAATCCCACATTCTCTGTTGTTGTGGCCACTTTTACCACAATTCCAGCATACATTGCCATGGTTTCTTTGCCAATGCTTTGTATTTCTTGCTCCACTCCGTTCGGGACATCTTCGACTCACATGGCCCGTTTTATTGTAATTCCAACATGTTACAAACCGGATATCATTGTTCCGATTCCGTCGGCCCCAGTATGATACCCCAGAATGATACCTGAGCGTTCGCGCTGAATCCTTTTTCTGGTTCGTCTTCTTACACATTATATCCACGCTCTTAATACCATCGATCTTGATAGCCAAGCAGAGGGCTTCGGACAACGTAGCTACTGTCGAGCATGGTTTATTGTAAAACCCATAGTCACTCTTGGTTACCAACAATTTTGCGACTTCCATGTATTGCTCTGCAATCAAGTTCATCATGCATTCTATCTTCTTGAAAGCCTCGACCAAGTTTCCGTGTATTATTTCTGGCACACTCATGGTTTACTTGATCCCACCGCTGTCACCAATGTTATGAACTATGGAAAACACTAAGCTCGAATAACTAGTACACGTTTTTGAGTCACACACAGAACTAAAACTTTTATTGAACAACAGGTAAATAAGTCTGGTTGCTTGGTAGGTACACCATGTGACAAGGGAGATATCTATTGATGCAGGATCCCTAACAATATTTACCTATGATGAGATCAAATTGGTCAAAAATCTAGAAAATGGCTAATCTGAGTTGGAGGAGCTTTGCCAGTGATGGATAACCCTTTCACGGACATGTAACAGCTTCTTTTTTTATCGGAGTCCACTCCATGGGTTTGATTGCCCGTTTCTGAGATTTATTGTTTATTTTGCTCATTCAGTAAAAGTGTCACCACAGACATGACTAATAGAATATAAAATGTAAGGTGTGCTAAGGAAAAGTACCTACACAAATGCAAAGGATAAAATAAAATTACGAGAGAAGAATGAAAATGTTACGCCAATAGATTAATACACTGTGGCATCAAACGTGACAATGATAAGAATTGGGCGTGCTCTTTTCAGAAAAACTCATTTTCGATACCTTCAGTCTGGTCTCAGGTGCATTCTAGTGGATTATAGGTTAAATAAACTATGGTGCCGTAGCTAGGAGACCTTTGACTCGATGTTTCACGAAAAAAGTAAACTTGCCCACCCAAAAATGTGCAAAGTCTGGTTACTCCCCCCGAGTCCTTCATAATTTTTTTAAATATATAGTTTTAAATTGAAGTTAATTTTAGCATGAGAATACTGACACTGATGACACACTTCAACGATGTACAGTTAATTTCCTCTATATTTCTCAAAGTTTCAAATAAATACTATGCCACAATGGATAGAAGAAATGACGGGAGGGGGTCCATATATGCAAAAAGGATGCTGTGATGGAGTAATTATTTAAAACTTCGAAAAATCATGGGGAAAGATCTACTCACCTTAGAAGAGCTTGTTTGGAGTCAGAATTCTCACGATGGGTTCTAGCTTTACTTTAAAATAATAATAATAAATAACTTTTTTCGGCCCAAGCGCAAACTTAATTTCCTACAACGTTATTACTACAATAATCCTATGGAGGGATCAACGATGAAGCTGCCTTCTGCTGCCCTCTTCCCTCATTGCTCTCACTTAGCTGCTGAGCACTCCCACTGTTTGTGTATTAGGGTCAATCTTAAATAAAGTGTCACTTTGCTGTGAGTGTAATTCAAAATGCTATATAGGATGTAGTTTTCACTTTCTTTTATTCCCTCTAGTAGCATTCAGTTCATATGGAATATGTGTCTATTTTGAATTATTAAAAGCTGAAAATAACTGAAATTAACAATTATGACGACCATTTTCCTTGTGGAAAGTTCGCAAAAATGGCTGTTTGAAGTCAATTTCATAAATTTCCAAATTAATGCCAGGACAAAAACATCAAAAGATGTTAATGGGAGGTAGTATAATTAGGTGGTCAGTATAACTTCCTCACTCATTGTAACATGGATGTATAGAATTATGTGAAAGAACCAATAACGACCAAATCGGCTTTATCAGAAAGTTGTAGTTGCACATTCGAACACACTTCTATTTACCCAAGGGCAATGCAATTTATAGAAGACCACCAAGAAGGTAAGTCACACAATTCCTGAAAATGTCACTGAAATCGATACATTGGTCTCAGAGTTTCAAGTGTACCAACCAACTTCAGTCTTGAGCATGCACAATAGTTATTACAAATCAGGTTGTCTGGAAGTTTTCCGATAGATGATTAACACTGAATGCGATTAACGAGTCAGGTATCTCCCAAATCACTGCATCAAGAACACCAGAATTAGCCGTTCAAACTAACACTGAGCAAAGGATAGACACGCTCTCTCGGAAATTACGGGAACTGTCACACTTCCCCATTATAATGCTACTTATTTGAAGAATAAGCATGTTAAATGTGGAATAACAGTAGCATGGGTTCCAATCCAAGGAGTGTCAACTAGAGAATCACAAAGCTAATTAGCTTCCTTCACAAAGGTACCACTGATTTAGTTTTACTGGTGGAGAACTTATACTCCTTGATAAATAGATGCATTGGTGATTAGTAATAATAATGAAGAAATCTAAACAGGATGGATTCTAAATTAAGCTAGTTTATACCTGAAACATTCATTGGGCCAAACCCCCCATCAAAGATTGAAACAACTGGGATGGATAACTGCTCAACTTTGGAGACTTAGAAAGATTTAGCCCTCATTGGGGACTCTGAATAAAAGTGTTCCCTCTTTGGGGACTTTGAATACTGGGAACAATGCAGCTATAAAATAAAATTGGGAACACAATGCCCTGGAAAATAGAGTTGGGATATAACCCATGAAAAGAAATAAGGGAGAAACGCCTGGAAATCAATTAGGTTATAATAATTGAAAGGGGAAAATTTTGAAAATTAAGAAGCTCTAATCGACCAATGAAAGTATTTATAAGAAAAGGGACTAATGGTTCCTTCTGGATACCATCGGGCACTCAGTTCCTTCTGGAACATTTTGAGATGCATAAATAGTTTATTGAACAACTGAGCAATAAATCAAGCATGTACTTCAAAACCACGCTCGCTACATTGGGCACTCTGTTCCTTCTGGAACATTTTGAGATGCATAAATAGTTTATTGAACAACTGAGCAATAAATCAAGCATGTACTTCAAAACCACGCTCTGCTACCATGGCACGGATTTAGAGCAACTGCGCTGGGCTCCACGGCTTAAATCCGTACATTAAATATACAGAGAGAAGTGTGACAACCTTTTTTACCCGTAGTAGTGCATATATTTGCAGCTTTCAAGGAGTTATCCTTCCTGATTGAACGAGTTAGGTATCTCTCAAATTGCCGCATCAAGAACACGAGAATGAGCTGTTCAACCCAACACTGAAATCTATGGAAACGCTCAGAAATGACAGGAACTGACACAAACTACGGGTTATATATTTCAAAAATTGTCAAGGGAAAGCATAACGCACAAAATCTATCATTCATGTTTCATATTAGCACAATTAAATTGGGACAAGTATAAAGAAAAACAATGGTTTAGGGCGTCACTGGCATGTTACCGGAAAACGGGGTTTTTAATTTTCAAAATTTGTAGAAAATTTAAAAATAGTCCCACTTGCAAACTAAGTCAGCTTATGTCTCTAGGAAAAACATATTACACATACATAGGCAGGGTTGTTTGATTTCAATCAAATTGATTTATATCTAATTGATTCAAATTTTGATTTAAATCACAATTCAAATCAGCCAATTAAAATCGTGATTTAAATCAAAAGCTTTAGAAAAATTGGAATCAGAACAAATGCAACTATGGCGAATAATATCTGCTGAAAATAAGAAGTTGAAAATGCGAATTTCCGACTAAGACTGAACGTAGCCTTAGTAGATTTTGATTATTTTTTGTAATTCTCCTTAGGATTAAGATAAAAATTCCGTTATTGCATTAAAAAAGTAAAGCTTTCCAAACAAAAGTAAGAGCTCATTGGTCAACACTTTTTGAGAACATTAAATTGGCCAATTGAAAAAAAAAAAAAAAAAAAGTGCTGAAAAATTACTAAAAATGGCTAAAAACGATTAAATTTATAAATAATTATAACCGAACTTGGTCAAAAAAAGGTAATCAACATTGAGCTAGAACATGATAAATTTTTTTTTTTTTTTAATTATGCTGAAAAATGTACATAAACTTCACTAATACTTGCTGAAAAATCTATAAAAACTGTGGAATGAAAATTTAAACTTCAAAATATTTTTTGAAATGCAAAATATTATTTGGAACTAGTTTTTTGCCATAAAATTGGTAGTTAACAACTTATTTGTATTCAAAGTGCTCAAATTTCTCAACATTGTAACATAATATAATGCGATAATTACGAAATTCGCTCATACGATCGTGCTGCCTGACTGGAACTTTTTCATTTAAGCGTACCATCATTTACCTATCTAAAGATACCCTAATGCGAACATAAAAAATGAAAATATCGTATTTCAATGGAAAAATCATACTTAGATCAAATAAATCAAATTATTATTATTTATTTTATTTTTTAATCGTGATTTTTTTCAACCCTCTCTATAAGAGCCAAAGCCAGCTTCCACGAACGTGAGTTTTCCATTTGTTTATATCACGAAAGTGACATTTCATATGAGAATGACCCATTAACACGTCACCCACTTGTGTGAGTACATTGCCCCCCACCATTGCTAGTGTGAACACTAATTAACAAATTAAACTCGACATGATTCCCCTCATCGATAACATTATTGAATTACATTCAATCACACATGATTCTCAGGGAAGTCAGTAAGGGTAACTACTTGGTGAAGCGATCATTTATCATACTAAATGTCCGACTCAAATAGAGTAACGATGATGGAGTATTCTGTTATCATTGATAACTGGTAGGAATAAAGACAGACAAGCCATTTTCGACTAGTTACAGTAATAAGGCCTTCTATATGTAAAACGATGAACAATACGCTATTATTTTGTTCTTACTTGCTTGCCCACAATGACAACATCAGCTTTCTCGTCAGTAGCTATTTTTGCCAATATCTTGGAGACGTGAATTGGTTGTAATGTGTTAAGGTCACCAGATGCAATTTCTACATGTATTCCTCGGTCCACTCCCATCGCCAATGCAGTTCGCAATGTTTCCTAAAACATAATATTATAATTTGTAATTGTACCTAACAATAGTAGATATAACGAAATACTTGATATCAAGTGTTTCATCATCAAAGTGACCACAAAAAGAACCCTCAACACGAACTCTGATAAGAAATAATATGTTTATAAGAACGATAAATGGTTCATATGACCACATTTTAATTTTATATTTATATTAGTTTTTTTCTGAACATTTTTATGTCATCCACCATCCTTTATGACATTTACCTTTTTACTACAATTCAAAATTTCTATAAATAGTGATGGCACTGTACCCCTCCTGCCTGGTATTTCTAGCGACACCGACAGCAAGCCCCATACATTGGTATCCCTACGAGGCAGCCAACAAGCTGCCACGCTATCCCACTAGGAACACAAAGGCCCTACCTCCAAGAAGGAGAGATACTTCATTAGCACTTCCTGCTTCTTCCAAGACAGTAAGGGAATCAGTATATTTTACGCATATCTGATTTTCATATAGTAATTCTAGATATCTATTGATTATCCCTATTGCCTTCCTGGACTGATCCTCCTACCTATATCCCTTGCGGTGTCTTCTATTTAAACTGTAAAGTTACACTTGATCCTTTCAAGGTTGGTTAGAATTCCCGTATCCGTATCTGGAGCAATACAATTACTTCATTGAATAAATCAGTAAGACTATTTGCAATAAATCTGTGTACCTATTATTTCTCCCAACTCCCTGACATCAGAGCAGTATTATATATAATTTAGGTGCTATTGAAGAACAATACGTATTTCCTTGTTACATATTACACCACTAACGTAAGGGTCGAAAACGTGCAAACCCTAACAGTGAAACAAAATGACATTGGAGAATGCAGTTGGCGTCAAAATTTCTCAGAATTGAGTCAAGATTCATCAAAAGAAATGAAGATGGAGGAGGGAGGAACCTAACCCTTCTTAACGGGTGTGACACATAGCTTCCTCGTATTTTTAACAAGCTGAATATTATATAATAATAATAATGTATAAATACTATGGTATGGATAACGTAAGTAGTGAATAGATGATCTGAACAATAGAATTGCATTGTAATGAGGAGGGCGATAATCACCTTTATATGTTTGTACAAAACTTACAGAATAAAAATATAAATCAATACATTTATAAAAATGCATGAGGATGTGAACTTCACATAGAGCCACACATAAGGTTTTAGGAATAAATACATTAATAAAAGCAACAAAAGAAAAAATGAATAAATAAGGTGCACATATTGACTAGTCCAAGTATTAATGAAATACAAACCAGAGAGAACATCACTGCAATACGTTTAATGACCCTTCTAGTCAGGTGTGGCTTAAATCATTTTTAAAAAATGCGGACAAATTCAGAGTTTGGCTAATAGTGACCAAACTAATTTTCATGGGAAAATTTTAAAACGTTGTTCCTAAATCTTTGCATTTTTTCCGTTTTTTGTTTTTTTTTTTTTTCACACGAAAATTGATTAAAATACAGTAGGTGCACAGCATATGCAAAATCGATTTTTTTAGAAGAAATAATAACAGCCAATGCGAAGTTATCTGGTTCTGGAATGAGATAATAAATGAAGTAAATAATGAAGCTATTGAAGAAACAAATTATAAATCAGATCTTTCATAGGGTAATAATAATAAGCTTACTTACTTGAGCTTGAGGTGGGCCGCATGAAACAGCTATGATTTCAGAAGCAATTTTTTTCTCTTTCATGCGAACAGCTTCTTCAACGGCAATCTCGTCAAAAGGGTTCATAGAGTGTTTGACTCCATCAGTAACTACTCCACTTTTATCTGGTTTGACACGAATCTGAAATAAAAACATAGGCGGGTTCGATATTAGGTACTTTGCTTTTCATCTACTTTCCTCTCGATTTTATTCGTGCATTTACAACAAATTTTCTTAGAACTCTGAACTCTCACTGTTTCAGGAATAAATAGGACATTCATAATTTTAAAGAAATAATAGGATAAAACAATTGAATGGAGTTGTTGAAAATCTTTCTCAAGTGGGTAGGTAACGGATGTACCAAAAACTAACAAAGGAACCTTATGATGTAATTCGAACCTATTTTGTTTGATTTCACAATGACATTGTATTTTAAAAATGAATTACAGGACAAATGAATATTATATTCTAAGGGGGTATTGACATATTAAAAGATAGAACGAGATTATATGGAAAAGTGTTGACTACACATTGTTTGAACAAGCTTAAGCCATCTTCGTGGTAATCAGCACTGAGAAATATAGGTATTTTACATTATTCACTCACTTTAGTTCACAGCTACAAATATCAAGCCTTATGAAAAATCTGTTCTGCAAAAGGCTATTCTCTATCAAGTTGGCTGTGTAAACCAAGTAAGGTCACATCTGACAGAGCAAGTACGAGCCTGCTGTAGATGAAGTTGATGTGATTGCAGCAAGCCCCCGACTACGCCTAGATGGGCAAGAGACTACTTGTCTGAGACATTTCTCAGACAACTTGCTCCAAACGGGGAAAAACTGGAGATCTCATTTTAGGAAGACGGAGATTTTAAAGTACATTCGGACAGATCGTTCTGAACCGCTGTACCCAGGCCACGCCCCTTCTTGGGTGTTCAGGCAGTCACAGAGCGCATTCTGAACATTTGGTTTGCTGTTCGGACAGAAATACTGAACCGGTTCTGGATCTTCTTCAGAACGGATGGTTCTGCAGATGCGTACTCCGCGATTACTCGTTACCACTGTGTAACGGCCCATAAATAAGTGATACATCGACAGGAGTTCGAACTCGCTTCATCACAACTACGGGAAATTTCCCGTATTGCAACACCCCAACGATCTGAGCTATGAGGCCAGGGTGATCAACCCTCTTTGACTGTGAGAGTTATATTCCTGGAGCGTAACATTTCCCCGGAGTCAAGTACCAGCCGTCTTGGCTGGTTTGGGGTCGGACGAATGACGAAGTGAAACTGCAGGCCGCTGGCTCAGCAGATGCTAGCTGGAACAAGTCAGCAGTCGAGCAAGGTCATTGTCACTGCGTGTTTTTGACTCAACTGAGTGAGGAAGTGAAAGGTGCTAATGACAGGAGATGGGATGTTTACAGTCTTTCGGCTCGAGAGGGATTTAATTAATTATTGTTCCGTATGATTTCGGGTCCTATTTCGACTGCGCCACTGTAATGGCCCAAAAATATTTGATACCTCGACAGAAGTTATATTCCTGGAGTGTAACAACTACTATCGCATGTAATTTTCTCCATCCTTTATCTTGATTTAGTACCTACTATGCTTTTATACGCTATATTCAGATTGTTTAAATTTGTTTAGATGCACTTTTACAGATCTTATTATTACGATAATAGTTTTGTAACTTTCATTTTTTGTAATGAACAGAAGTAACGAAATCATATTATGATCAAAATCAAAGATTTTATGCTCAATTGTTACCTTCTACCGGTTTATTCATTTATTTTCTCTGTACCCGGCGTCTTTAGATACGAGCTTACAGTCCCTCAACTTTTATTTATAGGAAAGGATGTTTTGTTTTAATTTTGCCTAATCCTTCCGGTGACATTGTTATTTGGAAACGTTTTGTATTTTGACTTAGGTAGGTACCAACTCAAGATGATATCTTTCACTCCTCTTTTTTTTCTGTAATTTTCTTGTGTACCTCCATTAGGCAAGTAAGTACAATATTATGTCTGATAACAATAAATAATAATTCAAGTTTATTCTTAAAGATAATTGAAGCTAATCCGTTCTAATCGTGAAGGACGCGTTCGGACAGACAAGGGTTCAGAAGGAGATCTGAACGGTTCCCATTCCATCCTGTTTGGAAACCCGTTCCGAGAATTTGGTTCAGAATGGTCTGTACGAACAAACAATTGGAGACCACCAACGCTCCCACCAGAGTTACATCACAAGATACCCTCACTAGGAGCAATCCCTTTCCTCACAGTAGTCACCGTCCTCTAAATCAGTTCAATGGCTAAAAACGGCTAAAAATCGTTAAATTTATAATTTTTGGTAGACCATTGCTCAAATAAAGTTTATTAACTATAAAATAGAACATTCAAAAATTTATGTACAAAAATATGCTGAAAAAGTTCCAGTCATGCAGCATGATCGTATGAGCGAATTTTCATAAATGGTCGAATTACATTTATGTTAAATTCTGTTAAATTTGAGCACTTTGGGGACAAATGAAAATTTTATTATACATTTTATAGCAAACTAACTTTTTGTCAGTAATATTCCAATGAACAAACGATTTTGTGGATTTTTACAATTTTTTCAAGTGTTTCTATAGATTCTTAGCTTATTTTAATGAAATTTAAGTACATTTTTCAGTACAATTTTGTGGTTAAATTTTTAAATGTCCTAGTTCATGTTCGATTAATTTTTTTCGAGTACATTTTTTGAAATTTGACCAATTTAATGTGCTCAAAAAGTGTTGTCCAACGAAATCATCCTTTCTTTTGAAATGCTTGATTTTTTGGCGAAAGAACGAAGTTTTTATCTCAATTCTATCGAGAGTTATCGTCTGGAATGACACATATGGGTCGTTCTCAAACTAGGGGCAACTATTGAGTCCCACAAGCCTTGCTCACGTACAGTAACTTTTTCCCAGAAAATTTTTTTCCCAGGGATTCCTTGCAGGCCAGTGTGTTGGAAAAAAGTAATTCAAGTGCCATACCTGCACATCTATACAAATATTTCTGCGCATAAAAGGCCAAAAATGCAATTACCGTGGGTGTCCCAAATTAATTTTTTGCTCTACAATGTTACTTTTACCCACAATATTGATTCATGTGTGGCAAAAAGGTCTTCGTTTTCCAAAGTTGGGTTGTAGAGCATCATGAAATTGATTGAAAGAATGTGCTAATCAACTTTTCGATCCCTTCAATATATCGCCAAAAAGTGTCCCAATGTTTTGTGATATTACCATGGTTGGAACTGAAAACTCCAATTCTGACCCCAACCAACCGAAATATTGGTTTGAATCTCATTCTGTTGGGAAGCTTGGGATCTGTTAGGGTGGGGATAGGACCCTTTCCCCTCACCCAACGCTGTTGCTGGTGGACCGCCACGTCGAAAGGAGTGTAGTCAGGAGCGTACCTTTTCATTTGCTATTACCATGTGTGTGAAATTGATGACTAGGGAACATTTTTAGCATATTTTTTTTTTCCTCCATCCTCTTCCTTTCGTTCTCCTCTTTCAAAATACGTCTAAGTTTTTGATACTGAAGTTATTTATTGGGTTGAAAATCGATCTCAAACAACGATTTTCAATTACCATGTCTGAAATTGAGCTATTACCATGGGTTTATTAAAATCCACGGTAATTGCATTAGCTGCATGGTAATATAATTCCACTGCATTTTCAAACTTTCCAGCAATAATTATACCTTTCAGTGTTTTTATCCACACCATCAAGTGCATATGTTTGGGGGGAAAATGTAAAACAAAACATTTTGCATGACCATCAACTTGGGGAAGCATTTTAATACTAATTCGCCATCAGATGGGAGGGTTCTTTCCACATGTGGCAATTTGCTTGTTGGTAGTTTTCTATTGACTAAACCGCAAATAAAAAATAAATTCGACATTGTTTCCACTGGAAAAACATGGCTTGTGGTAGAAGAAAGTCAGGTATTTGGCGTGAAGAGGTACTTAAAAAAAAAAAAAAGAGAGAGAGAGAGAGAGATGCAGAACGCGAGAGAAGAGAGAGGCGAAGAAATGAACCCGAACTGAGGGAGGAAGATTAGCTGAAAGAACATTCAAGGTACCAGCAACCGAAAAAGGATATAAAGCTTTTATGTGACTTGAATGAAAGGGATAGGAGGGCCAAAAGTAGAAAACTGAGGAAAAATGGTTTGGCAACAATGAAACTGATGTGGGACCATCTACAACCTAACCCGCACCGCGCACTGCCAGACAATTTCATCAAAATAAGATGATGAAAACTGTGGAAATTAGGGTGGTTACAAGGATTTTGCATTGGCGCATTCGCAGTAGCTATTAATGATACCATAATGTTGAAATTTATATGGGATGATCAAATCGTTGTCTCCCAACTATGATCCAAATTTGAGCGAGATCAAACGACTAGGGCGTGAGAAAATGGTGCTTGGTAGAATTTACATTTGCGCATGCGCAAAAGTGAAGTATTGAGTCAAGAATGGTGAAACTGATAGGGGGACCACCTATACTACATACACCCTGTCTACGCCCACATAATCCCTTAAAATTTCATCCAAATTGGATGAAAACTGTGGAAAATAAGGTTGTTACAAGGATTTGCGGACACAAGATAGACACGGAACCAAAGTTATTCAGAATGGTCTATAACGTAAAATGCAAGTGGAAATTTTGGTTTTCGAGACCAACAATTTTTTTTCTCCTGAAAGTGAAACAACAATGCTTCCGCCACCTTTAGGTAGACTCGGAATTTTTCATTTTTTTCGAATTTTCAAGTCACGTTGGTTCTTGAAGTACCAACCTTTTTTTTTACTAGGTACTGAATGTTAGGAGTATTAGTTTACTTACTATTGCTTCTTAATTTTATATATTTATTATAATAGTTTATTACTTTTATTTAGTGTTATTTGAATATGTTTTCAAATAATGATTAAATTAATGAGAAATATCTTTCAAAATCCCCTTGTTGTTTGCCTTTCAAGCTTTATTCTACGAGTATAATTTTGGTTCTACTCTCAGGTTTCCCAGTCAATATTTTTGCTTCAGAGTCTCCCTGGGTGATGTCATAAATGCACCTACCTACTTCTTTTAAATCTAGTACATAATTGCACAATTTAAGCATAGGTAGACTGATAATTTAGTTTCGGTGTTGTGGGTTCCTGTCCAACGATGGTGGACCATACCTTATTACTAGTTAGATTTACTTTAAAGGAGATTTTTCCGTAGTCACTATCTTTTTCCATTGACACAACATGTCGTTAAATTTGGTGAATTTATAATTTCAATTCCAGTCTTCATAAAAGTACGTTAGGTAATACCTACTTACTTCGTTGAACATGCCTACCTTATTTACATAGTCAGCTATTAAACAGCACGTACCTAGGTACCGTTCTACATTGTAAAAATAGTTTTAGTTGACTAGGTAAGCTTATTCATTCGAAAAAATTATTTATATTGGTATCTATATACCTTCCTATATATACTGAACTTACCATCTCATCAACACTTTGCAACATTTTGTCTGATTTGCCTGGTAAAGTGCAATGCCACTTGGGCGCTCTTTAGTTAATTACTTTTTTAATTTTGTTGGTTTGTTATTCAGGTTTTCCTAATATGAACCCCTATGTGATCCTACGCCAAAAGACTAAGGTTATAAATAAAAACTAAAAGACTAATTAGGTGTAATTGATTATTTTACGAATGTTACCTACATATATGTACGATCTTGTTTTCAAGTTTGGATCGTTTTTCTATTTTTTAAATGAGAGTTTAAATTGAAAAATTGTTGGATTAAAACCGTTTTTACGCTAATACCTACCTCCTAGTATAATTATCTGTTGTTGAAAACACTGATGAAATTACCATGGCAGCTACAGCTATTACCGTGGGCATCGAATTTGAAATTTTCCAAAAACTAGGCTTAAATTTGAGAGTTGATCTGGGTAATATGTATTTTTGCAATCAGTGTTGACCAAGGAACCTCCCTGAATTTTTTCAAATTTTTTCTAAGACTTTTATTTTTTGAAATTTCTGTGTTCGAAAGTTGCCCCTAGTTTGAGAACGACCCATACATATACATATATATATATATATATATATATATATATATATATATATATATATATATATATATATATATATAAATGAATGCCTCAAAACAGATTTCAATGAAGAAAATTTTTGAAAATTTTTATTTTAAAATTTTTGGAGCCATTGCAATAGCTTTATTTTCCAAGAAAATTCGCTAAAATGTACTTAAATTCATTAGAATTCGCTAAAAAATCGATAAAGACTACTAAAACGTTAAAAATTCAAAACCTCTATTTGAATAGGAGATTATTATTCAGAATAAGTACGTTGTTTGCCATAAAATTAATAGTAAACGATTTCCTCACACTCAAAAAGCTCAAATTTCAAAACAATCTACTCAACAGTATATAATACGATAATTTACGAAAATTCGATCATACGATTCGCTGCATGACTAGAACTTTTTCAAAATTTCATCCCTTAATAAAATTACTACCCTTTTAGGTTGATCAAAATTGATGGCAATGTTACTTGCACATCACTGGCCGATGTGTGATTTTTCAGCCGAAGCTCATGAACTTTGGTCCAGTAGTTTTGGGGAAAAGCTCTGGACGGCGTATGTACGGATGGAAATTTTTAGCATTTAATTTGGTTTTTAGATTCTAAGCATCTTGAAAAGTAGGTAAACCAACAAATTTTTAGGGGGGTTAACTTTTTTTTCTTGGTTCATTACAAAGGTTTATTATTGAAAATAATAACGAACACACATGGCTTTTCAGTTCTATCATCTGGCCAGTACAAATGGTCACCTTTTTCAATGCTTATTTGAACTGAATATGAACCGAATGCAGCACAAACAGGCTACTAGTAAAAGTGCTGATAGGTACAACACAAGTTCGTATCACCCAACTGAACCAATAGATTAGGTAGTTTTTAATACTGAGACGATCTGAAGGGATAGGGGTTATTATGTAATTATACGGGAACGTACATATACATGAGCCTGGAATCAAGCTGAAAATAGGTAAATCTTCACGAGGCAGAGAACTGTATTTAGAAGGTCGGCCTAAAATCAGTCTGCCCTCAGTTCTTACTCCCGCAGCAAAGCAGTCTCAGGAGAGAGATTTCGTGGGGGAACGAATTTGAGAAAAGTTGTCTCCACTTTCTGTCACATTTCCTCCCGAAAGACTTCGATGAAACTTATTAGGGTTACTCTTAAATTAGAGTACGAAGATAACCAATACCTCCAGCCTTTTCAGCATTCAAGGCCCTACAGCTTAATACAAATAACATCGAAGTAGGTTGGAAACATGTAGGAAGTAATGCATAACTCGCACCGAGTGTTATAATGAGATAACGACACTGATTAGGTAGATAAATCTCATCGAACTCAATCTAATGAATGTATTCATCTCCTCAGAATTTTCACCCACCAGTCAATTGAAGCATTAAATCGAAATTTTTTACAGATCGTGATTCGGTAATATAGAAACGTAATATAATAGTTATTGGAGCGAAAAGGAGTCTCAAATGTACTCTACCTTAACTGCATAGTCGATCACTCTTTTAACGCCAACTAATACACGAGCCATGGCTTACGGAGAGACAAACTGCGAATCCTTATGACTTGAGAAATTTGTACAGAAGAAAGCTGAAAACACTAAAGTGCTAAAAGGGACCGGAACAAGTGGGAAAGTACTAATGAATCTTAGGAATGGATAGTGGATAGATGTCAAAGCCACTCGACCTCTTGCTCCTATCTTTAGTTATCTAATCACCAAGGTCATGTTCTTCTTCTATCTCAAGGCCTTGGCTGTGACCGATATCTCATGTGACCGTTCGTTATTGAAGACGGCGAAGAAGAATATCCACTGTGTGGAGTATTTCGATGGTGGCGCATCAGGTGAGCACTCTCAACATCTTTTCTACGCCTCCGGTTAGGTGATGTGCGGATCCGGACTGAACGGCTCTGAACTTTGAGTAGGTAAGTATTAATATAGGTATTTAGGGCTATTGCTATTATTTCAACGCTGTTTTTCTATCAGTTGATAGATATGTGCCGCTGGAGTTACGCTGGACCACGAAAATCACGCTTCCCACCACGCACCTGCTTGTACTGTGCCTACCTACGCAAAAACACAGTAGATATTGGTTGAAAATTAAATCACAAAACATATTGCTAACAATTTGAGTAAGTATATTCGTATACGATTCATAGAAAATCATAACAGGTACCACAGAATACAGTATTATGACATAGTAGGGAGTTCTTAGGATCTACCATTGTATTTACAGTCAACCGAATCAGATGCCCATAATATTTTATGGTGCATCTGCGCATGCGCCCGGGGATCCGATTTTCTTGATGCCCGTGAGATTCTTGTTGTGAATCGAATAGCCCGAAAACTTACAAGATGAATTTTACGATCAACTGTTCCGGTGAATTTTCTACCTAACCTTTTTCCTTGTATACATTTTCATTTTTATTGCGCCTTTTGGGTCCTTATCTTGTTTTTTTTTGTTCTCCGACATTCCACGCTCGATCGTCTATGGCCATCATGCCAGCATACGTCTTTCCCTGTGTTTTTCCATAAAGTCATAGAACTAACAGTAGGTAGGTACCTACCTAGCTCCCTGAACTCCCCATTTCCCTTCTCTCAACGCAAAATTCGAAATCCTGGT
This sequence comes from Adelphocoris suturalis, assembly GCA_030762985.1. Classification (NCBI taxonomy): domain Eukaryota; kingdom Metazoa; phylum Arthropoda; class Insecta; order Hemiptera; family Miridae; genus Adelphocoris; species Adelphocoris suturalis. The sequence continues at coordinate 79,818,637 of CM061045.1, read as the reverse complement.
AACACACTGTACAACAACATAGATGTCTGAGTCGAAAATAAGAGCACAGAAAATCGGTTGAGATCTTGGGCCTGGTGAGAGGACAACTCAAATTTGGGTGTGTCTTAACGACGGGTCCGCCGGATCCTGCGGATCCGCGTGAGAGTGACTGCCCAAAAACACACAATCATGTCCTTATTTCAAATAAGAATGCGAGCCTAGCGGCAGCAAAATGAACTAAGTAATCCTGATTCCAACTCTCGTGTCATTCACTCAGTGCGCATGTCCTGAACCATTCATTCTGAAAAAAATCAAGAACAGGTAGAACGGTGAAAAATCAGAAAAATCAAATCAAAAATCATGTTAGAAAACCATCCAACCCGGCAGAATTTATGAGCAGAACGGGGGTTTTAGGGAGGGGGGGAAACAATGCCAAATGGGATTTAGACCATTTCCATTCACTAATCCTGCAGGGTCGGCCGGCCACTTTTTAGAGCTTAAAAAAATCATGCTAGAAAAGCATCCGACTCGGCAGAATTTATGAGCGGAACGGGGGTTTTAGGGAGGTGGGAAACAATGTCAAATGTGATTTCAACCATTTTCATTGACAAATCCTGCCGGGTCGGCCTGCCACTTTGTAGAGCTCGAGAAATCATGTTAGAAAACCATCATACCCCGCGGAATTTATGCGCGGAAGGGGGGTTTTATGGGGGGGGGGGAACAATAACAAATGGGATTCCGACCATTTCCATTGAGAAATCCTGCCGAGTCGGCCTGCCGCTTTGTAGAGCTCGAGAAATCATCCATGAAAAAAATCCGACCCGGCAGAATTTATGAGCGGAAGGGGGGTTTTAGGGGGGGGGGGGGGGGGGGTGAAACAATGGAAAATGGGATTTCGACCATTTCCATTGAGAAATCCTGCCGGGTCGGCCTGTCACCTTGTAGAGCTCAAAAAATCATGTTAGAAAACCATCCGACCCAGCAGAATTTATGAGCGGGAAGGGGTTTAAGGGAGGGTGAAACAATGGAAAATGGGATTTCGACCATTTCCATTAAGAAATACTGACGAGTCGGCACGTATTTTTGTATCCATTTAATAGGGAGAAATAATAGAAAAACTTGAAATGTTGATCGCCTTCACCCCGGTTTACGGTACCTATCTATATCTTTCGCGTGTTGGCAGTTTTTGATCTGTTTAAGCTCACTCGGGGATAAATATATGCATGATGAGCTCTTTTGCATCCTGTTCACCCTCAGTCCACTCTTTGCTTCCGCATAAGTGGGTTTATATCTTACCATTCGCATAATGTTTCATCATTTTTGCCTGTAACGAAGTCCCAGTATCCAGCTCGTCTCATAGCGACAGCAGCCTGAATTTTCCAAGTAAGCACTTATCATAATTATTGCTTTGTAGAGTTTCGATTGATACTCGTTCTTCGGCAATTTCTTTTTCTTTCTTTTTTTTTCTTTCCTTGAGAACTAGTAAGTCAATTACCTATGACTTGTGCATACATCACTATGCTTATTCTAATTACCTATTTTCTGTTTTTACCGACTTCATTTTGGTTTTTTAGCATGGGCTCTTACCTAGATCACCTGTACCTACTTTTTTGGTTGGGTGATGGGTGGTTGGGGCGGATTGGAAGGACTTAAGCTGTTGTCTCCCCATTCGGAAGTTCTGGATACTGGCTATCTGTGTGGGAGTTTTTAGTTTCTAACCAATCTTAGAGGGCCAATATAATAACAGTACGATTCTCTTAACCATACAGCTTACTGAGACTTGGATTTCTTTATCGTCTTTCAAGATAATTTTCACACTTTTTAAGTTACTGTACCTACTATTTTATGCCTTCACCTCGAGTGAAAGAGAGGTTGCGTTTTTGTTACCAATTATTGTAGTCCAAAATAATAATTGATGTTTTAGCATCCCCCCCCTATAATCACATATCAGTTCAGGGATATGAGTGTGACTTGACATGAGCTGTTCCAAGTTTAAACAGAATAAAAAAACTCAAAGTGGGGAACGTTTAAGGTTGTAGCTGGAAGGAGGGGGGGGGGGGGGGGGGGGGTCGACTTAATTGGTCAAGAACATCTCGTGGAAGGTGGCCAGTTGGTGACTAAATTGGAAAAAAACAGGGTTTTGCTCTCTGCCGTCCCCTTGAGTTGGGGCATTTTGCTCCCGCTCATTACTGAAAGAATCGCCTTTTTGCTCTAAGTAAATTAGCCTGTTGCTACTGTTAGCGGCACCAGTGTTTTTAGTCCTAGAAAACAAGTTAGTGGCACACCAGAAGTAGGCACCGTTTTGTAAAACTATGAAGTTTTATAGTTTTGAAAAAAATTGTTGGTACCCTCGTTATTATTTCAAAAATTCGATTTCCAACCTTTCCACTTTGGTCGTCGGAATTCGATGGAAGAATGGGAAGCCATCTCGCAGGAGGATTTCACCAACCTGATTTCATCCATGCCGAGGAGGATCCAGGCTCTCCGTGTGGCTTTAGGTGGCCACACCCGATACTGAATTGGAATTGAGTTGGTTTAATTGAATTCAAAGAGTTACCATTATTTTCTTATTTCTTCCTTTTACGTAATTATCCACCATTATTTCGATTATTTTACCACTTTTCCTTAGAAAATTATAGACGTGCTATAACAAAGACTGATTTTATTTATTTATTTTTTAATTTTTTTAATTTTATTTATTTATTTTTTACAACTAAATATGGTAGTTGCCTTGCATCAACAACTTTATTTTACAAGGAATTCTTTACCATACAAAGAATTTTACACTTTAGTCAACTAGTTTCACTCCTAAAAACACATAAAATTTATCATGGTACCAAATAAACTCAAAGTGAGTTCCAAATAAACTCAAAGTGAGTTAAAGTGTTAAACTTGGTTATAACGGGGTTGGGGAGGTATCCAAGTGATATCTTTCATTCAGCTTAGAAAAATATCTAGAAAACCACCCCAAACATGTATTTTTATGGAAGGTCATTTTTTAAAAACACCCTCGATTCACTGAAAAAAACAATGTTTTCAACATTAAAATATAGTTTTCTCCCCTAATTAGCAAAGTAAAAGTAAAATTGACTACACCGTTGGAGAGGTGAGATCTTAGCGCAGTTTTTACTGTTCTTGCAATTTGAAAAAAAATATTGGTTCTCATAGTTCAATTCCCGATTGTAAAAACTCAAGGTTCCCAAATTAGGTAGAATTTATTTTTCAGAGGGCTTTTGCATGTCTCAAACCTTAATTCTTAAAAAAAAGTCAGGCATCCGTCAGATCTAGGAAATTTTTTGCTCTTTCCATCGATATCCTCAAATTTGAATTTACAAGGTAAATTGAGGGAGTTATGATAGTTTTAGTAAAAAAAAAATGTAGGAGGCACTTTTGATCAGAACATAGTTGTAGAATCGACCCCTAGGAGGTACTGGACCAAAAGTGTAAACACCCTGTATAAACAGTATAGTACATACAGTACCTATATGTATTTTGCATAGTACATATAGTATATATATGTATGTATATAATTATACATACATATAATTATATACTACATTATAACAATACACATCCGTTCGACTTTGATACCTTTCTTGGGATATCAAGTCCCGAACTTCAAAACTTTACGTTGTTGAAAATGCTTCCTCCAGTATATGGCACGGTCAATTGAGAAAACGGAAGCTAATCAAAAGGCTGTAGATTTGTAAATTCTTGTCTCAGGAAGTTAATGAAAACATCGTATATTTGTTAAATCATTTCACAAGATGGTATTCCTGATCCCTTGAATTAACAACTTTGATTCAAAATGTAAAAAATACCTACCCCTAATTAATTTGAATGAATGGTACCAAAATACTAATGTGTCAACATAATAATGAAATCACTTGTTGTGCTTGCGTGGTTACATTGTACAAAAAGAGACAAATAAATATAAACAAATTTGATCATTGTAATGAGAGGTTTTTAAATCCTCAAGTAGATTAATGTTGGTTACTTTTTTCTTATTGTACTTAGGTACCTATTTTTCATTGGATTTTTTGTCGTTCATGAATTAGGTAGATACCTGCTAAGCTCATATTTTAAATACTTAGTTGGTGTATTTTTTCGGTAACAGGTGATTATTTTTTTCATTTGAAGTCAACTAGTGACAACATTCGTTTTCTTTCCGTGGCTTACATTTATTTATTTTACTATTTATCCAGTTATATGTGCTAAACGTACATTTAATACCAACTTGAGAAATGAAGGGGGTGAGACACCTTTGTTGGGCCTCCTGTATCCAATTCAGTTTATGCTCCAGTGCAGTGGTGGTTAAATCAAGATGCCACAGCTGGACAGTAACTTGATGAGATGAGTGTACAGGAAAGGACAATGAGGTTACAGAAAGGAGCTGCAAGAAAAGCAATTAGGCAGGTAGGTGGCGGAAAAGAAGCAGGGAGAAAGATCTCGAGAGTAGAAAAGGGGGTCCCTTTCATCACCTCGGGAGTATTCAGTCCTTTTTAATTGTCATTCCTTTCACGACTCTTTATTAACTCTCTCATCACATTCATTTATGCAAGTCGTGTATCAACTTTATGACCCTGTCGTCATTTTGGAGGAAAGAAATTCAATTAAGCCGCAATTAATATCCCTGGTTGAAAGCACAATGTCGACATTTAGAGTAGGTTGGTAAGGTACCTAGGTACTACCCGGAAATACGCGGAGGTTACAATCTTTCAAGATGTTGTTGGGTTGTTGACATTTCTGTGGTTGGGGGTGGTGGATGTGAGGGCAAATATATACAAGCCATAACATTACAGCTTATTAGCAAATAAACCATAAAGTAATTCACCAAAAGAATACATGCAACATATTCCTCTACCTACCTTCTAACAAAGCAAACCAATAAATAAATGCTCACTTACTTACATAATTCTTCACCTGGTGTAATTCTCCATTTGAAGAGTCCTGAAGAGGTCTTTATGGGCAAAATTTTACAATAAATAATTATGGAGACTGATTGAGGATTGCCTCTGCACCTTGTCACTTCCATGTTCCCCCGTCTTTCATGATTTGGTCAATAGAAATTCCCTATCTAGTATCTGGTCGTTATTATAAATATGTAGGTTGGTGGAAAAAAAAAAAAAAAATATATATATATATATATTGTTTAAAAAACATTCAAGAAGCAGTAGCATTTGACCATTCGCCTACAAATTGTTGGGATACTAGTTTGACTTGAATAAGAGCTTCTCTACCAGCAAAAAATTTACGCATAGTTAATCTTTGGATTTCTCCCGATAGTAGATCGAGATGGAGTTGATGAAGGGCCAGGAGATCCCAGTAGATGCTTCGAGTTGATATTGTTCGTGAAATTGTAGACCCATTCCGTTTAAGTGGCATATCAAACGGTTCCATCACTCCTATGGATGTTTTGGACGGTCCCCCAATGTTAAATAACGAGCCAAAACAAGTTTAGCAAAACACAACACCGTATTCCTTCAAAACTGAATAACAACTAGTTTTTGTGAAAACTAATGTAAACAAAACGATATGACACAGTTGTTATTAAAAATTGTAGTGATCACCACTATATTGATGAAATTAGCGATCTGCGTTCGAACCAAGGCAATGCGTATTCGTGATTTCAGACAAAACTTTTTTTTTTGCGAGTTTTCGTTAGAAATGAAGCTATTCTAATGGCTCCAAAATTTCAAGGTCAACATTTTGAAATGACGGATGAGTTCATTGGCCAGCACTTTTTTTGAACATTAAATTGTTCAAAATTCAAAAAATGTGGCCAAAAAATCACTGAAAATGGCTAAAAACGGCTGAAATCATAAAATTTATTTTTCGCAGAATTTTAGTCAATAGAAGTATATTTTTAGTTTAAAAATAGAGAAGTTAGTAGGTGGTATGGTCTCACCGTAGTTTATCTACGGTGAGACCATTAAGATCGTATTCACAAAATCATTATGAAAAATGTACTTAAATTGCATTAATATTTGCTTGAAACTGTATGAAAATTCCTAATTTTGCCATAAGTTGGTAGTTAACAATTTCTTTGGACCTAAGTGCTCAAATTTCAAAACAAGGTACCATAATGCAGGGTGAGCTGCTCGTAAATGCAAAAAATGTATTGTTCAAAACTAAATCTAAGATGCCGCCAACCAAATTTTAAAGGTAATTTAAAAAAAAGAAGGAAAACCGTGTTTTTCTTATTAAACTTAATTTCTCCATTTTAATTAATTTAAATTTACCTTTTGACCTTATGTTTGGAATGAGCGTTATTTTTTTAAAGTATGGTGCACTTTGATTTAGGAAAATATCCTTGTAGAGACCACAACAACAGCCCAAACATAGACAAATTTGAAGAAATAAAATTTCTGAAAATCTTTAAAACATAACAACTCTTCGAAAAGAAATCCGAGGAAACTCGCCAATCTCACGAAAACTGCTTCATTTGACACTCTTTCCAACAGTATAGTCAATTTTGCTTTTATTTTTCTATTTAGGGGAGAAAATTTTGTTTAAATGTTAAAAAAAGAGGTTTTAAATGGAATTGAGGGTGTTTTTTTTCTAGTATGATTCTCTATGAAGCCTACGAGTTGGGGTCGGGTTCTACGTATTTTTTTCACACTAAATCGAATGGTAGGTACCTAACACTTGCAGATCTTTCCAACTCCGTCATAGCCGAGTTTTTCGGTTAGGTATTCGACATACTTTGCATAAAAAACTAACAATTTGTGTGTCCAAGGGTAAAACTCTGTTGTATCAGAGTTTTACCATTCGATTCAAGTGTTACCATTCGATTCAGCGTGAAAAAATACGTAAAAACCGACCCCAAACTCGTGGGTTTGTAGTCGGTCATGTTACAAAAAATCCTCGATTTCATTGAAACAAACCACATTTTTCAACCTTTTAACATCATTGTCTCCCCTAAATCACAAAGTAAAAGTATAATTGACTGTACAAAAATTTGCTCATAAGATCGTGCTGCATGACTGTAACTCCTTTTATGTACTGAGTTTCTAAAATTTAATGGACCAGCCATTCATTTTCTCATTTTTGAAGACGTAAAAACACTTTAAATTATTAAGCAGATTCCCATTATCTTACGCATAATATTTTCGTCAATTTTTTTTTTAAATTGTGCACTCTGAGTCCACAAAAACTGTTAATTCTCAAATACGTGACATGATAACTTCATCTAACAATATTCGTCTGTTCCAATTTTGGGATTTTCTAAAATTTTTTGTAGTTTTAATAAATTATTATTAACAATTATTAACACATTTTGATGAAATTCAAGAGCATTTTTTTACTGCAACATTCGGAGCCCAAATTTCTGAATGTTCTGGCTCATAGTTGCGAAACTAGCTAGGAAATATAAATTTAGCGTTTTTAAACCGTTTTAAGTGGTTTTTGAGAATTCCGTTTTTAATTTGATCACTTTATTGAGTTTTTAAAATGCTGTCCTATAAATTAATAATTTCTCTTAAAATGCTTGACTCCTTTGAAAAAGAAAGGATTTCTTGTTTACATTTTGGGAGTAATTCGTAAGGACAAATGAAAAAGTGTTTAATTCCAGGAATCATTTTAGGATGCCTCAAAACAAATTGCTATGAAGAATATTCAAATTTTTATTTTCAAAAATTTTGCAGCCATTATAATAGCTTTATTATTTTTTTTTTTTTTCTCTTCGAAAATTCGCTGAAAGAACGACGGCTTAATATCTTAAACGTCTCTTAACGTTGTCTTGAAACGTTGAAATATTGAAAAAAAAAAAAAAAAATAATCGGCTGATTAATCACCTTGTCATCTTCATAAATTATAGAAGACCCATTTTTTATCTCAGCTATAGCTCAGGTCATAGTCTATATGTTAACGGGAAGACTTTAACATTATTCTTGCTGCGAAACATGTGTAAAAGAGAAATTTAAATGTAAAATTGCTTATCGCGGTAATCCTACGAAATGTTGAGCCGGCTCACGGTGCAAACAAACTACAAAAATAGTGGCTCAAGGAACGGACAGTTTCCTTAATTACAAACATCAGCCTGGAAATCTATCTATCGAATAACTGATGAAAAATGGCTTGATTGTCTGTTGAGTGGAATGTGTCTCTACGCGATAGACGATAATTTGAATCATCGGTATTATTATAATATTATTATCGATATCGGATTTAAAATATTACTGTAATATATGTAATGCTATTTAAATTGATAAAATATGTACCTATGTCTAGAAAACATTGTAACCTACCAAAAAGATAACAGTCACCTCAATTATCTATAAGTCCTTCCCCCCCCCCCCCCCCCCCCCGCTAATAACATTGGTAATGTTGTGGAATCGCGGGCTCAAGAAGTTTCTATCTTTACTCGCAGGCCAGAAAGTACTGGGTGGCAACAGGTACAAGGATGTGAAACGTAGGTACACCGCCTTTCCATAGTACCTACTACTGATGACCTTTATATCAAGCCAATTAATTTCTCTGGGCGTCAGGCGCTTCAACTAGGCAACCCGCTCGGTTTCTTAGCTTGGCGGGTTCCAACTGAAGGCGCTCAATGAGTTAGTTGACTTTCATACTCGTTTTGCTTCCGAGTACCTAAAGGTAGCAGCGGAAGCATTGTTTTCACTTTCGGAAGAAAAAATTGTTGGACTCCAAAATCAAAATTTCCACTCGCATTTTACGTTTTAGACCATTCTGAACAACCTTGGTTCCGTGTCTGTGTGTGAGTGTGTGTCTGTCGTGTTTCAGAAAATCCTTGTTACAAGCAAAAATTCCACAGTTTTCTTAGGATCTAGATGAATTTTTCAGGGAATATGTAGGCTAAGGGGTAGAGGGTCCCCTGTCAGTTTCATTGTTGCCAAATCAATAATTCACTCTGCGCATGCGCAAACGTGAATTTCATTATGCTCAATTTTTTTACGCCCTAGTCTTCCGATATCGCTCAAATTTGGATGATAGTTGAGGATGACGATTTGATCATCCCATATCAATTTCAACATGCTTATATCATCAATAGCTACTGCGCATGCGCCTATCTGTCTTTTTGCTTCCTCATTAACTAACACCCAACCTTGGTGTTTGTGCGAGAAGCAGAAAAAATGTGTGTCTTCTAAAATCAAAATTTCCATTTGTATTTTGCGTTCTAGAGCTTGTTGATCAATTTTGGTTCCGAGTCTGTCTGTTCGATGCCTGACCGTCTGAGGTCTGTGATACTTCCTTGCCACGCCCAAAACTATATAAAATTTTAGTTCGATTTTGATGAAATTTTCAGGAATTATGCTGATTAGCTTCTAGACGGTTTTCTATAACTTTTACTGCCGTCTGATCAATAGTAGCCAATGCGAATGCGTACAATGTGTATTTCTTATAACGTGGATTATTTATCATCTGTTAGTCTGGATTAGTTCAAACTCGGGGAGCAGTTGGGTATATATTCCAGGAAGATACCGTATGAGTTATATCGCGATTGGAGGAGTAGTAACTATTGAGCATGCGTAAAACTAAAATTGATTGAGACAGGCAAAACTCCGAAACCAATTAACTAATTTTGAGAACGTTTTCAGGGATTCTGCGGGTTAGCTTCTGAACAAATCCCTAGAAATTTCATTACTATCGGATCAATAGTAGCCCGTGCGCATGCGCAAAAGTTAATTTGTCAAAACTTTGATTTCTCATAATCTATTGATCCGATTTCTTTTTACTCGGGGGGTAGTTAGATACAATACGTTCTAGGAAGATGCCCTATGTATGGTTGTGTAATAACTATAGCACATGCACAAAAGTTGTATTGGTTGAAACTTCGAGACTAATGGAGCGATTCTGATGAAAACTTCGAGGATTTAACCGGTAAACCTCTAGACAGTATCCTACCAATCCGTTGCCATAGATGGTGATGTAAAATATAGCCATATTTAGTATATTAGGGTGTATAGTCTTATATTACTGTTCTGTTTTGCATCCCTTTTCCTTCAATTAATTCTATGCGTTCATGTTACAATATGTAAGGAAGCTATTCTGCAAAACAATCTTGGCAAACTTTCTTTTTTAACCACAAGTACATGCATGACGGTAATCTACCGCCACCTCGTCTTCACCTATTTTTCAGCACATATCTCACCAAGAACCTACGTAGTTGGATTATACACTTGTAGAACATATGAAATATGGTATACTATTCATTGAGATTTATAATTTCCTTTCATATCACGACAAATAATTGAAATCGTGAGGAACGCAAAGCAATATCGTAATTACTTTAAAATGTAGCTAACAAAAGTTGGTACAACTAAGTAAAGTTCGTCTCATTATCTAAATTCTTCACATTTTACTGAAAAATCACAATTTTGCTGCTGCAGGCCTATAGTTTGTTATGAAAGGTATTGTCTACAATAATTTATTTTACTGGGAAGGTGGGTTCTGACATTGTGTATTGTTATCAATGAATCAATAACTCTACACCGAAAGAACTGATAGAATGAATGAATATTAAAGTAGGTGTAAACTATTGGAGAAAGATATATGCCTTACTACGTTAGCTAGCTATCAGTGTATTTTTGGTGAAAAACACTTCATGATATGACGTAATAATGATCCTGTTGTATCATGGTCCAAATAATTCCATATAGTTTCCACTTGTTGATCCAACAAAACAATAAGCTCACAGGAGATTGAATACTCGTATTTCACTCAGACTGGAAAAACTATTCACACTAACATCTGAAGATCTTGACCTTCCGAGTCTTGATTATGACTGGCAGGCGTGGGCTGCTGATCTGAGAGGTGGCTACACTAATATTTCTTGTCATAGTACCTACATATATGTTGCAATTAGAGCATACAAGTTGTCCCAAAAGTAACCCCACTCCCCGTAGCTATTTTTCAGAATTTTGGAAAAGTTTATTCATTTTATTTAATAAATTTTTTAAATCTTTTGGAATTTTGGGTAAATCTTTAATTTTAATTAAAGTAAATCTTTTTAAAGATTAAATTTTTTTAATCTTTAAATTTTAAAGAATTTTAAGGGAATTAAATCTTTTTTTTTAAGTTGGGTATCTTATTCGGTGACGGATTTTCTCGAGGAGGCGTGTAAGGGGGGGGGGGAGGAGGTTTGAGCTGTACTACTTACACTATTCCCAATCGATTTTGCAGTTTTTTGAAATTGTTATTTATTATTGTTTTGGTGTTTGGTCCCTCGGTGGAACCATTCCCAGTAAATTATGATTTCGTTACTCAGGAGGGAGGGGGCCGGCGAATGGGGGGGAAAACATCAGGTTTATTTATTTATTTTTTAACAGAATGTGGATTATACATAATCAGGTACAAGAGGACTCATATTAAAAAAATATTCAACTAAAATATATAAAACACATTCAACATGTTTTATTTAAATTCCAGGTTCGCCGCCTGTCCCAATTCTTCGCAGCCTATTATCCAACTTCTTCTGCAAAGAGAAAGAATTCAGATATTAACATTTTCCCCATCTGCTATTAACTCACTAATCAAAAATGTTTCCATTTTCTGAATTTAAATCTACTTCAGCTTTTATTTGCCATTTTTAGAGGGGGGGGGGGGGGTGTCAAAATCTTATTATTTTCCGTTTAGCGAATTTTTGTAGACAATAAGCTATAAGAATGGCTCCAAAATTTTTAAAATCAAAATTTCCTTCACTGAAATTTTTCAGGCATTCTGAAACGAATCCCACAGTGTAACGCTTTTTCATACAGGTGTATGATATATGTGTCATTCCAGACGATAACTCTCCTTAGGAAAAATAAAAATTCTGTTCTTGCGCCAAAAAATCAAGCTTTTCAAATGAAAGTATGGTTCATTAGAGCAAAACATGGCCAAATTTCATAAAATGTGCATCGCTAAAAACGGCTCAGAATATTGCAATGAAGTTTATTAACTATAAAATAGAACATTTATGTACAAAATTATGCTGAAAATGTACTTAAATTTCAAGGAAATTTTGCAATAAAAACGATGAAAACTGCAAAAAATGCTAAAAATCCGAAATCTCTTTCTGATTAGCAGATTATTCTTTACCATGACGCTCTCAAAAAGTTCAAATTTCGAAACAATTTAACATTATACAAAATGATCCGAAAATTCGCTCATACGATCATGCGGCTCTGAGAATTTTGAGAAAATTTGCAAGAGTTGCTCTTCCTATGGGTACGAATGACTTCCAATACCCCTCACTCAAAAGGGAGTGAGAGAGAAAGACTCAAAAGGCGGTGAAAAGGATTTAGGAATACTCAAGATGTTCGTAAAAGGATCCCGGATGTTTTCTATCTTTTTCCAATTCTGTGCTGCGATTCGTTTTTCATTTTTCTGAAAGAATCAATTACCTATTGAAGTCGTACTTAGTTTTTTAATAGGTTACTATAGACTGACCAACAGTGTAAGGAAGAGAAGGCAAGAAACTTGAAACTCGAATCTGACTCGCACCTTTCAATCTCAATCAGATTCCGTGAATTTTCTATCGGAGACGTACCAAGGTCGATGAATTTGGTTTGGATTTTAAAAAACTGGGCGAAACATATTTGTGTACATAGTCAGGGGAGTTTAATTTTCATCTCAATGGAGGGGAAGTAATGGAGAAATCCCGAAAAGCAAAATCGACCAAGAACACGCGAAATACAGTTTACTTATGGTATTTTTCTTCGTATTTTGCCAAAATACGTCCCGGGAGTAGGAAACATCCTTGAAAGCCGGCACTAACCCAAATGTAGGCATTCGCATGTATTTCGCCCCATTTTTTCACCTTGTCAAGGGCACCAAACAGCACAGACTTCTCATCCCTTACCGCCCGTAGTACCTCGAGCTTCGCCTCTTTTTTTTTTTTTTTTTTTTATTAATTGTTCTTAAAACTAAAGGAAAACAATAACAACTTGCGTACACGAATGTGCGAATACGAGAATAAACAAGTGTGAGTGAGCTGTTCATTTCGTTTGTCCCCACACGCCATCTTTCTTTTCTGGCTACACTTGTAAACTTAGCTTCTACAAGTGTAACTTTTCTACACTTGTACTCTTGGTTTTGGTGAAACACTTGTTCTAGTTTACCGTGCATTACAAGTACCTGTACTTGTTAACTTGTACACTTGTAACATGTTGTTTTATGAAATAGGCCCCTGGTTTCACTTTGATATCTCCGATATTGTAGGGAAAAATTTGGGCGAGGGGATGAGTGGGGGAGAGGGGGATATTTTCAGGGTGTAGATGATATTCAAGCTGTTGTGTCACAGACAGTAGTTACCGTCGATGCGGTTAGTTACCGTGCTCGATGCGCTCAATGGTAAACCCCCAATTATACTGACCTATGAATAGGTTAGACACCTAACATTTGGAAACCTCGTAATGGAGACTGGTGTTCCGCTAACGGGCTGCTTGATGGTCCATTTCACCTTGAAGGGCTAAAGTGGAGTTAATCCAGAATCAGGAGTGATCTCCCAAATACAGTAATAGTGAGATAACTGGATTACCTCTGGATTAATTCCTAATCCTAGTGGCGGAACGGCCATGAGTGTTTGATTTGTATATATCTGACATACAGGTGTTCTGCTAAATGCGAACTAAAGCATGTTCTGTCTGCAGTTTCCTCAAAACGGATTTCCATGAAGAAACACTTCATAAGAGACGATTCCAAAATTGTTTGGCCCTTTGCAATTGATTTATTTTGTGAAAGAAATTCGTTAAAATCAATGTTGAGGGTGAGGGAGAAGTTGTGGGGTGGAGAAAGGGTGAACGCTTCCTGTAAAATAGGGTTTTGTGTTTGGATGGGGGGTGGGGAGAGGGGGGGGGGGCGCATGAAATACTATAGCGTTAAATGTTATATAAAAGCGGACGTGTGTATTGGAACAAAAGGTCCCTACTGTTATGTAGTCGAGGGGTGTATGGGTGAAGCGTGAAAGTGGTAATGGGGGGGGGGGGGTGCAAACCACTCCTGTGTCACTCGCATCGGCCTCCGCTCCCTCCATCTTTTATAGCCCCCTGTATTCAATAGGATGACTATCAGCGTTAGATTTATGAGAGACGGCTTGAGGGCACCGAATTTACCGCCTTCACAGTATAAACCCCCTGATCCCCCGTGACATGTTCCCCACCCGTTCGATTGTCTCGTACATTTCCCCATATCTCTGGTTGCCCACTACGGGGGAAGCGAAGCGATTCTCGGGTTTCGGGGGTTTGAGTTGGAACCCCCCCACCCGGTCCGGGCCTTCGTTCGAGGTAACTAAACCCGGTTTGAATGGAGATCACGCGGGTTCTGTTCTGTCCATCGAACAGAATTACTAGGTTATTGAGGGTCCCATGAAACAACAAGCTGTGTAAGTGGGAGCAGATCTCCGCTCGTGCTCAATACTCGGTCCCGATCCCTATACCTCTAAACAGCCCTATCGACCTACACTAATCACTTCCCCTCCTCTACTTCCCCTCAAGGTACTTGGACGTTAACATCAAACTATAACGTCAAACATCACTTTCTGGAAGATAACATTGCATCCAATAATATATAATTTCCAAATACAGTATAATAATAGCGGTGATACATATTGATCAGCTCGAACGAGCCCAGCGACTTTTCATGAGGTACATAGGTTTTAAGTTGGGTATCCCCTCCACTGATCTCGACTATCCTTCGCTAGTGGAGAGATGTAACATGGTTTCACTCCATGTGCGTCGATCGACTAGTGACTTGTCATTTCTCAGTAAATTGTTACATCGACATCTAGGCTGTCCATGCCTTCTCTCCAGAATTAACTTGGCAGCTCCACAGGTTCGTACTAAAAGTACTGTACTTTTCTCCATCCACTTTTCACCCACAAACAACCTGTATCATCGACCACTCTCTAGACTAATAAGCAATGCAAATTTTCTCCTTCAGACCAATCCCGATATTGACATTTTCAACACCTGTATCTACCATTAAACGGTGTATTTTTAATAAATTATTATGATGCTCACCTGTAGATATGAAAAGTAACTTTTAATTTCTTCTTTTTTTGTCACTAAGACCAATTTAATATTTATTTAGTAATTTTGTATTGCATTAGATCAACTGTGACTGATTGTGTATTCTCCATGCCCAAAGGTGTAAATGGGTTCGCTCGTTTGATATAAATAAATGATAAATAGGTATACTTTTTGATCCGCTACCAGGTTCCTCACGAATTTTGAAGAAAGTAAACGCAACTTTTCACATCTGATGTTGTAGTGTAATGGTTTGTCGGTAGTTGGGACAATGGGGTGAATGTCGATGGACGAAATACCTTAAATTATTCTAACAGCTAGGTAACTACTTCAACAAGCAAATCACTGAACAACGTCAACCGCGCTGCGCCACTATTGCTTAACCTCATGAAGCAGTCTAGGAAGTATAAACAACTGGCATTATAGTTTTAGATACAGGTTTTTTTTAAATGGCCAATTTTTAAAATACAGCCATACAGTTTACAAGTGCGATCTAGAACTTAAAGTTACATTAATTTATGAATGGAAATTATTCTGAGTAAATTACAGGGTCTTGACGAATTTTCATAGCGAAAGGTCACTGGTAAATCAGCATATAAGCGGTCAAATAATATTGTTCTTTGGTAGGTTGAAAAATCGCATTCCATTATTAAATGTTCTGCGTCACAATATGAGCACTCAGGAGATTCGCTCACATTGATACGGTGCAGATATTCCGGGGATACCGCTACTCCCGTCCGAGTATGGCCCATATTCTCGTGACGTCACGCCTGGAGTAGGTTCGCGTTTCAGCCAAAGTCGGCCATGAGACCGCCCTACGTCAATGAATCGCTACTCGACCAACCTATTTCGCACAAGAAGTTTGCCGTCTCACGTCAACATAATTCGTGGTTATAAGGCCATTTTTCAACAGTTTTGTTTTGAAAAAGTATAATATTGTAGCAATACAAAGTTTCAATTCGACTAAATGTTATACTAATCATACCTGCCAGCGCAATAACTGATTGTAGATTGCTGTCAACAATACCAATCTAACGTGAACGAGTTTTTATTAGGACTAGGAGCCTACTAACTATAGTAGTTAATCAGTGTCAGAAAACTAAAGAACTTCATTCGCTTAGGCTTTGAGAATAATTAACCTGAAAAATAGTAAAGAAAAGATGATTGAAAATTCCTCAGGTGTCTGTACTGCTGTGTATGTACCTAGCCATTGCTCAGGTAGCTTCATCAGCGTTTTATTATAAGTTCGTAGTACAATGTTTAACTGAGGAAGCTTTAGTTGTTATATTGAATGAATAAAAGGAGAGATTTGATAGTTTGTCAAAATAAACAAGGCAGGTTGTTGCTACACCAAGAAACGAAACTACTTAGGTAGGTACGTACGTCCTACCAGATTTGCTGTTGGTTTAAAGTGCCTAAACAAAGTAGGTGGGTCGTTGCTTTGCCGACGAATACAACTGCTGATTAGCAAGTTTGTCAAATATCGAATCAGGGAATGTGCAACATGAATTAAAAACCAGCTGCAAGGAAAAAACCTTGAAATGCATTCTTCTGAAGGTAAGATTTCATAAAGACGGCATTGGCAGTGCAGTTATTGCGCGAATTTTGCAGTTACGCCAATTTTATGGACAAAAAAGGTAATTAGGTACCTACTTTCGTTTTGATCAATGAAGTACCTACATGAACAAGTAATAATATACGGAAGTATGTAAGTATGCCTTACCTCTAGGTACTTACCTTGCCACATGTGATACAAATTACTATTCCCGCCTATCAGAGCTCTCATAACACATCCTTTCACAAGACCACTTTCACAGTACTCTATAGATTTTTAGTTTCAATTGATTCAAAGAACAGTTCTAAAACTAGATAGGTAATCCACAACATCTTTGCGGCTGATGTCTGGATCATCTGGAACACTTGTATGTCAACTCCCCAACACACATTTCATATGGATCTCTACCCCACAGATGAAATCTTGCGTTCGTAGCGTTTGAGGTCAACACCTGATAGTAACGATGTAATTTGCATACAATTTATCACCTTGCATATTACAAATAATGAAAATATTGACTCGGAACTAGGTGAGACTATGTTATGCTGTTGTCCAGCTGTGGCTAGCTACAAATGGCGCATTTTCGCATATGTTTACTCGTCACCATGACAAAAAGGTGAAATAATTTCGATTTCGCCTTGCCTCGATGTAAGGATGCGCTAGTGTCCAAGTCTCGAGAATATCACCCATAGAGAGAACTCTTCAGAATTTTAGCTCTCCAGGTGCATTGTTCAACCATGATTTTGATGGCAGTGTTGGTTGATGACTTTTGTAGAATGGTAGCGTAAAAAGATTGGGACCAGCGCCATTCTTCATTATTTTTTTACGTAGATTCCAGGAAAAACACTTTCGTGCGCGCCATTTGCCAATGTGGAGCAAATGACATCAACTTCGTTTTTTTTTTTTTTTTTTTTTAAAATAAGAACCCACATTTTTTATTGCAGATTCTAATTCTTCGTGAAATTTTTTGAAGAAATGACCCATCACTCGATTTTTTTAGTGCGCGAAAAATGGCGCGGTTTCTCTCCAAATGTGCGAAATTTCGCTCTAAAAGTGCGAAAATTGTGAAATACTGAGTTTTTGAATATATTCAATGGCCACTTGTGATACATGATTTTGGGGTATTTTTTCGTGCTGAACAGAGGTTGATATGATGATTGATATTTGCAACACCAACTTGGGATAAAAAATCGACCAGAATTACACTTTCCTTACACATTTCCACACAGCACAAAGCATACTAAAATGCAGTTTTTTCGGTGTTTTCCCAAGTTGGTGTAGCAAATATCAATAAATTAACATCATTACGCGGTTCAGCACGAAAAAATATCCTCACATCATGTATTACATGTGGAAATTGAATATATTCAAAAACTCAGCATTTCGAAATTTTCGTACTTTTAGAGCGAAATTGCAAACTTTTAGAGCAAAATCGCGCCACTTCGCGCGCTCTAAAAAAAATCAAGTGATGGGTCATTTCTTCTTGAAATTTCACGTAGAATTCGAATCTGCAATAAAAAATCGAGCCTGCAAGTGAGATCTACGTAAAAATTATGACGAATTGCATTGGTCTAAATTTTTACGCTGAATTAATGGGAAATGAAGGGGGGGGTGGGGGTGTAACCTTTTGGTGGGACACCCTGTATAGTTGCCACGGCGATCATTTCAAAGAATATCGTAGCCATCTACTTAGTTTCTAAAGGGACCTCCGTTGTTCTCTGGAATGTGTTATGTGGGTGCCAGTAATTATTGCTCACTCGAACCCTCAAGGAAAGTGAGAATGGACTCACACTGAAAACAAAGAAAGGAACTCTTACATATCTGAAGGTGTTAAACAAGGGCATAATTGGGATTCTTGGGCGGTATTAACTGGATCCCCGTGTAAGACAACGTCTTCCCAACATACCGTTCGAAATTAAACAGCCTCCGCCTGTCTGTGGGGGGATGGGGGGGGGGGGGGGCGTTAGCTAGTACAATACCTACCTACCTACCTACCATTCTCAACTCGGAGCCGCGTTTCCCTCTAATCACCAATACCAGAGGAGCCATTATTGTACCTATCACACAGTAATTACCTTTACCCTCCATTAGTCGATTCTCAAGCCTCTTCAATATCATTCCTCGCGCCTTCTCGATATGGCACTTTTCCCAAAATGTTAATTCGGAGCAGTCTCTCCTTATTGGAATTCCTGCTAATACGCTCAGGAGCCTTGCTAACATAGTTTGGGCTCCAGGCAAAATATATCACAATCAGTCGGGATGACGAGTTAGTTTTTGTTAACTCCATTTTGTTTCGTCAGTTTTAAGTGCACAAATTCTCTGCCTGAAACTTCCGCAGCTTGACCGTAGGAAAGTACCACTCTTCCAACTTTTGCAGATTTTATAGTATTCCGTTATACCCCCCCTCCCCCCACCGCAAGTCCCGATGTTTCTAGGCATTCCTTCTTACTTAGATTACATATTTACGTAGAATTGGTAACAATTTCAAGCTGTGGGAAGAAATTATATTATTTAAAAAAAAAGAAGGAAAAAAAAAAAAGAATTACCGTGTTTTCCAAGTCTGAATGACGGGACTTCACGTACAGGTCGAATATACCTACTGGTCGGCACTTCCATTGTGACTGAACAAAAGACGAATGACCTGCCTTTGCAATTACTATTCCCGTTCCTTATTGCCTGACCTTTGTGAAGGGATTAGTTAGTAAACCAACCGTTTCACTGGGAAGACATTGGACCCAAGCAAGCGCGCAGCGCCCGTGGTCAATGACGTTAGGTAGGTAGGTACCTGTTTTTTCAAGAACTCACCAATGCCTTCTTAATCCATCAAACTGGAAGAGAATGCGCGTCTATCCGTCGCTCTCGGGTTGAACGCGTCATTCTCGAGTTCTTGGAATGCTGCGTTTGGCGATAGATGAGGATCCGAGAACCGGAAAACCAATCTTCTCCGAACATAGCACATATGCTATTAGTACGAGTTGTATCTCTTATGGTACTGTCACACCCCTCTCTCTCTCTATGAGTACGGATTTAGGCCTCATTGCACCTCTGGGGGCGTTCTAAGTCCGTGATAATTTCAAAACACATGTGAGATGGACTTCCGCTATCTGAGCACCAACTCTTGGATTCGGATGGTTGGATTTTTGAGCAAAATATTATTCTATTTTGAATGTTGAGTGTTTCTGTTTGTTATACAGTTCTCGGTTTTATGATTAGTTTTTCCACAATATTAACATTTCATATCAGGTTTTCTATTAGTTTATCTATTCGTTTGTTGCTTATCACTATCGTGATAATACGGCTTGTTACCTTGTTTTTGGGATCGCCTTTATTGTGGGAAAATATGTACGGCACGGAGCATTTGTACAACGAGACCTTAAACAATTAATATTGTTTGAAGAGAATTGTCTATTGTGTCGTCGAAACAGTCTAAAGCACGGAACCTGGAATTTTAAGTTCGTTCTGAGTAAATGGCAGGAGATCAGTAATAGATATTGCTAATTCATCGACATGCGATGCCCTGGCCACAACACTCATCCGATTTGAGTGGTTGATTTTGGCCTCAATTCAAAGATAATACGTTGCAAATAAGTAAAGAATGGAAATTCCGTAGGGTTCCACGTATAACCATGCTCATAAGCTATCATTGTTTGAAATGATCTGCAATTTTTAAGGTCAGTTACAAGTCAAGCCTATAAGTCATTCGTGGAATTGTCAGAGGATGGTGGGAGTAATTAGAGTTGGAAGGGTCGTAAGTTCTTTTCAAAGAGAAGGCCTCATTAATCCAAGTATTCATTAATGCTGTGGTGCGTGTAATGCTGTTGAAAGAGACGAAATTTATAGGGCATCATCAGCTGTCTAACACAAATGAACTAAATCTAGTGTTCAACACAGAATATCATGAGTTTCGCGCACTTGAAGAATTTTCCATAAATTCAGCATGCTCAGAATTCACCTTCGTTCCAAATATGATGAAAATCGTATACCTCTTGAGAAACTAATCTATACAATCCATGAAAATTTCATCCCGATTTTTAGAAAATTTGGTAGCAGAATGGAACATTTGAGCCGTAAAGTTCCAGGTCCATCATCGTTTTGGTGAATGCTGAATTCACCATTTTACATGATTTATCGTCCAACGTTAGAATACAATCTCCGTCAACCTAATTTCATGAGTCACTGCCCATTTTCTCTAGTGACAGTTAATTGAACGTTAATAACAAACTTCCGCAGTGACAATAATACTTGAATAGCAGATGCCAGTAAAGAGGGGGGAAGGCTCAGCTGTTTGATTCGTGGTCGCACGCCCACCTCCTTTGTGCGGAAGCCATTGTTATTTTCTGTGTTGAAAACAGTGAGATCCGTCGGCCCTCAGCGGGTATCTCATAGAAAACCGAGTCAGTTATGCTATTATACCCCCTCGTGTATGCTTCTTTAAAGGCCCGTTTAATGCCGTAATGCTATTGTCCCTTTACTGGTGAACAATGGATATTTCAAGCTGCCACCCCCAACTCCTTTCAGGGCCGTCTCTTCAGACCGATTTCTCCCTTGAAAACTATATAATCGATCCACTCGATGTTCTATTCAATCGATCATTCAAGTCGGAACTTTATTCTATTTATTCCGATGGTAACGACCTGTAACTAATCCCTCGTACTTTCACCATTTTGTACCAATAGGAATCACATTAGTTTGCCGTTGACACCTGGTAATAATTTTGACCGTATGTAATGAATAAAACAAACTAGCCCATCATTATTTCATCTTCGTGCTTCAGATATGGAAAAGTGATGAGTGCAGAGGAAAGTGCCATTACAGTTAGTACAGGAACCTAACTATTTTGGGAACCTACCCACGGTCTCTAAACTTTTCATCGGTTAAAGTGGTTATGTCAACAGAATTGTATATTAATAAAATGAATTAGGTTGAGTTTTATTTGAACTTGGAATTGCAGCAGCACTGAGATACTCTGAGGTGGTAGGACGAACAGCAGGAATAACAGATACAGAGATCGGATAACTGCGGGAGAAGATTTCAGTGATCTATAATAAAGAACCATGTGATAGGGAATGCCGTGACAGAAAATCTGCGTGTTGCATACGGGCGGCAGGACCATAGACGATTTTAAATTTATATGATTGAAGAATAGCTCCACCGTCCATGAAACCTGCTATTCAGGTAGTAGATGAGATCCTTTGAGTGACTTACTACTATAGCGACAGTAGTAAAAAATCATTAATAGAGCTAAGTCTGAAATGGAAAATTGATTGAATCACAGCAAGTGTTTCTTGTTTATAACTACGATATCTTGATTCTGCAGAAGTTGTACGCTTACTATAAGCTACAAAACGAGGTTCGCTGCGTTCCCTAACCACCTTTTTATCTGCTGCAGATAATGAATGTGGACGACGAGTTAGTACCTTCCTAGGGCCAATAAGCCTAATTTCAAGGTGCATACAGTAGTGACACGAGTAGTGAGGAGAACATTGGTAAAAAAATGGTTGATACTTGAAGGAAATTGAAAAACCCTCAGGTTTTCTGTCTGAGTCGACACAAAAGATTAAAAAAAAAAGGTTTGTAGAGTTGCCAATGTGAAATTGACAAAAAATATCCATTTAAAAAAAATTGCAAATAAATTTTGTTGTAGTGGATGAAAATTACTACAAAATGTTCGGAAATGAAGAATTATGCAAATGATATTGACGAAGAAATTCTTGTTGACCTTCACGTAGTTAATGAATTGGTGGAGAAAAAAATTCAAAATCAGGATGGATGTAAAAAAAGAAGAATAAGAAAAAATAAAGGTTAGCTGATCGATAGATACTGTTGTGAGGAAGATGCTGGAGGTAGTTGGTTGCCATGAAAGGGACTCAAAACAGAGGTGATGTACGCGTTGAAATGATGGAAATGAAGCCGAACCTCACAGAATTGGCAGCCAAGCAATCCATTTAGAACTTGGGAAATCAAAGAGAGATCAGCTACAATTACTCCGTCCTTCTAATGGCAGCAGGTGGCATAATATTCATGATGATGATGTAGTCTACATTGCTGGGTGGAATTCCTTTTTGGACACAATGTAGCGAAGAAATTTCATGCTGGATTCTTTCTAGGAGGTACTTATGGACGGGGTAACTAGAAGACCATATTTATTCACAACATACATATTTTTATATACTAGAGGCGTTTTCTAAAACTAGAAAAACCAGGGACTTCTATACTATTGTAAGGACATTAACATTTGTGAACACCCTGATGAAATTCCTTTTGTAAAACCCCCAGAACTCTCTTCGCCTTCCATGTAGAGCCTGTAAGTGTTGAGTAAATGAAGGCCGCTCGCCCAGCAGCACACTCAATAACACGATCTCACTCACCCGGGTGAGAGGCTGTTCACATAGAGAGTACTCGTATTCCAATCGCTGTTCAGTTCTGAGAAATGAAATGAAACAGCACATTTGGATATCTGCACAATGTACATATCTGGCCAAAATTAGTGACATTTTTGTGATTCAAAACGACAGTGTCAAAATAATGAGAAATTGTTTCACCTTTGTGTTAATGTGTAAGCTCTCACAGTGCAGTACAGTAACAAAGTGTTAATTCATTACAAGAGTGATGAGAAATCGGTTGAGGTAGAATTTTAGGGTCATCAATGAAATCTACGTTTTTTTATGGTTTAAGATGTCAAAAATTGATATATTCACATTGGATGAATTTGACTTTCCTGGAGGTATTTTAATATGGTAATGATGAAATTTCAAAGTAATCAATTTCCTAAAAATTTCAAATCAGTACCTAGGTCGGAAAATACTAAATGTGGCAGTAAGAGTCAGTAGTAGTACTTAAATTCCCATAGCTACAATCTATTGTCCAATGATTATGTCGTAACTGCGGATCAAGAACTATGTGAAAACAGCTATTGATGCAATTCTAATCAATATTTACTTCACAAACTACTTGAGCTGTACATCTACTTATTAACTGTTTGATGCTCGTAATTTTAATAACTGTTAATAATGTTTGCTGTTGTTGTTGTTTATTGTTTATCGTTGTTTGTTTATTTATTATTCTAGAACTTTGTACGTTACGTTTTAAAGTGTTCCGAGGCTTATCTTATTTTACATACATATAGGAAGTTTTCAATTTCAGCAAGAATTTCTCAATGAGTGATATCCATGGTTGTGAAAAAGGTACTCAAACAATTTTTAAATGGAATAAACTTCCATCGTAAGAATTTTGGCATCAACCTCACTCTGCTACTCGGAATAGTTTTCTTTCCATGATTTTTTTAACTTTCGCACACTAGTGACGTCAAAGCACCTCTCCCGCATGGGCGGGACCCCCTTGCCAAGCGTGACGTAACCAGGGAAGTAAACTTTGAAAAATAATAGAAAGAAATCTTTTCACCGTAGCAGAGTGCGGAAGGTGTAAAATTTGTTAAAATTAAATCTATTTTCATTTTAAAATATAAAATGAATATGTGGGTAACGCTCATTAGGCAGGTTTTCGTTAAAAACCTGTTACTACACTATTTTAACACCCTGAAATCATTTTACTGGAATAGCACACAATCACCAAAAGAGATTTCGCTTGGAATATAATGTCATGAATCCACAGCTCTGTTTACCAAAAAACTCCTCTATATGATTCATTTATTGCATAAGTCCTTACCTAGAATTTTAAAATTACCTTTCAAATGTACAGAAAATTGATACAAACAACTTCTATATCCCTACATCTCCTTAGATAACATTATGGCTTGTGCTTATGTTTGACACTTTCCTAATTCCTCGATGTATTCCTTTGTATTCATTTCGTTTCTTCTATAAATATATATGTTATTTTTTCAAGTTTTCCTGCAAAACAATGATTTATTCATATAAGAAGTGTTATCTGAAAGACAGCAGTTCGTGGTTGGCGTCCCTCTGTTTGTGATTCTGAGGTGAGTTTTCGACTCTTGTCGACATCACGGGGTTGCCGACACTTATACATGAGCATATGCTTTTTTTAAGAGTTTTTAAAAAAAAAAAAAAAAAAAAAAAAAAAAAAAAAAAAAAAAAAAAAAAAAGGAACCCATAAAAACAAGTTTTTAAAGTAACTCTTTCTTTTTCTCATGTTCTCGGTTAATTTTATTGTTGTTTCAATATTTGTTAGTTTATTCGCAACAGTAAATTGAAACAAAATCACATTGTTTCAAAATCACATTGATAATAACTTAAATTAAACTGACAAGGAAAATCATTTAATATTTTATTGACCCTGGATTCGTTGTCATTTTATGCAGACGTTCAATAGTATATAGTATATTTAGTGGGATATAAGATAAGACATGTATTCATTGTTGAACATTCAAATTTGGTAGTCTTTCTCATTTACCATGACGTTAAAAGGTAATTTAAACATTGAGTGGAGAGTTCGTATATTTAGTATATATAGTATATTTAGTGGGATATATATATATATATATATATATATATTTATATATATATATATATATATATATATCTTATAATATAATATATATCTTATATATATATCTTATATAATATATCTTGTAATATATATATATATAAACACTTGTAAGGTTTTCCATATTAAATTTCAAATTTTCGAAAATTTATAGTATAACTAACTTTTTCTTCGCAAACATTTGATAAATTAAAATGTACGCCAGCATGAACTCGTGTGGAAAATTTCAGATCGATTGGATATCGGGAAGTGGGTTAAAAATCGATCTGAAATTTTGTCTCAAGAAAGAAAGCAAGAGCTCAAGAAGAGCATAGAAGTTAAAAGAAAGAGTTTAAAAAAAAAAAAATTTTTTTTTAAAGGTTAAAGCCGCACCTCAACCAGAAGGGTCATTAGCGGCATTGAACAAGGTGTGTAAAGGGACACTGGAAGTGGCAGAATTCTAAGGGGAGCCATGTTGTATGCTTTATTTTTACGTATGAAGTGTTTTTTATTTCTTTTATTATTTCTACTATGTCAATAAACATTTATTTATCTTTATTTCAAAAGGACTAATTCAAAGTGCCTTTTTTTGGCATAAAAATGTACAAAATACCAAACTAAGTAAAGATCTGAAGATTTTATTATTACAGCAGAATATAATTTTTAAGAAGTTTTTACTCAAATAATAATAGACCACGTAAACATAAATTTTAATCTTGAAAATCATACTCAAAAACTTGCTTGAATTTTCGAAAAATAATGACACAAGTCCCCCCTCGTAATGAACTGTGTTTATATTAGTTTTATTACAGCGTCTGATAGGGTTAGTTGGAGGTTCCATTTTGTAGGCTACAGCATTCGGTAGCAGAAAACGTTAGGCAAATCGATCCTTTTCCAACCTGTCCCAAAATCTCGCCTGGTTCTATAAACCCCATGTGTTCGCACTGATGAAACCGCTTTCGCACTTCCCCGAGGCATCGAGTTCGCTTTGTTCTGGACACCGCAGATTCCGGAGGTTGAAAAACCCACGTTTTCTTCTGGAGTAGAAGTGCTTTGTGCACGCAGAAAGAGGATTCGATGATGTCCTTTGTTCTTGTGAGAGACATACCTGAAAGGAAATATCAAGATACAAGTGTGTGTTTGTGGGGGAGTAGTGCGAACAGACCTTGTCAAAACACGCCGTCTGCCCTCCTCACCGCAATCAATGGGAGAGATCCCTTGCAAAAACACTTCCAGGTGGGGGAAAACAGTCAATTTCTTTGGAACAATTAGATATCATAAAAAACACCCGATCTGGATAACAGACTTAACTGAGTTCCCATGGAGTATCTACATTCGCACGCTGAACAACGGGAAATGGAAGGTTTCATGTTGCTCCGACACACTTTTCAAGTGATCCTACGCCAAGCTTTCAAATGAATGAACAAAACATCGGATTTGCTGATAATTGATGAAACCAGGTGTGTTTATCTAACATCTGGACGAGTAAAGAAGAAACCTTCGCCACGTGGGTGGGTAGGCTAACTTCTTCACTGAACTTACTCGTAACTATAGAAACACCCGTCAAGTGGTCATTTGATTTGACGTTTACACACGCGTAAACGTGTATGAAACAGGGGTTGTTGGTGTTATTTATTATCATTTGCTATATAATATTATTTGGTCGGTTGTAAATCTAAAAGTTACCACTGTTTCTGTTGTTGATGAGTATGACACTCAGAAAGAACTAAAAATTTCACATTTCCCCCGTTCGAATATTAATGAATTGAAGATAAATTAGGGAAATGGAAAATCCCGTAGACTAATAGGGGAGAAGGGGTTATACCGCCATGTTTGGGAATACCGCCACCCCAAATAATTATTTAACCACCTGAGTGACAAATCTTGTAGCCAAATATTGTCATCATTAGATCAGCAGTAATATTGGAAAAGTTTTTTGGGGTCATTAATTTGTTTTCATCTAAGATAAGCGAGTTCATAGTTTTTGAAGCTCGGCGTTCTAGTTTTACTGGTGTTGAATTTTTCTGGTAAGTAACAGTTTTTCATACGTTTATGTAAATTGTTGAACATGACGACGTAGAAAAATCATAAAGCTTCAATTTCCACCTATTACTTATTTTTTATCTCGAAAAGTTTACTGGGGAAATATTGCCACACCAAATTCAGGTTAATTCCGCCATGGCGGTATTTTCCCAATGCTCCATTTCTCAGGCTTGTTTGATTTTTTTCGAAGTTTTTGTTGTAATATTCACCTATTTCGGTTTTTTGGGTTTGGGGGGGGGGGGGGGGGGATTATTATTTAACACTGCGAGTCGTTTGACGGGTCTATTCACTGTGATTTTCTTAGTGGATTTCGTTGAAGATAATTTGAATCTCCCCCAGATTTTAATTCTGCTTCTCAAAGTAGGAATGCACGTTTTACGTCTTCAGCAGATTATTTATACAGGGTGTCCCCATAAACGTCCCCCCCCCCCCCCCCCCGGCAAAAACCGTTAATAATGGGTCAAAAAAACAAATTTTCTTTTCAATTTTATTGTTCTTTTGTAAGGATCTAAAAAAAATACCACATTGCGCATTGCGCGTGTGCGCAAACGCGCGTAATTGACAACAACCTGGTCATTTTAAATTATAACCCCATTTTTTTGTTGCAGATTTGAATTTTGATGTGAAATTTTATGAAGAAATCACCTATCACTCGATTTACGAGGTGCTCGCAAACGGGCGCGATTCCGCTCCAAAAATGCACAATTAAGCTCTAGAAGTGCAATAAATGTGAAATATTCCGTTTTCGAAGATATTAAATTACCACATGTAATAGATGATTTTTGAGCATTTTTTTCGGGCTGAACCTCCAAATGGTGTTCATTTATTGATATTCGCAACACCGACTTGGGAAAACACTGAAACTACATTAGTTGTGCGCTTCATTTTAGTACGCTTTGTGCCTTGTGGAAATGTGTAAGAAAAGTGCGATTCTGGTAAATTTTTCGGTGTTTTCCCAACTTGGTGTTGCGAATACCAATAAATGAACACCATCAGGAGGTTCAACCCGAAAAAATACTCCAAAATAATGTATTTCATGTGGCAATACAGCTCAGTATTTCACATTTCTTTCTTTCAGAGCGTAATTGCGACTATTTGCGCGAATTTAGAAAATCGTGTGTGTAGAATTCAAATCTGCAATAGAAAATGGGGGTTCATGTTTAAAATAACAAAGTTGATGTAAATTTCGCACGTGCGCAATGCGCAATTTTGTCATTTTTGATATACATATATATATATATATATATATATATTTATTCATTTATTTATTGATAATTTCACTATCACTTTGGACAAAATCCAAAAAAAATTTAATTCTAGAAAGAGAGAATTTCCAACTCTTTTGGTTGGAAATTTGGTTCCTAAAATAGCATATATTGAATAAAAAGTTTCAGTCATGCAGTATGAGCGAATATTTGTCCGTTATTTTACTATATTATGTTAGTTTCGAAATTTGAGCACTTGGAGTGCAAAGACATTGTTCACAACCAGTTCTATTACAACAGAGTCGCTAGGTATAAACAATATTCTTCCATTCAAAAACGATTTTGGATTTTTAGCTTTTTCAGCAAATACTGATGGAATTAGAGTACATTTTTAAGCGTAATTTCGTGTATAAAATTGTTCACGCTGTGGTTCATTATTGATAAACTTCTTCAGAATAAACTCATAATAAAAAATATAATTTTAACTACCAATGCCGTTTACTGTAGGTTTTAATGATTTTTGAGTATATTTATTGAGTTTTTACCAATTTATTGCGCTCAAAAAGTGCTGGCTACCAAAATCATCCTTTCATTTGAAAATATTGGTTTTTTGGCTCAAGAACGAAGTTTTATCTCATTCCTTTTATCTATTATTGTCTGGAAACACACACACACACACACACACACACACACACACACACACACACACACACACACACACACACACACACACACACACACACACACACACTCAATTAGAAGTGAACATGTCGAGTTACATTGGGGAAGTGATATTTTATTAGCATAATTGCCCGCCCTATATAGGCGCGTGGATATTACATAATTGGCTAATAACAGATGGATATTGGTATGGATGATACAAAGAGTCAGCTTCAGGAGTGTTGCCTTGGAGATGGTAACGCCACATCATATCTCTCCACAGATTTTCCGGGACAGAGAAATGACAAAATTTCCCTTCTGTAGCCAAAAGTCGAGCAGTTTCTGCTGTGTGCCATGGCATCGAGGCAGAACTTAGGCTTTGTAAGAAGAGTCATCTATCCTCAATATTGTCAGGTCGGGGCTTTAAGGCAGGAGGTGGTCTGCTAGCTGGGCTAGTTCGTCTATATCATTATCGTCAGAAGCTGCCACAGTCATACGGATGTGTAGAGGAAGAGTTTGTTGCAGGAGGTGACGTAAGACAGTTGAAGATGTGCCTGTAGGTAGTGCGTATTTTTCTGATACAGGCCGCAGGTGTTTGGTCTAGTAGAGAGCTGGCCTGTTGGATGATCGAGAGAGCAGAGTCTTCATTGGGTACAGTGGCCACAGCTTCGTGATAGGTGTGTGGGAACTGGGTT
Source organism: Adelphocoris suturalis (assembly GCA_030762985.1). Classification (NCBI taxonomy): domain Eukaryota; kingdom Metazoa; phylum Arthropoda; class Insecta; order Hemiptera; family Miridae; genus Adelphocoris; species Adelphocoris suturalis. Next base: position 79,789,089 of record CM061045.1, on the reverse strand, counting down.
CGATGTTCATTACGATCTCTGCTGTCTTGGGATGGAGGGCGAGGACGACCTTGTAGTCACTTGGTAGGTAGGCTCGTGATCAGGTTCGTTAGCCGGGTTGGTTCAACTTGGTTAGTAGGCTGGTTTGTAGGTTCGTGAGCTGGGTTGATTAAACTGTAAGAGAAGAAAGAAAGGGAATGGGTTGCTCATCATCTAATAAGTAAAATTTACCTCTCGATTTCGAACACCGGACATAGGTTAGTCGTACCCTTGGTGGACGAAGGTAGAGCTTAAAATCTCACCCAACTAACTTGCCTGGAAAGATAGGTATCCCGTGGAGCAAACTCCCTTTCGTGTGGAGAGAGAGAGAGAGAGAGAGAGAGAGAGAGAGAGAGAGAGAGAGAGAGAGAGAGAGAGAGAGAGAGAGAGAGAGAGAGAGAGAGAGAGAGAGAGAGAGAGAGAGAATACTGTTTATTGAAAATAATGTTTTCATAACAGGGGGTTAGTGCACAATATTAGTAAATTAAGTATACAATAAATTCTTCCATACTAGACAAAACTCAAATATAAATTCATTTTTCCTTCTGGTAAGTAAATGTCCATCCTCAGTTATCAAAATTAATTCACTTCAACTTTGTTTCTCCATAAATTTCATAAAATTATACAAGGTTTAGAGCTTAAATTCATTCAATCTGTAAACTAAAGATATTATTCGATTTTCAAATTACACCATATATTATACTTATTTATTGTATTACTTATATATTAAAATTCGTTTCTTAAGAATGACCTTAGCTTCAGGGCGCTAACAATATATTTATATACACTGTTGAGTTTATTGTCAATAAACCTTGAGTTTATTCTCAGTAAATCTTGTAGTGTCTCATTATTTTTACTTTTTACATTCACAATGGGGTTGATCAAGTGTTTTCTTAGCCCGGAGTATTGGGGGCATTCTAGAATGAAGTGGCATAAATTTTCTACGGCTTGTAAATTGCAAATCGAACAAAGTTCGGTTGCATCCCATTTATATGATATACCAGAAAAGTAAAATTGAATTTGTTTTTCACCCATCACCCTCAATTGCGTAATGACCCTTATTGATTTTAGGTTGTTACCTCTATTCGTTCAACTATATTTTAGAATCAAGTTATAGGTGGTGCTATATGATGATAATACAATTCTTTCCAAGTCCTCTTCCTTTTTTATTATTCTATATCTCTCTATGATGTTGTTAAATTCATTTCTAATGTCACCTATACTCTCTAAATCCCACAAATATTCGTAATCTGTTTGTATGAGAATTTTCTTAATTGTATACGCCCAATTATATTTCTTTTCTGTGGGCTTTTCATCGAGACATTTCTTCATTTTTTTGTAAGCTATCTTTGGTAATCTGTCATCATCCATTAATATTAACTTGATCCACCAAGAAAGAGACATTTCAGCAATTTTGCAACTTAGATGGTCCGTTCCTATTTCATTTCTAATTACATAATTTGGGGTACTCCTGGGGAGGTGGTACAACTTCTTATAAAACTGACATTGAATTCTTTCAATAACTGGTTCATATCTATGCGCCCAGATTTGACCACCATAAATATAAAGCTGTTGAAGTCAGCATGGCGTCAAATAATCTAGTCGTGTTTTTGGAATATGCTTTCGAGTCGTTAATAATTTTCCTAATAATACAACCGCTTGCTTGGTTACCCTTTACAACTGCTTCTATGCAGAGGCAATATCGTAACCAATGAAGTTCTACTGAGGTGCGATTATTACTAGTTGAAAACGATAACCTTTCGTGTGTAACGTGTGATGTAGCAGTGTAAGCCAGTTTGTTTGATTGCAACTGGATAAGGAAGGGAATGGAGTAATCTTCATCTAATAAGTAAAATTTAATTTTCGAGGTCGAACACCTGACGAATGACGGTCTTAGCCCCTGGTGGACAGATGTGGAGCACAATCGCTCACTTAACTTGCTTGGAGATATAGTTTTCCTGTGGAGTAACGTCCTTTCCTGTGTAGCGCCAGGCGGACGGTGCAAGCAGGTCGGCTCAGTACATGTGAAGAAGGAAGCAGGGGAGTTAAGCGTCAGAAGGCAGATCCAGGAAAAGGCGGCTATTGTAGTGCGGGTGGAGTCTGCATGGTTTACTGTTGCTGATCGTAGTACTACAGTCGCTTGGTAGATAACCTGCTTCGCTTGTTGAGAATGCTTCCTTTCATGATCATTTTTCACTATAACTCAACGAGTTTATCTTCCGGACGAGTTCAATGTGTAGTCAGCAACCTGGGGGTCGTAGTTCAGCGAATTTACAGGTCCGAACGTCTAGACCTTGGTCTAAGTTGTTCAGATTGACGGTCGATTCTCTCGACGAAGGCTGAAAACTTCTTGTTTCTTGGTTCTCAAGTCGGGTATCACCAGATGTAGTGGTTGAGGATGGGAATAAGTGAAGGCGTCGAGTTGCAGTGGAGAAGTTATATTTTATTAGCATAATTGGCCGCATTATATAGGTGGCTGGATATTACATAATTGGCTAATGAAAGCTGCAGATTGGCTTGGATGATACAAAGTGACAGCTCCAGGAGTGTTGCCTTGGAGATGGTACTGCCTCATCACACAAACCAAACAGGGATGTCCCAGTAATGTATACATTACTTACCAATATGTTTGTCTTCATTTTGCTTGTTTATATCTTAAAAGAAAAAAGGAGGTGGGAGTTATGTTGAACTGGGAGACCCCCCCCCCCACCCCCACCCCAGTATATGTAAAATTTTGAAATCCAGAATTGTTTTAGATTGCTTTAAAACGAGTGTTAATGATTAAAATAAAGTTTTTTTTTTAAATTTTAATCTATTTAGTTGAATTTTCTGCGATAATGGGTTATAATAGCTAATTTTTGTACAAAATGAACCAATTTTTGTAATAAAGACTGCCTTCCGCAATGGAGCTTATTACAGATGAGCTGCGAAGGAAAATGCATGGTGCCCCCGTCTATTAATATTTTCACAGAGAGCGTTCGAAAAAAAGGTATAAGGGGAAAAAGGACGTTCGACGACGTGACGGGAGGGTGGTGCGTGAGGAGGGGTGGGGGGTTGAAATTGGCTCTTGTCAGTGAATACCGGGAGAAGGAGGCGGCCACAAGAAAGAGAAGCAATAAAAGGAGTGGGATATTTAGAGAGGATCGTCCATTGTGAGTGGAGGCGGTTATCTCGGAGTGGGCTGAATATTGATACCCTTCCTTCCGTGTTCTATTACCACCTACCGCCAATATACCACAACAATCCACCGGCCCGTCTCGATTTACAAACATATGACGGGCGAAAGGCGTGAGAGACCGGTCCTGTTGTGGGATGGGGGGTCTCCCTCTTTTTTCCCCCGTAATATCATTTCACGTCAATACGGGTGCGAAGGCGCTTCTCTAGAAACTGACTGTAGGTTTATTCGCGCAGCCGTTTTTATTTTTGGTGACTTGCAAGACACTTGAAAACGCCTTACAAGTCTTTTACTGGGTCTGTTGGCGTTGCTACTCTGTAGTGACTTGCAATACATTCAACAATCACCTACTAGTCTTTTGTGTGGACTCGCGGTCCTTTTTTCCCCGACAAGTCTTCCATTAATCATCCTGGTATCCACGCAAGACACTTATCATTCGTCTGACGAAAACTCCTCAGATGATTTCTGCAGAAATGTTTAAGGCTGGAAAGGAAGAAGGATATTGAGAACAGTCTACCATGCATGCTATGCTGCCAGGGATCGAATTGGGAACGACTGCTGCGGTCTCCCGAGTGACTCGCAGGTGGTTTGCAAGTCCCAATTTCTAGCAGTGCAATCGCACCTTATACTGGCGTCATTTCATCTTTCAAGTTCGTTTATCCAAAAATATGCTGTCTAATATTCGGCTTAGTTTCCTAATAATATTTTACCAAAAGTTCTCAAGGAATCGGAGCATTATGTGCACAAAGTGTATAACATTGAAATGTATAGTGATCAAACTTTCTCTTAATGATGTTGTGCACTAGTAATAATTTGTGTGAAAAAACATTTATTCTTTGAACTCATGTCAAAAAATGAAAAATAAGTAAACAATGAAATAAAATGAAATTATAGGTAATAATAATGATAAAATGTCCTGAAACAAACACTGTTTTCACGGAATTTTAGTAATTCTCGTTCCATTTAATTTCTACCAAGGGTGAATGATAAAACCGCTGACGAGGATTAGTGATGATAATCCAGTAAGTTATAAACGACGATGAGGCGAATTTGATTATTGACGACTCATCATTAAGTTCTGGTCCGCAACTCATACCACCACCTTCAGAAACGTGGGCAGCAACTCATACATCTCGAAGGGGATTCGGCCGCAACTAACCAAGTTCGCTAGCACTATGGAGCACCTGTCGCACATTACAGGGAACATGTTTATATTGCCATAGTGTCTATTGGGGTACTTGCAACGCAAAGAAAGCAACGAGAAAGAGAGCGAATTATGGTGCACGTGGGGTGGGATATAGTGGTGTCTCGACATTTCCCCTGAATTTTGCACGTTCAATATGAACATTTGAAAGTTTGCCGACTCCATTGCCAATTGTATTGTCGAGCTTATATTATGGTATTCTTCAACCAATGTGCTCCGAAGTGGGTTGAGTTCATATTTTACCTGGCTGAACTAGCGCTTGCAAGAACCAGAGGCGTTGTGGTGGTAGTCGTTGTGTGTTTGATGATCAATATTTCGGTGCTTATGTGCTCCTTGGCCGATTTCTTGGAAGGAAGAGCAGTTGTGTCAGTTGTCCAATAGGATCCTTATTTCTCCCAGCAGGGCCAGCTGGCTCCTTTCCTTGTGAATGGCAAGGGTAAGAGTTCATCAATGACTCAATGCATTACAATGGGCAATTTCAACGATGCGCGGGAAGACGTAGGTAAATTGTCTAATGCTAAGCGCTCATACGGGACCGGATCACGACAGGACTGTAATTTTATGTTCCTGAGCGTACTGGAGACCGGGCCACGACAGGACTGTTGGTTTTACGTACCTGCGCACATGGGACAGGAGACACAGAATAAGATCAACAGTCAGAACCAATTTTAAAATAGTGAAATTAGGATTCCTAAGGCAAAAGCTTTTATTTTTTCTTTTATTTAATCTTTGAAAAATTAAAATTTTGAAGACGGATGGGGACAGAAAATTGAGCTTGGCAGCATTTTACTCCATTTTCGGTACTAAAGTTTTTAGAAAAAGAAGAAAATTATTACACAAAGAATATAATAAATAATAATAATTAAACCCAGTATATAATAATTATTAAGAGAAAAGCTTCGGGTAGCGGTCAGACGGTGTTTTATAACGGACAATTTTTTTAGGTAATTTTATTCGATTCTACGCTCCTTGAAACGTAAACCATAATTTGAGAGCGGTCAAACTTTTTTTTTCTTTGTTGATTACAAAGCTTCATTATTGAAAATAATAAATCAATAGTATTAATATAATAATTATATTCTAATCTATAATTCTATAATTCTATTATTCTAATCAATAGTAATTAATATAATAAAATAATAAATCAATAGTATTAATATAATAAATCATCCGACTCCAATAAACTCATAACAGCCCTATAATGTATATAATTATACATAAGTGTCTGAGGTGAAAATACTTAAGAATATACAAACTTCAGTTATCGATTCAACAATTAATTTGCCACAGCAAAATCTTCACAGATAATATTCTTTTCACTAAACTCATTGATTTCGATATTTAACATTTATAGATAGTTTCTTGTTCTCTGCTTTACGACATTGAAAAATACCATAACATATTTACACTCCAGGCTCGCTGGTTTTTTTTTTTTTTTTTCAAGTCTGTTATGCAAAATGCTCTGTGTTTTTAAAGGGTAAAACTAGTTAGTTATGAATATGGTTTTAGTTGAGTTTGATTCAACAACCATTAGACGTTTAGCCTTTTTCAGATGCCGATTGTTTTATTAGTAGATATGGGAGCATTATTATTGCTATTGATTAATTTGTAGAATGTACAAGATTTTGTTATGTGCAATGTTGGTTCGCAATTATTATTTGTATTATCATTTGTATCATTATTTGTTATTTGGCTATAATTATTTCTACATTGAAAATGAATTTTGTATTTTGTTTATCCATTAAGAAGACAGTCATCTATGGCTATGATTACGCACGTACCTATATAATTATTATTTATGTTAAAAATTATTTTTCATAATAAAAGCATGTTTTCATTCATTCATTCATTCATTCATTCACTAGTTAGTTAATGTGAAAAACTCAGTTATGGCGGGATGTGAGAGACCTACAAGTTTACCATTCGATTTAGCGTTATCGGATCAGCTGTGAGGAGACCGGCCTCTGCAGTGACCCCCACTTCGATACGCCGACTGACCGAGGATTTATAAGACCCACGAGCGCCAAAATCCGGCATCTTTCGTCATTTTTATGAAACCCCTCGAATTCATTGAAAAACCGCGTTTTATAACATTAAATTTACTTTTCTCCATTAATTAGCGAAGTAAATGTAATACATCGTAGATTTTCCCATGGAGTGCCTCTCAAAATAGCATGAAAAACTCAGTTTCGCTCACGGATTTTAACAGTGTGTCTCAGGTGTGTGGTCAGTCCTCTGGTCACATTTCTTTTTTCCTCTGTGAAGACCATAATATCAGTTGGTACCTGCAAGTGCCGTACAGCCGAAAGTCTCCGGTGTGCGCTTGACCAAAAGTTTTGAACAACCCTGTCACAACCATTAAATAGTCTACTATCATTTTAATCAATCGTTGACTCATTTTGGTAGTTTTCGTTGTTTTCAGCGCATTTGTGATCACAGTTTTCCAGAGTCCATCTTCGAGGTGGCAGAACAGTGATTTCAGGAGCAATTATTAGACAGAAAGGAATTCTTCAATATGAAGAAATGAAAGATGTCAGCACTGGTCGAAAGATTTGCCTCTCGCGCTCTATTCGGACCATCCCGAAGCTACGCAAGCCAAGTGAGGTTGCCTCGGGATCGGCTCAACGCCAGTACCTATAATCAGTACCTATAACAGCGACCTGGTATGCTAAGTACTTCACATATCGGGCACGGATATGATCTCTCTCTTTAGGTTTTTTTTTTTTTTTTTTTACTTTGTAAATTTTTAAATTGCTCATCTGCGGAGATCACTGGTTTACAGACAAATATTAAACGGGGCCTATGGTACATGATCTATTTATAACTACATGGACGGAAGCACTCACCTAAAGAAAATAAAACATAGACATGTTATCGTCGGATATCGCATAGACAACTACCAAAAAACTTAATATATTATGACTGCTTGAGTTGGGGTAAGAAATGTTCACTCTCCTGAGGGAGATCGAACAAGTCCGCGCGTCACTCGTGAATGTTTTATTAGGCCTTCTGTTTTATTTAAGAAGCCTTACCTACATTGCCTGCCATCAGAGGGACGTCCTAAAAATTTGAAAGATTTGATCAAAATCTGATTTTATTGCAAGAATGCCACATTAATTGTCCTATTGCTGGGCCGTTTACCCTGATACCTATTTTTTGCTTCCGAGTCTACTAAAAAGCAGCGGAAGCATTGCTTTCACTTTTGGGATATGCTAAATTTCTCTTGTGTCCGTAAATCCTTGCAACAAACTTAATTTCTACAGTCTGCATCGGGTTTTCATGGAATTTTTAGGGAATGTTAGGCTTATGTTGTGTAGATGGTCCCTTGTCATTGTTCCTAAATCAATACTCCCTTCTGTCCATGCGCAAACGTAAATTTCATCATTAATGATAGTTCGTATAAGAGCATTCCATACCAATTTCAACATGTTTGTATCATTAGTGGCTGCTGTAGATGCGTGAATTTGAAATCCTAGTGACAAGCTTTATTTCCAGTTTTCATCAGATTTTGATGAAATTGAAATTTTTTTTTACGATGTTAGGGCACAGGAGAGTCGTTAAGTATCGTCCATCCAGGTCCACCAGCTCGACGTCCATACCAATTTCAAGTTGTTTGCATCATTAGTGGCTGCTGTAGATTCGAAGAATTTGAAATCAAGCTTAATTTCCAGTTTTCATCCGATTTTGATGAAATTAAACTTTTTTTGACGATGTTAGGGCTCAGGAGAGTCGTAAATTATCGTCCATCCAGGTCCATCAGCTCACAAGTCTAGCAGCGCGCCGATCCTTACAGACTTGGAGTCCGGGGGTGGTCATAGACCTATTGCAGGTTTAGTATTATAGGTCTATGGGGTAGATAGAGGCGGTAGCGGAAGAAGGCTTTCTAGATGGCTTATAGGAGAGGAAGTTTCCCAGGTTCTCCCATCTCAAAAATGAAATAAAACCCGAAATCAATCCTCTTAGTAAACATATAGATTAGACGGACAAAAATAGCACAATAGTGAGTATAGTTTGGTGGTATAGCACGCGCAAAAAACAAAAACCTAATAACTTCCGATTGTAAGAAAGTTAAGAGTAATGAAGTGTGTGCAATATAAGTACGTAAACGGCGCTTCCGTCCCACGAGGACTGGCGCTTTTGGGACAAAGCAGCGTCCCTTTTCCGCTTATCAATCGTAAAACCAGCGCTTCTGTCTGACACCGGGAAATATATTTTCTATTGTTAGATTCGAGTAATCCGATTTTAGAAGTCAGTGTTAAAAATTAACTGGTCAGAGGGAGGAAAACTGGTAAACTTTCAGCGTGTTGGTCCGTACGTGTGTTAGCTAGCTGGGTATTTGTGAAGGGGGCATGGGTTCATAATACTACGCCAGAGGTCGGTTTTATTTTCCATACAGACGCTTTTATAACTTAATTAATGCGATCGGCCCTACAAGATGAACGCTCGTGTGACAGACCCCCATTGTCAACGCTCTTGTGTCCAGCGGGTTTGAAGACAATATCATGTGTTGTTCACACACGCTGACACATACGCTCCTCTCTATACACTCTCCGTTCGTCGAAACTCGCACACTCACGCCGGCACCCTCCCGCTGACGGGCGATCGGTGTTCCATTTGTATTAATTTATTAGCGACCGGAGGCTCATTATCTTTCTGGTCATTGTGTGCTTGGTCGGGGGCAAAAATAGCATAGGCCCCTGTCACCAACAGATACTAAACCGACTCTTCTTCACCAGGGTAATAAATACAATCCTTACAAAATCTTTATAATACGATCGAAAAAAATTCTGTAACGAATTTAAAGAAAATTATAATAAAGCTGTTTTCCCCAAAATACTCTTACGTTGTTGAGTGTATGAGTTGCTGTATCTGTTTGAGTATGTATTACTTACGCCTCGTTGTGGACAATAATGTAGCGGTTGATGACTCAGGAAGGTTTTCCCCCGGTAACATTCAAAAGTTTGAAGTCATACGATTCAAGTTCAGCTCAATGGACAGGCAAATAGTATTCTCCTTCAATTCCAATAAGCTGTTCTGGTTAATTTCGCACAAATTTTTGAAATTCTGGTTAGGAGAGGATATTATATGCAGGGTTTTTTTTTTCTTCTCGGTAAAATTCTTTATGAACAAAGAGGAGTGACTGTACTCCTAAACAGTGTTGGAGTCTCCCTTTTTGTCTTTTTGGGCATACCAACTAAAAAACCGTTGTGGTTCCCTTTTTTTGGCCATTTTGGCTCCTCATATCTTTTTGTCTTCTTTATTCCCAGTATCTATCCTTCTCCTTTGCTTTTAGGACCGCAAAAATGTATGTTGCCACTGGGTTCCAGTTATTCTTCTCGGCAACCCATATTGTTGACGATGGTCTCCGGTGCCATATCTCCCTCACTCCTTCAGGACTCGGCGAGCACCTCCCCACTTTGGGCACACAAAAAATGTGTGATGGGCATTTTCATTCCCGTATCGGCAGTAACTGCATCCTATATCCTCCGTCTTTCCTATCTTTGGAAGGAATGAACGGAAATAACAATGCCAGTGAGGAACTGGGCGAGGTAATGATTCATTTCACCGTGCTTCCTATTCACCCAGACGTCCAGGCTGGGAATTAACCGGCAGGTCCTGCGGCCTCGGTTCTCATCCTCCCATCTAGTGTTTCTCCTCTTTCCTCTTTCTTGATGTTCCGCACTGGGTTCTCTCCCTTCCACATGCAGATCCTCCTTCGCTCTTCAGCAAGGAGATCTATTGGGACCACTCCTGCAATAACCTGAACAGCAGGGCCAGAAACTGTCCTGTATGCACCACATATCCAGAGAGCTCCTCTTCTTTGGATTGCCTTCATCCTGTTTCGATATTTTTGGAACCTCAGGACTTCTGCCCAATCCTTGGCTCCATACACCATAATGGCATCAGCTGTCCACATCAGCAACTTGCGTTTGGCCGGAGAAGGGCCTCCTACGTTTGCCATGAGCCTACTCAGATTCTCGACCACTGTTGTCGCCTTGTCTGCCGCTTTCCAAATCTGAGCCCAAAAACTAAGCTTGGAATCAAGCATTACTCCCAGATATCGTATTGCATTGGACGCCTCAATCATCTGCCCATCCACGTTCATTGGGATATGTCTCTCTATCCGTCTGGTCATTAGCAATACATACAATATCCGTCTTCTGTACAGCCAGAGACAGGGACCGTGACTCCATCCACCCTATTACAAGACGCTTCTTCTGGTTCAGTTTCCATTGGAATAGTTCTACTGTGCACGCAACAATTACTGCAGCCAGATCATCAACGTACCCTACCAGGAAGACACTGCTGGGCATCTCGATATGCAGGATCCTGCACTGCTCCTGAGGTTATTATTTTACTTTTCTGCCCTTCTTGGGTCGCAAACAACAGCCACCAGTTTGTCAAGTAGTCCTGGAAAACGCTGAACAAATGTGCAGGTACATGAAAGTTCCTCAGGGCTTTGAGGAAACCCTTCCATCTGGCCGAGTTGAACGCATTTCTTACATATAGGGTTACCATCATGCATATCTCCCTAGACCGATGGTTTCCTTTCCAGATGCTTTGATCGTACAGCTGCAACTACTTCATTGACTGCATTCACAGTCGATCGTCCTACAGTGAAGCCATATTGCCTTGGCGACAGCCCTCTAGCCTCTGCCAGTGCATCTAGGGTTCTGCATTTCAGCATCTTCTCATAGAGCTTTCCAGATGTGCCCAGCATTCATAGTGGTCTATTGGCAGATGCTGTACTGAGGTCGTCCTTTCCCTTTCCGATAAGAATAAGTCTTGCCATCTTCCACTGTTCTGGGAATATGCCCTCTCTTAGGCATGCATTATACATGTGTAACAACACCTCCAGTTGTAATTGTGCCACTATCTTCAGAATTTCCCCTGGGATCCCGTCTGGACTGGGAGCCTTTTTGTTCCCCATTGATCGCGCAGCCCGTAGCAGCTCGTCTCTGGTAAACAAGGGTATATCATCCTCCGGAACCTCGATAGCCTCATAATCTTCTATGGGGTGGGTAGGGAAGAGTTTGTCCACAATCCTTTCCTTGAACTCTGTCGGCATATCCGTGGTAACCACCCCCTTGAGTTTTATTTTATTTTATTTATTTTTTTATTTTTTTATTTATTTTTTATGTTTTTAGCACAATCATATGCAGGGTAGCCTGCACTCATGTGGTAGTAGTACTAAGTATGTTTAACGAAATTTCTCTAACACGAAAATTTTGTCAATTCAGCATCAATTGATAGGGAAACAGCATCATTATCAACAAGCTTTTGATCCTAATTTTCGTACAAAATAAGATTTTACGTAATTTATTCATCAATGTTCGTTCTGATTCAGCGAGACAACTACTGGAAAGAAAAGCCACTAATACCAAGGAACCTGATGAATCAATGCTGTTGATAAATTGGTGGGTAATAATGCTTCACAACGTCTGGTGGAGTTACTATGGTCAACCAATAAATGATTATTCTTTTTGAGCTTTTTTCTTCGCTTTTGATCTGTCGGCAGTTGCTTTTCGTGAAAATTATGAATCTGCTGGAAACAAATCTTTTAGAAATCTCTCTGATATTTTTTGTATGTCAATATTCAATCGTTTTTGCAGACTTTGTGTTGAAATATATACCCTATTCCTGGGTAGATTTTTCCGACATTGTGGGGATCGCAACCTTATTCAATTATGGCCGAGTAATTGGTTAAAGAATTAGCAGAATGCCGTACCAGACGTGCACAATTTAGGCCTTTTGTTACGATTTCCATGATCGCAAGATCTGATGTCGTTGAAGCGGTGGAAGTTGAATACGTCAGGTTATAGGATAAAGCAGAACGTTTGGAGATACTGGACTAACGAGTAAGCGATCTAATATTGAGTGTAGATTCTATCGAAGATAAATAATTACAAGAAAAATTCGATAAAGCCGAAGAATATAAAGATATGTGGTTGAATTTTAATACTGAGTTCAATAAAATACGTTCTATGAAACATCAATCAGATACTGATGCTATTTCATGCATTATCTAGTAGAACACATAGTAAATATGACAAGGGGAGAAGTAGTAATCTCAAGCTGTTCATGTTAGAGTCTAAATAATTTGATGATAGTCTTAAAACATGGATCACATTGTTGGTGATGTTGAATGACCATTGGAAAAGATCCTAGGAGAGATCCAGAATTGAATTTAAATATTTAAATCAATCCACTCTTGGTTGATTAGTTGCTTAATTTTTCGCGCAAGGAAGTGAGAGTAATGAACGATAAGAATTAGCTAGAACCACCTCTTCTCAACAACCCAAACTCCGAAAATTCATAAGTAGGTTGAATCACACAAAACTCATTCACCCACGGCTGCGGATATAATCAATGAACTCACTTATCTCTAACTCGGCAGGTATTTCATGCAAGCAATTTGGGTATGTCAGCTCAGCCTTCTACCTACATATTTATCAGTAGTAAATAGGAAAGCTAACAGCAGTCCCTGTTTTTGGTGAACTAAAGTAGAATCGGTTAATCAAAATGGCGATGAGGGGTGAGAACACAGATGGCTACACGTAACATATGATTGTGCGCACATGAATGGTTGTCAGTCTCATGCAAAT
>CM061045.1:78943586-79168586 GCA_030762985.1 Adelphocoris suturalis | reverse complement strand
CTGAATCTTTGTTGATTTTCCGAGTACCCTGAGGTATTTAAAAATCTTATAAGTGGTGGCATACCTTCTACTTACCTGCATAAACACGTGGGAACGCTTTAAAAACATCCCCAACTTTATAGTGAGAGACTGCAAAATTAACAATGATGGTCCAAATCTGCACTGAGTAAGGAGGTGCATTTTGCCTTGGAATGAGCCGCATGTTTGAACCCGTGTCACTGCGTCGAATGTGATGTGCAATACGTGTTTTATCCAATCAAACATCTATGAAAACAAGGTAATGTTCCTCGTTTGAGCCGTTGATATAAATTTGGTTTCCTAAGTCCACCTAGATTGGCCGTTTTTCTCAGTGTGCGACGTCTTGCCGCTGTCAAATTCAAAGCCTTCAACTCGAACTGCCTCTGCGGAAAAGATAGCTAGCTATATCTGGTCGCTAATTCTCACACCCATCGGCAAGATCCGGGGAATTATTGTGCAAAGTTTACAATCAATTGATTCTAAACAATCAATTGATAATTATTGTTCAGTTTACAACCAATTGATACCATAGAAATGAAGTGTACAACTGACCAACACCTCTTGCAAAAATTAACAGCAGTAACTTAATTGAAACACCTGTACAGAGTGATATAAGACGGACCGTTTCTTTACACGTCCACTCGCGTTCAATGCTCGAACCGCTACTGCTTGATTTTTCAAGGTCATACTTTGAAATCCGAGCAATCTATGGTGCTCTGGAAGTGATGCCCAACGAACTCATCCTTTCCTTCGGAATGTTTGATTTTTTTTTTTTTTTTTTTTTTTTTTTTTTTTTTTTTTTTTTTTTCCCCCACACACCCCAGATTTGGGCATAATCTTATCGTCGAATACGAAAACGATAATAATCGCGATAATTATTCGTTGATTCTGAGTCAACTGCGATTATATTCGTATTCGTCTAATCGTATTCGTGTGTCGGCGATTACACGAATACAACCCAATAAAATGCGTCACGGTCATCAATTCCAATAGGGCGTCTCTACTATAATATGCAAAGCCTTGCTGATATTACCTAGCTTCAGAGGGACGTCTTATTGGAAGAGATTTTAGACAAATAGGCTGGGCTCCAATCGTTGAATTCACTTTAAGAACGTCCCTCTGAAGCTAGGTGATATTAGCAAGGATTCGCATATTATAGGAGGGACGCTCTATTGAAATAAATTGATGACCGTGACGCATTTTTATGGGTTGTATTCGTGTATTCACCGACAGGCGAATACGATTACACGAATACGAATATAATCGCAGTTGACACAGAATCATCGAATAATTATCGCGATTTCAATCGTATTCGTATTCAACGATAAGATTATGCCCAACACTGGCTCTCTCTCTCTCTCTCTCTCTCTCTCTCTCTCTCTCTCTCTCTCTCTCTCTCTCTCTCACACACACACACACACACACACACACACACACACACATACAAATAAATATCTGTGGATTTCAATGGAGGAAAGAGATTTTAATGAAGATCATTTTGGACAACGAAATTTTCATTTTTTGATGCCATTGCAAAAGCTTAATTTGTTTGAAAATTCGCTAAAAGCCTAGAGATCTAGAAGGACCAAAACGAAGCCAAAAGTTGTATGAAAGCTCAACTCAGAAAATTTAGTGATATTCACATTTTAGTTTAATAATTTTTGAATGATGAACCTATGAGTTCGGCATGAGCGAGAGACAATATACGAGATACGACTCTTATCGATGCCAGATGGATTGTTGTAGGACAAAACTCTGAGACTAATGGACCATTTTTCATTACGTTTTCAAGGATTGTGCGTTATATCTTCTAGACGTTTCTCTATAAATTTCATTGCCGTTGGATTATTAGTAGTCTGGGCGCACGCGCTAACATTATTTTTTAAAGCGTCGACTTATCAATCATTTCGACTCGTACTGTGTTCTGCATTGTTCTATTTGTTGACGTTTATGCCTGCATTTGTTTGATCCTAGGATGGTCAGAGCGATCTGGGTTTTTAATTTTCCATCGATGAAGAGAGTCCATGACAGCAGGCTGACACCTTTTTTTTTTAATTTTATTTATTTATTTATTTAATTTTTATTTTATTTTTTTTTTTTTATTTTATTTATTTTTTTTTTATTTATTTTTTTTTATTTTATTTTATTTTATTTTATTTTATTTTATTTTATTTTATTTTTTTTGTCCTCCCATCCCAAGCCCCTGCACAAATAATTCGCAAGACTCGCCACTTTTATTTAATGAATCAGCTCTAAATCTCGATAGTTAGGTAGATATTAGTATAATCGAGACAAGTATTTATTGAAATAAAAGGGATTGAGGAGATAGAATTTAAGAGAAATTGATATGAAGCCGGCTCGGAGGAGGGGCGCGACGTGGCTTGTCCGCAATGTGTCGACGCGTGTGGAAATCCTCTCCGCTCCTGTGTCCCATATTTTAAAGGACTATATTGGAAAATAATATCCCTTGTGCCAATATTCACTAATCTTCTCACATTTTATTGGGGCTATGGTTCTGCATAACAATTTCAAATCGAATATTCGAAATCCTCTTTATTAAAGGATTTGAATTGAATGCAACATACAATGTAATTAATAGAGGAAAGCTTATGTATCTCATCCAACAATTGCTTGCAATTCAACCTATACGAGTGGAAAACTGTTTTATCACGTTTGACCGATAATTCATAATGAAGCGCCCAACATCTTATTGTCCAATATCATTTTGTGTATTAAACGTTTCTGATCAATGCACGAATTCACCTCTTTTTATTTTTTCAATTGAAAGATCTTGCCGAGATCTTTCCGAAAAGGTACGATATAGAGGGTACTGGATCATTGGAAGTAGTCGAAACAGTGGTATAAATCAAGCTGAATGTATCTCAGAGTAACGACTTCACACCCGCGTCTACCTGTGCGTCCGAGAGATATGTGTTTGTGTGTGTGAGAGAGAAAGAGAGAGAGAGAGAGACAGAGAGAGAAAGAGGGGGGAGAAGGGGGGAGAGAAAGAGAGATTTTATTTCCTCGATTAATTACATAAATATAATATCAAAGTCGCAATACAATATTGCACAATACAGACAATACTGTGTGAGTTGGGGGGAGGGCTTCCACTCCTTCCACCTATGAAGTAATTTCAAGTTCTTCCTATCGGATTTTTGTCTAAACCATTTCTAGTTATGAGCTGAAAATTTGCTGCCAGAGGTTTTCCAGGTTTCAGGATCCGGTGTTTTCATCGGAAATGAGAAATTCCAGCACACGAAAGTTGCCCATTTTGGTTTCATGACCGCCTTGTGTTCGGTATTCCTTGAAACTAACTAAACTATACAGGGTGTCACACTTTCGGGCGCACCACCGGCTAGGGTTACATTTTACTACTGATTTGTGACTTTCTTGGTCCTATAACATATATCTTTTATTTCACGCTAAAGGCCACGTTTTTCACTTCTACGATTTTTTTACGTTTTCGACCTTGTGCCACTAAAACTGTCATAACTCCCCTAATTTTCTGTCAAAACTCATATCTTATTATACTGTTGAAAATAGCATAAGATGACTTTTTAAAAAATTTTTAATGGAACGAATGGCTGAAAAATAATCCGTAAGTGAAAAATTTGTACAATTCCGAAAATTTTCACTTTCTTCAAAGTTTGTCTCTCGAAACGTCCTGGATGGAAATGTTCATGCTGTAAGCCTAAAAGTTGAATCACAATCCCAGCTTTCCAGTGGTGTAATCAATTTTTATTTTATTTTGTTAATTGGGGGAGAAAAGTATGTTTATATGTTGAAAAATGTGGTTTTTTTTTTTTTCTATGAAATCGAGGGTTTTTGTGAAAAATGACCCCTTAAGAAAATACTAGTTTGCGGTCGGTTCCTATATAGGTACTTTTTCACTGAATCGAATGGTATCACTTGCAGGTTTCTTCAACTCGTTACAGCCAAGTTTTACACTTCAACCAACAACTTTTACTCTTAAAAAACACATAAAATTGAGCATAACTAATAAACTAAAAACTAGCTTGTTAATGTGTAAAACCCGGTTGTAACGGAGTTGGAGAGATCTACGAGTGTTACCATTCGATCCAGCTTGAAAAAATTAAGGGGTCATAATATTCCCCCCCCCCCCCCCCCCTCCCGATTAACGAAGTAAAATGAAAAATTGACTACACCTTTGGGAAGTTGGAATCGTATTGCAACTTTTAGGATTACAGCACGAAAATTTCCATCCAGGACGTTTTGAGGGATACATTTGGAAGAAAGTGAAAATTTTCGGAATTTTACAAAATTTTCACTTAGGATTATTTTTCCTCGTTCATTCCATTTAGAAAAATGTATAAAGCCATTATAGAGATAAAAAAATCCTACGCTCTTTTCATCGGTATAATCAGATTTGAGTTTTGACAGAAAATTTAGGGAGTTAGGACAGTTTTAGTCATTTAGACATAAAGTCGAAAACGCGAAAAAATCTTAAAAGTGAAAATAGTGGTCTTTAGCGTCAATTATAAATATATTTTAGAGGACAAAAAAAGTCAAAAATTAGTACTAGAATCGAACCCCAGCCGGTGGTGCGCCCCAAAGTGCGACACCCTTTATAAAGTTACTAACCGATTTCGATCAAATTAGCTGAGATGGTGCAGGTAGGGAACCAGACGGTCCCCATGAGTTATTGCGGCCAGTTCATAGCAGCCTCTGCGCATGACCGAACGGAAAATATATTTATGTAATATTCCTATCTTTTACAGTTTGTATTCAATTCTGATAGGGATTGTGTTGTTAGACGGTTCCTAGTAGTTTCATCGGATAAACAGGAGCGCCGACGTAAAATCTTTAAAAATCATAAGTTATGCAGTTTGAAGTGTTTTTTCAAGGATATTGCAGGTTAGGGTCGACATGTTCCTCTACGAATTATATTCTTACAGATCAAAGGCATAGTCTGCTCATGCGCAAACGTAGAAACTACTAAAAACTCTGTTCTATAATTTTAATTTAAGGTAGTAGCTGTCCAATAACCTTTTCGCAGTTTCTTTAAGTTACGCTTCTGTAACAACACAAGATATGAACTATTATTAGGTATCCAAATTCGTCCGATCCATTTAAATGAACTATTCAACCATGTTATTGCTACGAAGAAGCATTGTGCCACATCCACCTTGATAGACATCTGCTGAGTGTTTTGGCGACAGAAGAAAACAACAAAGATGCTCATTTTCTTTCAACTGTGAAGCATCCAGAAATCATCATTCGCTACGCAACGGGAAAACAGCTTGTGCGGAAACGAACTAAATCACTCGCGACGAAGTTGTGGAAACCCATTTCGAAACGGGTCAGTTAAAAACGTCTATTTCCACGAAATTTCCACGCAATTGATTTTGTTCAGGATAAAAGTGGGGTTTATAAAATAAAATGTTCTTGCGGCAACGAATATTGCGGTCAAAGTGGTAGGAAATGCAGGGAAAGAATAGAAGAGCATCAAGAGAATTTCAGGGAAATTGAGGGTGGTTCTACATTTGCAAAACATCTTCAGGAATCCAATCATAATTAAAATTTTGGTTTGACAGATAGACAGTTTGTAGAATTTCTTCATTATTGTTCAAAGGGAGGTATGTTGAATGGACTTGAAAAACTCGAAATCATCGGAAGTGACAGGTCTGGTTAATGTTTAAATGAGGATATCCCTCAATATATTTAACCACTAGTAAGCCCATTTCTATAAAGCTTGGAATAAATTATCCCATCAAACTGTTGAAATCAGTAATTCTTCCCCTCCTTTCACTTCATTAGCTATAATCCCCCTTCACTTAGCTTGCAGTTGATTGGTTGTACCTCCAGCCCCCTTCCCTTTCCCTTTACCAATGAGATTCATCCTTCACCTCTGACTATATATGACGTGTCCTTTCTAATGTGTGTTCAGTTATTGTTTGTTACTGATGATGGCCTAACCGTCGAATCGATTTATTAGACAACGTTTTACACTAACTTTCGTTTTGTGCAAAGATTTGAACTCACGTTCAAAATACCAGGAAGATGATTTGCCACTCCCACTTTCGCCCCGCCGCCAAGAATCGAGTTATCCTCGCGGTTCAGATAGGTGAGATACCTACCTATCGAGGGTAGCAATTACGCTTCCAAACTTAGAAGGCGGGATCTCCGAAGACACGGACAGTTTATCTTAGGACGGAATGTGGAGATAGCTTATCTTGGAAGTTAGGAAGTTTAGCATAGAAGCGAGCAAAGTGAGAGTGCAGCCGCGTGGTATTTCGGGGGAAATCGATCGTCGACCGCGCAGGCAGAGTGGAACAAGCGGGATCCGTCGGCCTGTTTCGAATCACCTCCGAGCCTCTTTGTTGCGTCCTGCCTCCTGTGATCAACTCAACCAACCTAGAAAGCAAAAGATGAAAAAAAGAAAGCAATTTTGTAATCAAATCAAATTAACAAGTTCGGAAGCATACGTGTAGCATTAAAAAAAAAAAAAAAAAAAAAACCGGCCAGGTTGGGTGTGGCACTCGTTTATCTATCATGAATGTATAGATCATTGAAAAGTTTTAAATTATTTTAAAAAATGCCATAGCGGAAAAGAGTAAATCAAGAAGTAGCGTGAAATGTCACAATTGGTCAATTGAGAAACAAAAAATGATACTCAATGTAATTTACATTTGTGCAAGCGCAAAATGAACTGATGAGTTGAAAACAATGAAATAGCTACGAGACCATCTACCACCTAAATCGCGCATTCGCTGACAATTTCATCAAAATCGGATGAAAACTGTGGAAATTAATGTCATTACAAGTATTTCACATTGGCGCATAAGCAGTAGCTATTAATGATACAATCGTGTTGAAATTGATATGAGGTAATCAAGTCATTTTTTTCCAACTGTCATCCAAATTTAAGCGGATTCGAACGACTAGAGAGTGAAAAAATGGAGCATAATGGAATTTACGTGTGCGCATGCGCAGAATAAAGTATTGATTTGGCAACAATGAAACTGATAGGGAACGATCTACAATCTAACCCGCGCATTTTCTGACAATTTCATTGAAATCAGATAAAATCAATGGAAATTAAGGTCGTTCCAAGGATTTCACATAGGCGCATGCGCAGTAGCTATTAATGATACAATCATGTTGAAATTTATGTGGGATGATCAAATCGTCATCCCCCAACTATCATCCATATTTGAGCAAGATCGGACGACTAGGGCGTGAAAAAATGGAGCACCATGGGATTTAAGTTTGCGCATGCGCAGGATGAAGAATGATTTGGCAACAATGAAACTGACAGGGGACCGTCCACCCCCTAGTACCCTACCGCCCCCTCTGAAAATTTATAATTATAATATAATTATAACTAATTATTTATAGTTATTTATATTTGATTCAATTATCCCTAAGTACAACTTCCGTCTGGAGTTTCCAGGTGTCGTAGCTCTCCTTACCTAAGTACTCAATTGTAATCGCGTTCATACGTGGAATTTCGTACCTAGAAAGCTCTTGATCCAGAACCTCTTATAAGGTTAACCCTGTTAATAAGGTTCTCAAGGAGGTTAGAACTCCCAATCACAACAAACTATATTTTTGTTAAAAATATATTTGTGTATCTGGAAACTTAATGTTCGAATCTTTCGCAGTTAAATCCTTGTGGTACTCGTATTTCATATATTTAATCTAAGTCCTCATGATGCGGTCTCGGAAAATGTAACTATAATTTGTCCCGAGACGGAATTATTTAGCGATGAGTTGAGTCTTCTGTTTGGTGATCTCATTGTATAAGCGGATTCAGTGTCACCGTGTGGACACAAAAGGTACCGGAATTTAGTTCGCAGACGCCTAAATCAACGCTTGCAGACGCCTAAGATCCCCCTCGAGAGGAAATTTTCAACAAAGATCGTTGTCCAGGAGAAAATCAATTCACCTATCCCCCTCTTACTATCAATTTAAATAACAATCAACACAAAGTATAAATTCGTTTGAATTTAATTATGACCAAACTTTTATAAATGATAATAAGGGTGGATTCAGATCAGTTAGAAAATATGTTTTGAGTAAAACTAAATAAAAATGGATAGAAATACCGTCAACCTAAATTTCCATTTTTATCCGTTTTGAAGTATAAATTTTCAAAAGTTTTATCTCTTTGCATAATTCTTTAAATTCACTTAATTTTATAATTCAATACATTGCGTATTTCGAATTTTCTAGCTATAAAGCGATGGGTCTGACATGATTCTGGACGTCTAAAGTGTAATTTACGTTTAGAATATAAATCAGACCTAGCGGGTTGAGATGAATAAGAATGATATAAATGGCCTGTGACAAGCGATTTCCGATCCAAGAGTGGCGCCGAATAATATCAAGGTCATGGCCGCGACCGTGTAATAGCGTGAGGTGTGATGCGGGAAAAGTGCCTCGGAGTTACTCAAATTGGATATTCTAGCAGGAGTGCTTTCTAGTGTCACCACCCGTGTCCTTCGAGGCTCTTTCCTCAACTACAAAGGTATATGGGATTTTCCTTTTATGTACCCCCTCTTTCTCATTCTTCACCTTCCTTAATTCCTGCTGTCGGTGTCGCATAAACTTAGGCGTCCTCCCCACTATTTAATTTAGTTTGTTTGTTTATTTTCAACAGTGTGTTCTGTCAACCTTTTGAGGGAAGTTTTAATAAAAACAAATAAAAATAATAAAATAAATGAGGAAATCGGAAGTCCAGGAATAATTCCAGAACGCTCAATGACAGATTAGAAGAAGGAATTTTTGGAGAACATCATTTTCTATATATGGGGAAACAGTTGCATTAGAAACGATTATCTTAACGATTTTGCTAAATCCAACTATCTACGATGAATAGATGAAGCACTGTGAGTGGGAGAAGAAAGAACAATAATATTGGAGCGGTAATATTGTAATACGAATATGCGAAGTCATTTGAGCCCATTTGAGGGTTGACAACGTTCAAAAGCTAACTTAGGAGAAGAAACGTCCTAGCAAAGTGCCTCAATCCTACAGAGGTGGTGAGTTACCGACTCCGTCAACATCATTAAAATTATAAACGGGACTTTGATGAATTCTTTCCGAGGGCTGCACACCGCTTCAGTGTCAAATGCAAATTAAAACGAAGTTTGTCAAAGGGAATCCCAATGACGTCTTAGGGAGCTTTCCCCCCCTCCTCTCACCTGGCGCCCTCCTTCGTTCTTTGAATGAGAGTCGTTCGGTCTGCAGTTCAGCTATCACTTGAATGATTAGAGATTCCTCAAGTTTCTCGATAATGACTTCACCGCTAAATAGCTTCCACGTGGAGGTTTTAGTTGTATGAAGGATAAACCTTTTAGCGAATTTTCGTTGCATTTCTGCAATAGAAGCAAAGTTTCCTGCTATTGCAGTGGATCAGAAAATTTTAAAATCAAAGTTTCTGAAAAATGTCTTCATTTAAATCCGTTTTCAGGCATTCTGAAACGATTCCTGAAGTTTGCGCTTTTTCATATACATATATATATATATATATATATATATATACGATATATATACGACATTCCAGACGATAACTCTCCTTAGGATTGAGATGAAAATTCCGTTCTTGCTCCAAAAAATCAAGCTTTCCAAATGAAAAGATGAGTTCGTTGGCCAGCACTTTTTGAGCAAATTAAATAGGTCAAATTTCAAAAAATGTGCTAAAAAATCACCGAAAATGGCAAAAAACGGCTAAGAATCGTTAAATTGATAGTTTTCAGCAGCATATTGCTCAAATAAAGTTTGAAGTTTGAATAAAGTTTATCAACTATAAAATGAGACATTCAAAAATTTATGTACAATATTATTCTGAACAATGTACTTAAATTTCAAGCAAATTTGCTAAAAAATCGTTAAAAATGGCAAAAAAAAAAATAAATAAAATCCACAATCCTTTTTTGAATGTCAGATTGTTATTAAGAATGCGTTTTTGGCCATAAAGTTGATAGTTAAAATTTCTTAGACTCAAAAGGCTCAAATTTCAAAACAATATAACGTTTTGCATTATCATAATTTACGAAAATTCGCTCATACGACCATGCTGCATCGCTGAAATTTTTATACCCGAAGTCTCTTGTTGTTTTTTTTTTTTTTTTTTTTTTTTTTTTGTAATTTGTTGACAAATTGATGCCACAATATCAATTTGCATTTATACAATACGAAAAACTGCTTACGAATGTTTTCCATTACAGTAAATTCGATTTTTTTCAAGTACCCCACACTTTTCCTATGTGATTTGGCTTTCGTAAGATCCGTTTCAAAATCTCCAGAATGATTGTTCTCAACATAAGAAATCAAAGTCTCCATGGGCCCAAAAAATATTAATGTTAGGATTTTGAATTATACCCGATTTAAGCGCTGGAAATCGTATACTTAACCCTTTCATCATCGTATGGAAAGTAACTTTTTTCCACAATTTTTGAGATATCGAAGTGACACTTGGAGAGTGTTTTTAGGGTGTCAATACTGTTTTAAGCTTGAAAAAAAAAGAAGTAAGTACTTACTTCCATACCCTCCCCCCTTTTTGGATAGTCCGAATTCAACTTATGGATTTTTTATTTTTGGGCTCTTAAAACGTAGCATTAGACTTCCCAAAAAGTTGCTTTCCATATCATGATAAAAGGGCCTACGTGTACGATTTCCTGCGCTTAAATCGGGTATAACTCAAAATCCTGTCATTGATTATTTTTTGGGCCCTGGAGACTTTGATTTCTCATGTTGAGAACGTATATATATATATATATATATATATATATATATATATATATATATATAGGTATATGTGTGTGTGTGTGTGTGTGTGGTGTGGGGGGGGGGGGGGGTTGTGTGTGGTGTGTGTGTGTGTGTGTGTGTGTGTAAAAAAAATGTGCACAAAAAATCACTAAAATGGCTGAAAACTGCTAAAACTAGATAAATTCTATCTTTAAAACAAATTTTAGTTAAAATGAGTTTATCGACAACAAACTATATAGCATTAAAAATGTTTGCACAAGAATATGCTGAAAAATGTTCTTAAATATCAATAATTTTTGCTTAAGAATCTATAAAAACGGCATAAAAGCTAAAAATATAGAAAAATTGTCAATCGTGGAATATTATATTTTTAGCCATACAACTGGTAGTTAACAATTTATTTTCACTCAAACTGTTGAAATTTTAAAACAGTGTAACATAACATAAAAAGACTTTTTACGAAAATTTGCTGATACAGTCATGCTGCATACGAACTAAAAACTAAAAACGAACTAAATCACTCGCGACGAATTGTGGAAACCCATTTCAAAACGGAAGTTAGTGACACTAACTTCCGTCATGCTGCATGCCTGGAACCTTTATCACTTTGAGTGCCGAAATCGAGAATATTCAAAACTTTTTTCCCCATCTTCTGAAGTTTGTAACAGTGAAGCATACGGAATCCCCTGGAATTTTCCTCCATAAATAGTTAGGGATATAATGGGTTATAGGACTATAATTTTCCCTGACGTTGCTCAATACGATGTGAGCAAGCTGGTGGACTCTCGGTGGACTCACTACAGCTTTCCAACCTTCGCTCTTCAACGTCAAACTTATCACGTCCCACTAATCAGGCGCTAAGTTATTCAAGAACTCCCGTAGGTATTTTCCTTTCTGAGCTGGAATTAATCGTTATCAATTCTCTTGGTACACAAATTTCGACAGATCTATCAATGGGGTTATTTCCGACGGGACAGATGAAAAATATGACGGGAAAAAATTAATTAAATGCGCGAAACTGCGAATTTCAACACTTCCTACGGTTTATTCATTCCTCACGACCGAAGTCAAGGAATCTTTGTGTTCGTGAAATAAGTCGAAAAAATGTGTATCCTCCAAAATCAAAATTTCCACTTGCTTTTTGCGTTTCAGAGCTCGCGGATCAATTTCGGTACTTGTTGTTATTGGTAAATCCATGTCACGCCCAAAATTATACCAAGTTTTAGTCCGATTTTAAAGAAATTTTCAGAGATTTTGCGGATTAGCTCCTAGAAGATCTCCTATAATTTTCATGTAGCCTATGAGCATGCGCAAACGTTAATTTTTCATAACGTCGTTTTCTCATCATCTGCTGGTCTGATTTTGGTTTATTATTTTCAATAATGAACCTTTGTAATCGACCAAGAAAAAAAAATCGTTAACCCCCCCTGGAAATTTTTTGGTTTACGTTTCAAGATGCGTAGAATCCAAAAACCGAATTAAAACAAATCCGTCCGTCCACCGTCTGCGGCTTTTCTCCGAAATTAATAGACCAAACTTAATGAAATTCGCGTTAAAATCACATTTGGGGTCTAAATGGTTCTAGAAGCTTGGCATCACTTTGGGTCGACACTAACGTAGCATTAAAGGCATTAAAGGTAGCATTAAGAAGGGCTAAACATTCAAAAAGTCCAGTCATGCAGCATGACCCCATGAGCGAATTTTTGAAGAAATCTTCGACATTTCGAGCGGAGCGAGGCCTTGGGTCTGCGTGCTAGTACGTACATAAATAGAACTTCTTCATAATTTCATGGCTGATATTTTCTAAGCCACAGTCAGTATTAAAGCTACATCAAGTCCTAAAACAGTTGAGCATAAAACATTAAAGAGACCGACCGAGAGAATCGGAGGACGGAATATTTCACAGAGTAAACTCATCAGTTCTGATTACATTTTTTTTTTTTTTTTTTTTTTAACAAGCACCTACTACCTACATTTTAAACAGCATGGTTCTAGGATTGGTTATACAGGGATACTTCCATAAGAGTAGTTCAATCTGAATTTGGACAATGTTTCATGCAAATATTACCGATTTTTACAACTAGCGAACGGCATTATTTCGATTTTTGACTGATTTTTCAACTTTGAAATTTTTGAAAACTTGATACATATTCTTATAGGAAATTTTATGCTGATTCCGAATATACCACATGTTAGTATGCTGAAAAAATTATTTCGCACAACAAATCGCAAAAAACAGGCTATTTTGAAATTTTTGACTACATTTTTGAAAATTTCAACGCGAAGATGTAATCCGATCATGCTGGCCAACGAACTTGAACTTTCGTTTTGTGTCCTTAACATTTTAAAATTTGTTTGAAGTTTCTAGCACAATTCTACGGACAGTTATCGTCTGGAATGACACATACCTACATATATACCTACATATATACATACATACATAAAAAAATGCGTTAAACTTCAGAATATGATTCAGGATAGCCTGAAACGGATTTCTGCATAAAATTTTTTCAAAAATTCACATTCTACAAATTTTGAGGCGAGAGCAATAGCTTAATTTTCTTCAAAAATTCGCTAAAATCGAGATCTCAAAAACTTTCTACGTACCTAACTGTAATGTTATTTGCATGTCAATGATATATTTGATCCCAAAGAATCGTTTAAAACCATTCGCAACGCTGTACGTTAATCGGTTCGTTTTTCTTAAGGGCTCGAACATCGAAAAACACCTTCGAATTTCGAAGCGCGATTTTTAATGCGCTGCTAGCGGATCTATTGAATAGCCGATCAAGCTCTTAATTCCATCAATGACCGCTAGATAGTAATACTGGAGTACATAAAAATAGCCTTGTAAATATCAGCTGGTATATCCAGTTATCAGGTGATATAGTTCCAATGGAATTTGTTCTAACGCTGCGAAATCGAATTTTTTAACTATTGTCCGTGCGGATGTACGTACTACTGTAGTATTGGTACCTAAATGCTAAATTTCATCTCTTAAATTGCTCCCAAATCTACCATAGGTAGCGGAAGCATTGTTTTCACTTTCGAAAGATTGAAAAGTTGTAGTCTCCACAAAAATCAAACGGCTGTTTTTTTTTTTTTCCGAACAACTTTCTTTCCGTGTCTTTCTTTATCTATCTATGAGTGTATGTGTGTGCGTGTGTTTGTCTGTGTGTATGTCCCCAAATCCTTGTGACAAGCTTAATTTCCACAATATTCAACCGATTCTTATGAAATTTTCATGGTGCGTGGGGGTTAGAGTAAAGATAGTCCCCTATGAATTTCGTTGTTCCCAAATCAATACTTCACTCGGCGCATGCGCGAACCTAAATTCCTTCAAGCATAACTTTTGTACGCCCTGGTCGTCCAATTCCGCTAAAATTTGGTGCTGGGGGACAATCGTTTAATTATTCCATGTTAATTGGAACATGATTGCAATATTATTAGCTCCTGCACATGAGATTTTTTTTATAATAGCTTTGTTTTCGAGTAAACCAATTTTTAAGAATTTTTCCGGATTTTCGACCTTAGTGTACTAAAATGGTCATAACTACCTTGATTTTTAAAGAAAACAAAAAATGGAGGATACAGTTGGAAAGCATATTAAATTTTCTTTCGGATAGGCTACCTAACGTGCTAGATAATACAAGTAACATAGTCGGGAATCAACCCCCAAGTCAAAAAATTTTGAAAAATGAAAAACTACGTATTTTTGAACCAGCTATACGGCATGGATAATTCCACGGAATTCTTGTGCCTGCTGCTGGAAAAAAATTCGCAAACTGTCAGCTTTTGAACGGTCAAGTCAATTTTACTTATACTTTGTTAATTGAGAGAGAAAAGTGTGTTTGTATGTAGAAAAACATCGTTTTTTCCTATGAAATCGAGGGTTTTCGTGAAAATAAACCCTCGAAAAATACGAGATTGAGACCGGTTTCCACGTATTTTTTCACGCTGAATCGAACGGTCACACTCGCAGATCTCCCCAACTCCATTATAACTTTAACTAACTAGTTTTACCTTCAAAAATAGATAAAATTGAGCTTAACAAATAAACTAAAAACTCGTGAGTTAAAGTCCACTTCCGATCGAAATACATGCGGAATCTCAGACAGCTACAACAGTCTGAAAGAGCACTAGGATGGGTCCTAGGGACCCTGGCCTCAATATCAACGACTAAATGCGTTCAATTGCTTCCTAAATAATTCATAAAGTAACCATAGAAGCCGCTATACGTATATGCGAGAAAAATTCTTTCTATATAGATATATTCCATAAATATATATTTCTTTCTATACGTTTCAAATTTCTTTCTATACATATATGCGAGAAACCAGGACATCGTGAATCATTTCTCCAGTTCAGTGATCAAGATTTGTAGATCAAAATATTTTTTCTCCTTTCTACTTCCTCGTAAAATTTCTTTTAAAAAATTGTGTACGTACATGTACATATATATGCCATTCCAGACGATAACACTCCTTAGGATTGAGATAAAAATCACGTTCTTGTGTCAAAAATCAAGCTTCCCAAAAGAGTTTGTTGGTCAACACTTTGAGCACACCAAGTTGGTCAAATTCCAAAAAAGTACTCAAAAAATCTCTAAAATGGCTAAAAACGGCTAGAAATTGTTGAATTAATTTTTGTTAGCAGATTTTAGCCAACAAAAAAAATTGTTTATCAGCAACGAACTAGGGCAATAAAAATTTACGCATAAAGTTATGCTGACAAATATACTCAGATTTCAATAAAATTTGCTAAAATTCGATAAAAACTGCAAAAAAAGGAAAAAAAGCTAAACATCAAAACCCTTTTGTTTAATAGCAGATTATTATTTTGAACGAGTTCTGTTGCCATTTATTGGTAGTTAACAATTACCTTGCAATCAAAATGCTCAAATTTCAAAACAATTTAACATCACACAATACGATAATTTACGAAAATTCTCTCATACGATCATGCTGCATGACTGTTTTGAGTTTCTTTTCCCTAAATTGCACAGATTGCGTGCTGTACGATGGTTAGCAGGCATGTGCATTTCGCTCTGGGAGATAGGCCAATGACTTGACTTATAAGTGGCTAGCTAGTACTCAGAAAAGGGCAGCCCGGACGATCCTAATGTGCCTCGATTATCGTTTTAGGGTTTTTACATGTGTCTTGAAAATTACTTGCTCTATCTTCCGTATAACACTTAGTTTCTGAAGTGGTTAGACGAAGGAGTGGGGTAAGGTCCGTTATATGCGCTTAATTGGACTCCACTTGGCGGGTGGATGCAATTTCGCTAATGCAAGTAGGACCAGCGAGCCTACTGCTGTGCAGGGTGGGAGGGTGGAGATGGTGGAGCCGGAATGATGAGCGAAGGGGTGAGGGATGATCGGTGGGGGTGGTGGAGTCGAGATTCCTACAGCATCTGCGGTCCTCGCAAACCGAGAACTGCGATTAATTCGAGTGGTTTCGCTTGTATTTAAACAGTACACCGTTGAAGAGGCCCTGAAATGAATGCGAGGGCTGCACCCGACAACACCAATACCGCGAGATTTCATCGCATTCGTTCATTTGGTATTTGCTATCAATGTGGGAATATCAACAACGGCTATCCTCCAATCAAACGAACTACACTCTCATAATCAGGTTTGCAATGTTTCGTGTTTCAGAGGCATCAGGTGGGTCATTGAAAAAGAGAACGGAGCGAGGGGAAAGGGCTTATTTAACATAGCTACCCTTCATGATTTCCCAATAGATACTCAATTATGTCCCATCGATATAAATGTTTGTACATGGATGTGGGACCGCTCAAGTATGTGTTTCACATGCGATTGGTTTCCACGCTTCTGTATTGCTCCACAGGGGGTGACGAGGAAGTTAGTTGCTTTAAGCGAAATCATCAGATCAAATTCCGATCCTCCCATTGGAAGAGTTGATGAGATCCGGAGCAAACAAAAATACCAAACCTGATATGGCTCATTACTTTTAAATGTTTTTAAGATTATGTTTTTTGTTGTTGGTTCAATTTTTCGTTTAAGAAGAATTTCCCCCGTGAAGCTGAAATGTGATATTTTCATTCATTTTTTTATAACGCACGTACTTAGTTCTCGGTAATGTGGGCCTTCCACTTTGGTTATTATTAGGTAATAAAGCACCTTAATCGCTTTGTAAAAACCCTCATTTCCAGGCTATTTACCTGTCTTTCCCTTTCGTAACCTTTAAGATGTTAAAATGAAATTTTGGGTAGCCCAATAACTTCCTCGCACTTTTACCAGTATTTTATGGAAATGGAAAAATAGTAGTATCAGTACTTTCATTTAAAAGTATTAAGTAATAGTAGTTTCTGTTGCAAAGGATGAACTTAATTTATTACCCTATAACGTCCAATTTGATCACAATTCGGTTAAAGTATTACAGACCTCGGATGGCCAGTGGCTAACGTTCATTTAACTGAAAATGCATTCATAATTTCCATACTACAATTCGATTGTTTTCAAGTGAGCATTATCAAAGTCATTCCTAGGTTTTTTTCCCAGAAGCTTCCATTGGTCAACCGCCCGCGATCCGCGTTACACCACCATTTCACGTTAGCCTTTATTGGTCTGAATAAAATTGGTTCTTAAAGGACTATCTAGAGCCCAACCCGCATCAAACGAAAATTGAGTAATGTAAACAACCATTGCAGTTTTAATTTTCGTCCGACTGCATCTTCTAACGTCACGGCCTTCATCAGCTGTTCATCAACAGAGCTCGATTTCAACTATCAATCTAGGTCATTCATTGCCTAGCCTTCTTGTGGAAAGGAATTTGCCTGATAAGAAACGTAAAAACTACCTTGAGTAGTTTTAATAGTTTTCATGCTGCCGTAGTTTTAATAGTCTTCCATACAGCCGTAACTAAACATAGAATATCAGACTTCACCACACATGTACATTAAGCTCAAAAGTACTCAGTCATGCAGCATGGCTAATATAGCGAATTTTCAAAGGAAAGTTGTGGTTAAAATCAAATTAGGCACTTAAATTCTGATCATTGAGGCCAACTATGTCCGAGAGGGGAGAGCAGTGAGACGAGATGCAAAAGAAAATTTTAAGATACGCAGCCGCATTCGAAAATTTGGTCAATCTTGAAATTTGTCATCTAAAAGCCATGTTCTCCATTTTTTATCAATCTTGAAGGTATAGGAATTGTTACAATCGACTCAGCGCTAAAAAATACTTCGACTGTGACACCCCACATGCCCTATTGTCGAAAAACCAATTTTTTGGCATTTTATAGGCCTGTAAATGGTAAATTTGTACCCACAATTCTGGAGCAGTCTGGCTGACCAACGAACTCGACCTATATTTTGCCAAGACGTTCATTTCTGCTTTGGAAGGTAATTTATACGACGTATTATAAGAGAGTTATTGTCTGGGAGTACACCCTATATATATATTCATTCATTCATTCATTATGTCAAACTCTAGGATTCATTTCAGAATGTCTCAAAACGGATTTCGATTATGGAAGTTTTCAAAAAATTTTATTTTAAAGTTTTTGGAGCCATTGCAATAGCTTATTTTTCTACGAAAATTCGCTTTAAAAAAATCAAATCAGCTGAACCATCTTGAAAAGATCGCGTACAAATCACTCCTGGAATCGCCTACAAACACGCTTATCTAGAGAACTGAATATGGTCCTTTAAAATGCACCTTCGGCCGACGTATTCCACCAATCTTTGCCTTAGTTTTAGAAGATCTTAAGAAACCGTTGAATTTTTACCATCGTTAAATTATTTTAGAATCAAAGATTTCATGAACTTTCAGAGCACGACTGTTTTATTTTTCATATTTCTCAATGTGATTATAACACATCGTTTACAACCACAAACACAACCGAGACTTGCTACACAACAATGCCGATTTCAACAGAATAAAACCTGTTTATATGAACTTTTATTAACATTTTTAGTTATTAACGTTATTAGTGACATTACATTAGTTACATAAACATTAGTTTATTAGCATTGGTTTCAACTTTTTTGCTGTTAATTCTAAATCAATTTATTTTTTGTTTACTGTTGCTCCTTCTGTATAAAGTTAAATAACTGGATTCTTATAGTATATTTGGTAATTGGGCTTGTCTCGTATTGATGATAAGTAAATAAGTAATTACCCGGCGTTGTGAGTGGTTCCTCTGAAAGATACCGTAATGATCGAATTCTCGGTTTTTCCCGGGTTTTACAATTGAAAAAGCAATAACTTGAGTAATAACTTGGAAAAGTGCTTGGGTCTTACATTCGTTATAGAGAGGAAGCCGACAATCTTAATGTGGAATAGGTTAGATATCATGGGATAAACTCTATAATCCTTCCCTGGAGTTGTGTTCAACTTATTCCTCGTACAGGCTTATATTTCAAATTTAGTGAACGGTGTCATTAGGTTAGTAGATCTCATCATCCTGAGATTTGTATCACATCATATTTGAGATTTTGGAGGAATGTATTTGCTAAAAATCTCTACTCACCTTTATGAGTAGGAGGATTATTGATCTCCCATTTTTTATAAACTCTATTCTGAACCATATTTTTGAAAGGGGAGTTGATCTTGTCATATCACAGCAATAGAATTTTCACGAGTTATTTTTGCCTACCACAACTAAATTTTGAACAGTTTCATACATGCCCATATAAATTTTGAAATTCATGCCTGTGAAGAATGGTCTACGGTTTGAAAAGTTCATGCCTGTGATGAATGGTCTACGGTTTGAAAAGTCTTCCTGCAGAGCTTGAGAAGTTTTCTTGCACTTATCATTCCGCCGAATTGCGTTAGGTTGCGTTGTAGGTCGAGGTTTATACGTCGGGATAGTGCTTTCAGTACCATAGTTTATCTTGGCTAAAAGTGTATCATAACCTATGGGCTGGGTAGAATCCTGATTTAAATTGGACATGTTTTGGTATTCCGGCGAGCCGGCTTCATTAGAGTTCCATTCGCGTGTGGATGCAGTTTGGGCTGGAACTAGATAAGCTGAGGATGAATATGCTACTGGGAGGTGATCCGATCCAATAAACCGTCCCCTATTTCCCACTGGAATAAAGTGGCTAGATTGGATGAGCAAATTGTGATATCAGGTGCCGAACTGTATATAGAGTTTTCTCTGGGGATTATTGTTGGGTGATGTGTTCATGAACACTAAGTTTGAGTCCTCCCGTGGAATCTAAAAGTTGTATACCCTTCCTATCTGATGTACTCAAATACATACAAACAAGGTGAACATTCATGTCTCTGCCAACAATAATTTTGGAATGGAAATGGAATGGAGTCAATAAATCCATCCGCTTCCAGGGTGTCAAATTATTCCGATCGTGGTTGTAGAAAATCATTGTATGTTGCTCTAAATCAAATTAATATTTGAATTTAGGTGCAAACCGTTGAAAGTTGTCAAACTAAGGGGTATTCAAAGTAATATCGTCTTAAGGTAGGTTCTCTAAAATTAGAAAAACGCAAAAACTACATACTTGTGTGAAGTTGGCGGTAGATCCGAGGGCGCTAAAGGCCGACCGCCTACCCAACCGGGGTCCCGACTGCCTTCGCACCCCGTCGCACTCCGACCTAGCTGATTCTCTGGTAAGGACGGTACAGTGTGCGTCTACCTCTGGTATGTACCATTATTGTAGACTCGAAGTAACAGACAAAATCACCCCTTTCTTCCACATAATGGATATTTTCTCAAAAACGGATTTTTCTATTATTATTTATTTATTATTATTATTTTTTTTTTTTTTAACTCTACATACTACTTCTCTATGAGGTCTCCAATAATGGTACATACCAGCGGTAGACGCACACTTCACCATCCTGCACAGAGAATCAGATAAGTCGGAGCGCGACGGGCTGCGAAGGCAGTCGGGACCCGGTAGGCGGTCGGCCTTTAGCATCCTCGGATCTACCGCTGGAAATCTACCACCAACTTCACATAAGTAAACTAGATCCATCTGCACGGCCAGGCCATCTATTTTAATTTCGGATTGAGAAATTTTCTATTTGGCTTAACCAACTTTCGGTTATTAGAGCTAATGATATACCGTAAGACAGCGAAAATTGTTCCGATTCTCCAAAGTTGAAAACTAGGGAACCCGCGTTCCATTGCAGCACATAGAGATTGTTCAAAGTTGTCATGGTATGGGCTTAGAAAATATCCTATGCAAGTTTATTCCTATTAAATAATAGACAATCGAATATTTTTTGCAACCCGTTGAAAGTTATCAAACTAAGTGGTATTCAAATAATATCGTCATAAGGAATGTTTGCCGACCGTGGTCGCGTAAGCTAAGTGAACTTTTAGGTAGTTAGTTTCTCATTCATCAGCCGATGTATTGTTGAAAACCGGAGGAAGATAAGATGTTGCTGGGATCCTATCTCGTCGACGTCTCGAGCTATACTGAGTTTGATAGTTAGAAGTGAATAGTTTCTTAAAATCATTGTCACCAAATCAAGATCTCATGAGGCCGGTGCCATGCCAACCTCTTTAATGCTGCTGTCTTCGTCATCAAGGTTGAATGATTACTGAAGGGGATAGCGTGGTAAGAGGATTGCTGAGTGGAGACAGGTGGAGACGAGACAATTCGATTTGTTTCAGAAATCAACGTGAGTGGTTCTTTCATTATACAAGTATACGAATATTTCTATCTCTGAAATGGGTTGCTAGACTTCCGCCTTGTTAGTCTAGTCTGTAGCAAAACTAACTGAAGAGGTTTTAGCTAATCATCGTTCATTTTTTCGTCTTTTTTCGTGTTTTTGTTTTTTCTTCTATTGGCGCTGTAGTCTTGGTCCTCCGGGTCGCGTAACAATTTCTTTCGTACAGGACAGAGAGGGTCGCCCTCCGCCCAACCCCCAGCCAGGATGACCAGTTCATTTTTAATGAGGGTTTTTTTATAAGTAAACTAATATTCCAGACCACTCATTCCATTATTCCTCTCATAGCTCTGATATTTCAGCCAAAAATATAAAAATAACCAGTAATAGTAAAAAGAATCCAGAATACAAGTACTACATCTTGAGCCGGTGATGTTCCTGATTCTTACGAAGGATATTCAGCATATTTTTAGGAGTGAAGTCCAGCACCTGAAGTTTGCCAATTATACAAAGATAGATTGCGTTCACTTATTTCCGTAGTCCAATCATGTTTTACTAATCCGTGAACAACTCAATGCTAGAATATACAACTTTTTTTGGGACCTTGGGATAGGTAGTACTTGATTTGAGCCCCACTCTATCACAGCATATTGAATCTATACCTGCTCATGAGCCATGAGTATTTGGGTTTCCTGAAGAGGAATCTAGTTTTCTGACCCAAAGATTATAAAGTTGGTAAATACGTTTACAGCAATGCCATGTCAGCTTTCGAGAGCATTCAAATGAGATTTTGACCTTATCAATCGTGAAATACCCCCGTTTACATTCCACTGCCACTGCCCCAGCCCTAGGCTGCCGCATTTACTGCCCTTGAGGGCAGTGAGGGCAGGGAGTGTTTACATTCAGCCTATACTTCCCAGATTCGCTTCGACCTCGAGCATTTGAGGAAGTAGAGGCAGCATCAGCCGACGGGAAAGGAAATGGGGGATGCTACAAATTCATCGTAACTGAACACCATAAATAAAAAAAATATGTTAAATCTGTATTACCTTCATTAACCGAAGTTTTTGGTTAGAATAATTACAGGGAGAGAAATTTAAGTGCCAAAATAATTCATATATCTATCTGAAGAGAACGTATCTAATGAAAGTTAATTCATTCGTCCGATCAAAAAATAAAAAATACACAACACAAAATATACTTAGAGAAATAAGAGCAGGCTGCCCGGCTAGCCTGATTTAATTTCTCTATATTTTGTGATGTGTATTTGTTGGAGTACGACTGGAAGTATTGGAAGTCACGCAAGTGGAGTGTTTACATTCAGCCCTCCTTGCCACTCGCACTGCCCGCCCTTTGAAGTCCGCACCAGAAACTGCCAGCGAAGGGAGCGCGGGCAGGACGAATGGCAGGAGCAAAGGGCAGCGCCAGTGAGGTGTTTACACTCTCGCTCTATCCACTTCCCTGCACACTTCCCTGCCCACTTCCCTGCTCACTTCCGCGGAAGAGTGTGAACGGGGTATAAGATGGGTCATCACGACTGGGAAGACTTCCATTATGATAGCTGTTAGGGGGGGGGGGGGGGGACTTCTTCTTGTCAACATTAGAACAAAGGTCTTATTGAGACATGACTACATGAGTGGAACTTTTGTACATTCCTTTAAATATAGATATTTTAACGCTATGTATATATAAAATTGCCACCTCTAGTAATACCCCTATTTCCCTAGGTCATTCCATAATGCGAGAAGCTAGACCGATTTCAAAATGGGTTTTGAAAAAATGATCAGCAAGTACTGTATGTGGTTTTAGGCAACCTTTTCCGTTGTCCCCCACTCCTTACGGCCGAAAAAGCTAGTTTCCTCCTTTACCACTTTGCAATGGTGTTGAAACACACGCAAAAAAAGAAACCAGCAAGTAATGTGGTTATTGCCACTTAAACATTGTGGAGCATCATTTGAAGATTAATTGAAATTGAAGCTTATGTATTGTAAACTAGCCGCTTCAGCTCGCTTCGCTCGCCTCCGCGTCCAGCCGGGGGGCGGGCCCCCCCGGACCCCCCCTTGAGTTGCTCGCTTCGCTCGCTTGGTGTGGCTGTATATATGCAATGGTGCAGTGGGACTTGTAGAATGATTGGAAACGGTAGATCACTAAGGGTAGGTTTAACGTATGTAAGGGATGTTGCTCGCTTCGCTCGTTTGAGTTGGGTTGTCTCGCTCCCTTCTCGAGTCCGTAGGAAAAACCTCGTTGAAATCCGACGTGTGTAGGGAATATTGCTCGCTTCGCTCGCTTGGTGTGGGATGTATAGATGCGATGGGATATAGTGGGATACCATCGAGACCTACAGCTCATGGTTCGGGTGGAGATGGAAAATTTGAAAATGCTTACAATCCCTTTCGATTAACAATCCCAAGGGAATGACAAAAAAAAGTCCAGTCATGCAGCATGACCCCATGAGCGAATTTTTGAAGAAATCTTCGACATTTCAGTCGCTATTTACAACTAGCGAACAGCATTATTTCGATTTTTGACTGATTTTTCAACTTTGAAATTTTTGAAAACTTGATACATATTCTTATAGGAAATTTTACGCTGATTCCGAATACACCACATGTTAGTATGCTGAAAAAATTATTTCGCACAACAAATCGCAAAAAAACAGGCTATTTTGAAATTTTTGACTACATTTTTGAAAATTTCAACCCGAAGATGTAATCCGATCATGCTGGCCAACGAACTTGAACTTTCGTTTTGTGTCCTTAACATTTTAAAATTTGTTTGAAGTTTCTAGCACAATTCTACGGACAGTTATCGTCTGGAATGACACATACATACATACATATATACATATATACATATATACATACATACATACATACATACATACATAAAAAAATGCGTTAAACTTCAGAATATGATTCAGAATAGCCTGAAACGGATTTCTGCATAAAATGTTTTCAAAAATTCACATTCCACAAATTTTTGAGGCGAGAGCAATATCTTATAAAAGGTAATATCTATGTAACATCTAATATATATTGCCGGTGGATTTATAGTAGTCTTTGTGAATGCGCAAACATTAATTTCTTATAACATCGACTTATCAATAATTCTGACTCGCACTTTGTTCTTATACTAATTCTATATGTCCATGTTACAACATGTGAGGAATATGCCACTGAAACTTGGCAGAGGTTTTCTTCTGTTGGGAATTACTTTTAAATAAATTATGAAATCTTAATTAACTATGTGGAACCACGAAAAGTTCATTGGGTTTAATAAAAATAGGCCATTTATTTGCGTAGGAGGGCTATCAAATAAAGATTATTTGGAACCACGAAAAGTTTAGTTTTAAGAACATTTCAATTCTTCGACTAATTCTATACGACCATGTTTCAATATGTGAGGGAGTTATACTGCCCACCTCACTGGACAGACATTTTTTTCCTGTGGGAAATGACTATCAAACGCGACACCTTATGTGGAACCACGAAAAGCATAGTTTCAAGAACATTTCAGTACTAACAGAACTGTCGGATGTTAAATGTTTGTACGTATTTGTTTTCCCCGTCTATTTTTCTAAAGGTACTTAGGCCATTATTTTATCTGCGTAGAAGGGCTATCCTTTTCAAGAGGTTGGAAATAAAAAGTTCAGAGTAACTACGTTTTGACGGAATAAGGAAGAGCGGCTCCAAAAACCAACGTTTTCGTCTACATTTTCGTTCACTACAATCGGAAAAAAGAATTTTATGTCTCGAAACTTGCATGGAATCAAATTGGAACTTGAAAGAACATTTCAAGACCCACTCGAGCGAAAACCGTCGAAGTTTGCTCGGTCTAGGGCGGAAATAACCATAGCAGGGAACGTCATATTCCGCATTCTTTCGCTGATTTCTCCAGGAAAACAGCATCTTTCAGCGATTTTGACGCCACCATCGTGTTCTACGGGTTCTGACACGTAACTTTGTCGCTGACATACGAAATACTCTCGATCAAATTTTAATGTGGCAGCGGAAAGAAGATCGGGCGCTCGGGAAAAAACGTGCATTAAAACGGGCCCGTACTCTTTCATTTTATGACGTATTTCCCGATACCTTTTTCGCGATCCAATCATGTCGTTGTCTTTCTCGTACTAAAACCTACGAAACCGGTATTTTTCCGGAAGTTTTGACGGCCGTTTGGAGGGGTAGGGGAAGCGGGGAAGTCGAAAAGAACGGGAAAAAGCGCCAGACAAATGTCAAAATTTAGGTAAAAAACGGATTTTTAAGGTCGAAAGAGTGGGGGAAAACAAATAAAACATAGCGTATTCTGACTGGGTGATTTCCGGTCACGATAAAAAAAAAAATAAAAAAAAATAAAAAATAAAAAAAATAAAAAGCGTTGCCCTTGGGGTTGTCTTGTCTAGCCGCCAGTGGTTTGTGTTCATGATGGTACATTTATTGTAAAATGAAATCTGGGGGACACCCCCATACCCCCGGATTGTTAATGTTAGGATCAAGGATCAGACCAATCAAACACAGAATGTGTATTTCGAGAATTCCCCGGAGGGCTGGTGGCATTCTGGTAAGTTCGGCCGAAGTTCATTCCGCGTTCTTGGAATCCAGCGCCTTGGATTGTAGACCTACGTGACGTAGACCCTTCCCGGGGATATTAACGTTTTATAAGGTGGCAACCCTGTGGCCAATTGTGTGAACTTGAGTTCCGAAGAATTGAACGTGAGTTCCAAAGACGAATAGAAGCATGGAGGCTCAGGTAAGTCGTTAAACAATCCAACTATCGTCTGTTTACCAATTTTCAATAAAATGGGAGCATTAAGTTAAAAAAGTCGTTAAGCATGTTAGGCACGGACCTATGTTTCACAACTCAATGTCCACATATTGCAACGCATTATACTTCTCAGTAACGAAATCCCCCTTCTTCCTTCGATGATTTTCCATGTAAGCCATTACTCGTGCCCTCCAAGGAAGGGTAGGGATGGTTAGTTGTGTTTTTGTGTTTTGCAATTATACTTGAAAATTCCGTTCAATTTTGTCTTTAATTAAAACACCCACTTCCTGAAGAATTAGTCAAATAATCATAAAGATTACAAGCAATCGAACTATCGTCTGATTACTAACTGTCAATGAAATGGGAGCAGCGTTTCCACTCACCATTATCAACATGTCCCTCCCAACGGCCTAAAAGTTTCCTACTCTTACTGCAAGGGAATGGGAGTGAAGGAAGGCGAAGGAAGTAGGTGGTGGAGCGGACGCGCGGTGGGGGTAGCAGCTCGTACGGGAGAGGGGTGGGGTTCGGGGGGGATCTTACGGGACGGACGCCTTCAAACCAAATAACCCTCCGTAAAAACACATTCTGTGTTTAAAAAAAAACCTGTTCGGATCCCTTCTTCCGTTTGGCCGTGAAAGCGACACAGACTCACAGACAGACAGAGTTTCATTCTTATAATACAGATAGATATAGGTAAATAGACACACACTGCTTTGTAGGTATGCGAGTGTAAGCCTAAAGCCGCGTCCACATTAGCGCTCCCAACACGCTCCGCTCCAACGGCGCACAGTGTGAGATTTCCGCATTCTAGGAGGACAAAATTGGTAAAAATCGCCGGAGTGTCAATTTTTGGTGTTTATTGGCTTGATATCGTCAGAGCAAGAGGAAAATGACACTTTGAGTGAAGATGGCGTGAGGTTTGGTAGATATATAACTGTGAAATGACATTTCAGGTCTTAAAACTAAAAGATATTCGCTCAGAGCCAGGGTGAAAAAAAAAAAAAAAAAAAATTCTGTTTGGTAGGGTTTTTAATTCAAAAAATTACTTATAAGTTTGATTTCATCGTTTGTTTATGAGATGGTAACAAAAGAAGTAGGTACTTATTCAAAACAATTATGAGTATAAAATTAATCGAAATCTTCTGAGGAGGAGGAAAATTCAGAGTCGCCAATATTTACGTTGTTCATAATATCACTGTTGTCCATCACATCATCACTAGATATGATAGTAGGATCGTCGAGCAGTCTTATCACATCAGCAGAGAGTTTTCGATGAGTAGTTTTAGGTTTTTGTCTAAAGCCAGCAATAAATGGATCTGATGGTATTAATAGCCTATTTAGTAAATCCGTGTTGGTATTTATTCGAGAAGTTTTCCTTGTAAACGATTCTCTGAATCTCTTATGATCCATGTGCTCTGTGATCCTCTCGGGTTTCCTCATACATTTGCCCAATAGGAAAGATACAGTTATCAATCACTTGTCTTGCATGGAAGAGAACTTTGTGAAACGCTGGTGGCATGTTGTACCAAGGATATTCTTTTTTATATAGTTTTTTAATTTTTAACATACTTTTCAAATTCATCTAAGTTTATATGAAATCCACAGTTTATCAGTAATAAACATAAATCTGGGATAGAAAGCTTAAAGTCTTCCTCCACCCAAGAAGCATTGTTGGTGAGAAATCGACCGTGCATGCAATGAGCATTGTCCCACCGTGTCTCGAATTTTGTCACCAGGCTCCTAGGCTTAATTGCCTTCATTTGGTCGGTAGATAGTTCCTCAGGATTAGTATTCACTAAAACTGCTTCAAGTACATTTTCGAACCTGGATGTCGAGGCACTATCAAACCAAATTTGATAGAGGTCTCATTTCTTGAATGTCTGGGTCATTCTGGAAAAAAATACATTTTTGATGATGTAACTAAAAGGGGCAAAAACGGACAAACTGTTCCTTTTGTTTCTTTGTATATAGCTGTTCTAGATCGGTCCTCTTTTTTGAACTGCACGGAATAATGCGGAATACTGTACTAAATCTCAACTTGAATACTCTTGAAGTTGGAAAAAAAGTGTTTCAGCTAGTATACATAACACGAAATGTAAAATGCTTATAATACAGAATATTTCGAAAGTTAAGAAGTTTAGACTTACTTGATAACTTTTATGAAGAGCGGAAAACAAAATAATTGTCACAACTTCACTTGAACTCGTTTGGATCCTGACTGAATAAGAACAAAGAAAACGCCTTGTCTCCAACAATTTCACCTGTTTGTTGTGCGTCATGTTTCGACACGTCTCACGCGTTCCAGAAAGTTCCGAAAAATCGAACCTTATCGTTTTAATGACCTCCAATCACCCCCCTCAGCATACATCATAATATCAACAATCAATAATGACTTTCATTTTTTCCTATTTTGTCCTCCTAGATTGCAAAATTCTCACACTGTGCGGCGCCCCGAGCATCGGAGCGGACTGTGATCGCGGCGATCCACATTTTGTCGGTTTTTCGGTGATCCATCAAAGGGGAGCGGGTGCGGAGCGGCCTGCTAGTTGGGACGACAGACAGTTCGTTCTCGTAATTCATGCGCTCCGCTTCGTATCCTCTCATTCTTTTCAATTTTTTCACGTTCTGTTTTCCTATTTTTTCAGTTCAAATTGATGATTATTTTCATCTTGAAATTAATCAAATCATGATCACTTCATCTAATATTTTGATCCATGTGAAAAAATAATTTTTTTATTTTTATCAAATAGGTATTGATTTTTTTTTTTTTTTTTAATTATTAATCAAATCATGATTTAATCAAAATTTATCAAGTTTTTTAAATCAGAGAATAATGATTGAAAGCTGTAGATGCAAGTGGGCACTCAGATGAAAGCTAATGAGAAGTTAAGAGGATGTATAATCTTTTGAGTACTAGGTATCTCTTGAACTTGAAATTCTTTGAAGAGAAAGTTGTCCCTGGTTTACCTCATGTCCGTACTAAGAAGAAAGAAAGAAAATTATGAATTACGTCATTTTTTGAAATCCCCTTC
This sequence comes from Adelphocoris suturalis, assembly GCA_030762985.1. Classification (NCBI taxonomy): domain Eukaryota; kingdom Metazoa; phylum Arthropoda; class Insecta; order Hemiptera; family Miridae; genus Adelphocoris; species Adelphocoris suturalis. Next base: position 79,139,431 of record CM061045.1, on the reverse strand, counting down.
TCATAAGCTCTCATCTGAGTATCCACTTGCATCTGATCAGATCAGAAAAAAAAATCATATATCTTCAATTTTTATTCTTATGATTAAAAAATTAATGATTAATCTTTCATTTATATTCCTCCAACTAAAAATTAATAATTACTCATTATTCTCAAATCTTGATTGATTTTTATTATTAAAAAAAATTATTATTTCCTGATTTTTTCGAAAAACGTGATTTTGATTTCATACCCTGGTTATTACCAATGAATTTGATAATGGATGACAAATAAAAAATGACGATGATGAATAAAAAATAAATGGTCTATCTATCTTGAATTGAGATGGGTTTACGTAATTTCGTTGCCTCCTTCTGAATCACTGGCGCGATTTGTTCAAGCAGATCTTCAAAATTTGAGGAGGACAAAATGAAACTGGAGTGCGGAAGGATTGTCAAAAATACGGATCGCCCTCGGAGCGCCGTTGGAGCGGAGCGTGTTGGGAGCGCTAATTTGGACGCGGCTTAACAGCAGGTATCTGAATGACGACAAACCACGGGTAAAAACTGACGGGACAAACTACTGGAAAGGAAACCACGGGTAATTGGACAATTCACTGGTTATAAATGAAGCTAACCACGAGTAACCTAGGTGAAGTAAGAAAATTTAAAGATATTGGTTACCTCATAAGTGCAGCCTCATAAGTGCAAACAGCTTTATAAGCAAAAATTCGTTCAGCCGAAAAAATTAAAGACATAGGTTATTCATAAGTACACAGGATACATTTCTTGATATAAGTTCTGTAGAAAAATTAATATTTGAAAACGCTGAAAACAAAAGTTCATTTCAAATTACCCGTAAAACGTCCACTTGACACGAGAAACTATGTATGACCGGGTAGATCTATGTATCTCCTTCTGTCAAAATTATATCAAGGATGTATGGAGAGTCACCCCGTCTTGGATGGTGTCTAGGAGTGAAACTCGAGCAGCATGATGTACTGGGTACTCTAGGATGATGTGATCAGCTGATTCCTCATTGAGAGAGCAGTGGCGACCGTGATGAATGGGACGGGTTTATTTTGTGCAAATATTGGTTTTTTTTTTTTTTTTCTTGGAAATAGACAAAGTTTTTCACTAACTTCCGTTTTATAACCAATGAAGACCGAGTTGTGGTTCATCTGAGATTCGTGAAGGGGTATATGGGCACTGGAGGTGCCGCAGGTAAAAATGCTACATGTTTTGCTTCAATATCTGCAATTTCATTTCCGAGAAAACTGCGGGCTTAATACTTGACAAGATCAGTTTTTTTCACTCATTTTTTGAAAATTGTTCATTTGCTAGCAGAATACCCGGCCGTGTGTAAGCATTGGAACCGAGCTACGCACGGATAATTACGCCGGGGGGGTGTAACCCACTTATCCTATTATCTTATTTACAGACTCCGACCTCGGAAACGGCCGGGTATTCTACTAGCGAATATGTATATTTTACAAAACGAGTGAAATAAACTGATCATGTCAAGTATTACACCCGCTCTACGAAAATAACAATGACACAGGCTACCTGCCACGGTTACCTCATTATTTCGACGCACTTCAATTCAACTTCTACTCAAGTTTCTCTTTAGTGCCTCTCACTTTTACCTACCTTCCTTATTTTCTTTTCCGTGACCCCATCCCAGCATTACCCTAATGGCTTATCTTACATGAAAATTAACATTGCTTCAACTTTATTAGCATGAAGAACGCATCACGTAACGCCGGAGGGTTCAATTATTTAATCAGATTACCCTTTTATCGGCCTTCCTTCTGGGTCAGGGCGGTAGCGAAGACCCAGTTTTCACGGGAGGTTATCAACCGCAATAAAGCCCTCCTTAGAAATTTTCTCCTTCCTGCACAACCGTCTTCGTTATCTGGTCTTCCTTCCACCATCTCGCGGTTATGTCCTATTTTTCTCTAGAGCTCATAAAGTGTCCGCCGTGAGATTCCCCATCCTCGCTTTTCCTTAATTTCTTTCTCTGTCACTTCTCCTCTTACATTATATCTATCACCTTCTTTCTTGTTTTTCTGGGACCACCCTCCATTTACTACTTGGCAGTTTCTCGCTCTCAATTTGGTTACTCTCATTCCATCAGACTTGATGAGAGACGTCTGTAACCGCAGAAATTATAATATTTTTACATATATGGCTTAGCGAAATTCTTGTACACACACATACACACACACACACTCACACAGATTCAGTTGAAATTCAGTAAACCACAGAAAATGAAAAATTGCCAAATTTAAACACATATTTATCTATCTTCGGAGGTCCAGACTGCCCATTCTAGAGAAAATGGTTCACATGGTTAATATTATGGCTAGCGGAACCTATAGAGAAAATTTGGTTGAAATCGGCAAATGGGCTGTGGCTGATTTATAATCACAAAGCCAATCTACGTAGTATCTTCAAGCTTTGCAGTCCTCGAGTATGTTCCATGAAATAGGTACACTGAACGGTTTGGCAAAAAATAACTACTATGCTAGAACACGATGAGTCAATTTTCAATCTTAATTTCCTTGAACTTTCAATTCTAAAAATCCTAATTAATCGATAATAATTTGTTATTTTTGTTTCAGGTCCCTCCTGCCACTTTCAGGTAAGGTTTAATTTCAAATAGAAGAAAAATTAGCCTCTCTCAACACCCCGTAAATACATAGAGTGGATGCGACCGAGATTGAAGAAAAAGAACAAACAAACCAAAAAAAAACACATAGGGGAAACTAAATGTGAAGTGGAACAGACTTTCACCAATCGCTTATTTTTATCTCAGTCCGTGTTCGCGATATGATAGTTAGTTTTTTTTAGCATGGAACATGCTTTAGCTTCGGACTATCTAGCGAAAAACGTTACGCGGATGATTCACGAAATTTTTTTTCTTTCGATTTTCACGTACAACCAAGCCGTTGCTGGGGAAATTAAACTTCTTTAGTTGTCACCGGACAAAAATCGTTCTCCACTGGTTGGAAAGCTCTCGATTTATCACGCATTTCTTTCGTACTTGTTCTTCTATTCATGTCGTAGGTTTATATTTATTTATGTCATAAATGGATATATTAAAAATACCGCTTGTTTTGATGTCACTTGGTTGAGAAGTTAATCTTGGTTATAGTAACTGTAGACGCGCATCATAACAGAAAATTACCCACCTAGGTACTCCGTTCTAATTTCGATTAGTAAAACATTTATGTCGCAGTTTTAAATTTATTTACATTTACGAATTAGCGGGAAGAAAGCATGTTCCATGTTTTAGCATTTTAGCCGAAGGCTCAAAGCGGAAAGCAACCGGGGGGATCCATGGGGGCGAAGCCCCTTTGGCCGGGGTTAAGAGGCGGAGCCCCTCCACGAGGCCCGACTTTTTTTTTTTTTTTTTTTTTTTTTTTTTTTTTAGGAAAACCGATTAAAAATTTTTAATCGATTAAATTTTGACTTTTGGCCATATTTTCGAATCAACGTTTCATTTTCTATAAACATGGTGCACTTTGATTCATGAAAATTCCGATCTAGAGACCATAACAGCAGCTCAAACAGACAAATTTGGAAAAATATAATTTCTGAAAATCTTCAAAACGGTACAACTTTACAAATCTTCCAAAGAAAAATTAAGGATATCAGCATATCTCATAAAAACTGCTTAATTTAATACTTTTTTCAATAGTATAGTTAATTTCACTTTTATTTTGCTACTTAGGAGGAAAAGGTTTGGTTTAATATAAATATGTTTTTTCTTTCTTTTTTCAAGAACTTTATGGTTTTCTTAGAACGTGACCCCCTACGAGTGCGGACCCGGTTTCTACTATTTTTTCACGCTGAATCGGGTGGTGACACTTGTAGATCTCTCCAAATCCGTTATAACCGAGTATTACACTTAGATGCACAATTTTTAAGTTTATTTTTCATCCTCAATTGTATGTGTTTTACGGGAATAACAACTCAAATAAAGTGAAAAACTCGGTCATAACGGAGTCAGGCGATCTTCAAGTAGTCCCATTAGGTCCAGCTCGTAGATTCATAGAGGGTCATGTTAAAAAAAAAAAAAAAAAAAAAAAAAAAAAAAAACTTGATTTCTTTGGAAAAACACACATTTTTTAACATTGAAACAAAATTGTCTATCCTAAACAGCAAAGTAAAAGCAAGTATTGACTATACTGTTGGAAATAAAATTAAATAAAGCAATTTTCATGAGATTTGCCAGTTCTGTTTTTTTTTTTTTTTTTTTTTTTTTTGAAAGATTTTTAAGTTTTGGTTTGCAGACATTTTATTTTTTCAAATTTATCCATGCTTGAGCAGCGGTTATGGCTTCTAGATGGATTTTCAAGAATCAAAGTGCACCATTGTTATAGAATATCAACGCTAATCCCGAAAATATGGTCAAAAGTTTAAATTAATTATTTAAAGGGGAGAGCTTCAAGTTTAGGAGGAAAAACCATAGTTTTCCGAGAGTTAAAAAAAAAAAAAAATTGAAAAATCATATCTTGCGAACGGATTGAGATAAAGCTATGAGGTTGGCGGCATTTTTCTCCACTTCATACGTAGTTTTACTTAAATATTTTTGTGTCACTTGGTTGTGTCCAACCTGTATTATAATAAAGATTTCATTGTTGCAAATATGTTATAGAGCATTCTTAAAACGTTTCTCCAAGTTTCCGAGGGATCGTTATCGTCATACTGTGTTAGGACTATTTGTTTGATGTTTAAAGACTGGTACGATCTAGACTGGCTAGGAAGAAGAGAACTGAGCTTACATTTCGTAGAATGCACCGTGGAATGCACCATGGTGAAGCGAGTTGCCACCGGTTTCTGATAGAGATATAGGAAACTAAGACAGAGCGCAACTTGCTATAGGTATAAGGAATGTATAGGTAAAATGAAATATTCCGTGAGTAGCTCAGTGAATTTCACATGCGTAGAGCGTTTTGAAAATGAGACAATAGCTGTGCTCCTGCTAGTATCCAAGGATCAATCCAAGTTATTTTAACCCTTTCGAGGAAAGCGGGCAAAAGAATCTATTTCCCTAGATGACGAAAAATTAGTAACAATTAACGCACTAGTCGAGGATTGGAAAATTGTTTCGTGGGTCTGTAAGATTCATGCAACAATTCAAGATCAGACGATCGCACCTATTATTTCAAAAAATCACTTCATTGAAGATCGGAAGAAAGATTGAAGATAAATTACATCTAGTAAACAATAAATAACTAATCACTCTTAATTAATAATAGGCTTAGCCTAAAGCTGTCTGCCGAAGTTGGCACAAATTAATTAAGTTGATCTGATATTGTAGGAGAAGGCACATAAGTTCAACGGGCAACAAAAAAAGTTCCAGTAATGCAGCATGATCGTATGAGCGAATTTTCGTAAATTATCGTAGTATATTATGTTACATTGTTTAAAATTAAGGACATTGAGGGAAAAGAACATGTTAACTTTCACTATCGTGGCGTGTGATAATTAAAATTAATTAAAAAAATTTCGTAGAAAATGAAGCTATTGCAATGGCTTCAAAAATTTTAAAATCAAAATTTTCTCTATTTAAATCCGTTTTGAGGCATTCTGGAACAAATCCCAGAGTTTAACACTTTCTCATATATATTTATATTTACAGGGTGTATTTCCAGACGATTACTCCTTTTAAAAACGACGTAAAAAGTTCGTTCCAACGCAGAAAAATTCGTCTTGGCAAAAGACAGGTCGAGTTCGTTGGCCAGCCCGATCGCTCCAAAATTGCAGGCTCAAATTTAGGATTTAGGTACAATTTAAAGGCTCAAAAAATCATTAAAATACATTTTTTGACAAAAGGGCATGTGAGGTGTTACAGTCAAAATATTTTTCAGCACTAAGTCAATTGCGACCACTCCCAGATCTCTTGGATTCATAACTAAGTGGGAAAAATCAATTTTTAGGTGAAAAATACCCTTAATTGACCACATTTTTAAGTTCGGCTGCGTGTTCTGACATTTTCTGAGCGATCTAGTCACACGACTGTCCCCTAAATTTTATTCAGGACACGGTTGCCCTCAACGATCAGAATTCATATGCCCGATTCAATGTTATACTCATTCGTTTCTTTGAAATTTGCTCTATTAGTCATGCTGCATGACTGAATACTTTTTTCCTCATACTCAAGGCACTGTGGGGCGTGTTTAACTGGGACACCCAGTATCTGGTGTCAACTGGGACATCTATGGTAAGATCTTGTCACCAAGAGCTCCAACGAACCTTTTGTTGTTGGCTCAAGTAACTATGGATGGCGAATCAGATACCATTCCTCTTCGCTTTACATCTAAACTAGGGAGATCAGAATATGCCGCCTCAACCTAAGATATGTGGCGTGGAGTCAGGATATCACTTCCTTCGTGATGAGGTCTTGTTCTCCCTCGTAAATGTAGGTAAGTCGCGTCGCAGTCGCGGGAGACGTGATCGGAACCGTCTTATTCTGTCGTGGAACCAGCAGAAAGGAGACGATTTGATTTCACTGGATCAACGGCTCAAGAATATTAAATCATTCTCACTCCAACGTTGGGTTATTTGAAAACGAGACGACGACCTGAAGCTTGTGATTTGTCAACTTTGTCTCAGTACGTTTCCTCAATAGAGCTGAAAATAGTAGTGTTCATCTCGATAAATCTAATTAAAACCAAATCAATTCATTTATTTGCTTATTATTCCTTATTCTTCAAAGGTTCATCACTTCAGCATCGGATAGAATTTCTTTGCGGACTATGGTCTGGCTGTAAATTCAGATAATGACATTCACAATCATGTTTCGTGTTTGGATTATTGTTTCTAACAGTGAACCATTGTAATCGACCAATAAAAAATTGTTGAACCCCTCCTTTCAATGTATAACGCAGAGGTTAATTATTTATGTAATATATAGCATTCCGCACCGATCATTGTTCGCTAGAATATCATTAAACGAAGTCTAGGGCACATTATCTTAAAAAACTGCATTGGTAGGCATTGGAAACAAAACAAAAAATTAGATGCAGAAAGAATATTTGCGACAGCTGGGATTCGTATCCAGGACCTTTGAGTATCGAGACCATTCCGCTGCCACTGGAGACGAAATCCGGATCTTCTCCGAATTCGAAATCAAACGGATGAAGAAATCGAACTATGGGGTTCAAACGGATGAACGTATTTTACAATTTCATAGGATAGAAGTAAGTTTAACAAGATTAGTAGATTGATTTCGTAGGTTAATAAGGATTGAAGTAAGACACTACGGGCAGTCTCATTCAATTCATTGGACTAATTTATATCTTGTCATACTGAAAAACTTTTCTTTCACTTTGTATGTTTTTGAGATCTCGAGTTGAGAAATTTCACCTTCAAATTTGAACCCTTACATTGATCACTTAGGACCAATTGATTGGAAGAAAAGCTTCGAACGGTGCCATGCCCCAGTCAGAGCTCGAATAGTAGGATCAGATTAAGAAAAAATTATATTTTCAATCATTTATTATAGAAACTTTGTCGCTGATTGCGAATGTTCTGCAGATGAAGGGTCAGGATGGGCTTTCACCGAATAAAAATCAATATACCTACTCGTGAAATAATAGGTTATTATAATATTTTTCACGTTTTTAATCGAATCAAACGCAAAATATTGAAGATGCTGTTGTGGTGAAACTTCTCCACTCTTTGCTTGCTTTTAGTTGTAGTTCTCACAAAATAAATTCATGAAGAGGAGCTCTAAACGCAGAGTCGAGCAATAGGGTAGTAGGTGTAACCCCATAGAGTGGGCTATCAGCCTGGAGGGAGGAATATTATATACTGCTCTCACACTGCCCTTAGGGCCATCTGCGGTTTAAACTCAAACGTTTAACTATATTCTCTGTCCTCCGAACCTCATCCTTCAGTTTGTGATTTATCATTATTATCCCATCAGTGTCTTACAACCGATTTTAGCGAATTTCCGTAGAAAACGGAAATATTGCAATGTCTCTGAAAATTTTAAAATAAATTTTTTTGAAAAATTTCTACATTGAAATCCGTTTTGAGGCATTCTAAAACGAATCCTAGAGTTTAACGTGTTTTCATATATATGAATGTGTGTATTCATTATTTATCTGTCATTCCAGACGATAACTCTCCTTAGGATTGCGATAACAAATTCCGTTCTTGCGCCAAAAAATCAAACTGTCTAAACGAAAGGATGAGTTCGTTGGCCAACACTATTTGAGCACGTTAAATTGGCAAAATTTCAAAAAATGTATTAAAAAATCACTAAAAATTGCTTAAAACGGTTAAAAATCGTTAAATTTATATTTTTTGGCAGAATATTGCTCAAATAAAGTTTAATAAGTATAAAATAGTACATTCAAAAATTTATGTACAAAATTATGCTGAAAATGTTCTTAAAATTCATTAAAATTTGCTAAATACTTGATAAAAACTGCAAAAAGCTAAAAATTCAAAATCTCTGTTTGAATGGGAAATTATTATTTAGAATACGTTGTTTGCATAAAATCAATAGTTACCAATTTCTTTGCACTCTTAAAGCTAAAATTTCAAAACAATTCAACATTATACAATACGATAATTTACGAAAATTCGCTCACATTTTCATGCTGCAAGACATAATTTCATCTTCTATGTATTTCAATCTAAGTGTACATCATGTGGGTGATTTTCATTTGCTTGAAACTCGGGCACCCCAGAAATGCTCCCCAAGTTTCACATTCGATATCTGGAAAATTGTGGAAAAAAGTTGGAAAAGGGGGGAGGGGGGTATTTTTGGATATTCTTTCTGATTCCTGATGATAACTCTCCTTAGGATTGAGATTTTAACAAATCCGTTCTTTCACCAAAAAATAGGCATCCTAAAAGAAAGGATGAGTTCGTTGGATAGCCCTCTTTGAGTACAATAAATTGGTCAAACCTCCAAAAACCTGATGAAAAAATCACAAAAATGGCAAGAAAACAAAGTGGAAACAATTAATTTTCTATTGGTTACCAAAAAACTAATTATACAAATATGAACGACTATTAACTGAAACATCAAAAAGTTTGTGTCAAAATTTCACTGAAAATTGTACCTAAATATTATTAAAATGGACTAAAAATCGATAAAAACTGCCAATAAACATCCATGAATTAGTTTTTTTTTTTTATAGCAAACTATCGTAGAGCTGGTTTTTATGTTTGCAAAAATGATAGTTAATAATAAAATTTACACACTAATTGCATGAACTTGAAAATAGTTTAACTGGGTTATAGTCGATGCCTTACGAAAATTCGCTCGTACGGTCATGCTGCATGGTTGGGACTTCTTGAAACTAACAGAATGGTTAATTTTGAGCATTGTGTTTCTCCGAATGGTAGCCAGTAAGAATCGTTGATTTAGAAGAAATAATTTATGTCTGAACTACCTCTTTCTCTTTGCTACACATCTACAGGGGATAATCAAGCAGTAAGATTGATACAATAGTAAAGAACTCAGTTTGAAACGTCGCGGTATAATTACTACCCGACGTAGTCGAAGTGAACCGCATTATTTATAAGCGGTTCATTTTCGGCATTCACATCCCGTTTGTCCTCAGTTCAATTAAATATTTCAAACCCCTGACGTAAGGCGCCTAATTGATAACGATGTAGAACGGTAATAGAGTGACGCAGAAAGTTTCGGAGAAAAGGTGAGTGAGTACCTCGCTAGCCTCCTGAGTTTAATTTGAGAGTTGCAATTTCATGAAAGCTACTTTTAGAGGTCAGTCGACACCGGGAGACCTCTTCTTCAATACCCCCCCCCCCCCCCCAATTCCACCAACCCCTTCCCTCTCACTGCGTCAGTTTATACCGACGAAACTGGAAAAAACGCGGTAAAAAGGCTGAAAAAGCACGCTGTGCGATGACAATCATTTATCACCACATTTATAAATGATCCACTGTGCGGCGGAGTGGAAGGGCCTGGGATTTCTCACTTAGCTTGCTGTTAGACCTGACAAAATCAATAGTAAAGCCAAACGGGAAGGGAAAAAAGGGAAAGAGACGGGAAATCTCGGAATGCTATCAAATTGAAACGACTACCGGCTTATTTGTCGTCTGTCATATGCTGTCACAATTTGCGGCACCATCCGCCTCTTTTTCCTTCTTTACAACCGAAAAGAGAAGTTTGTACTGTGACGTTTCTCGTTTCAAACAAAGAGGAGACTTTCTCGCGACCTTTCGCGAAGTTGTACGTCTCTTCTTGAGCAAGTAATCGGGGATATATCAAGCTTGAATAACCAAGGAATAGAACTCTCGATAGCTGCACATTACGCGCTATTAAGGTATTAACGGCCTGAAGATACAGTAAGACATGGATGTACACATCCAGATATATGATATAAAAGGGTCAGAAATAGGATAGTATCACAATCAAGAGCACGAATTAGGATCATCAACAATTAGGATGCTCACGGCATATTAGCTTAGGGAGGACTCTGTTTCTCATCTCCAAGGTACCCTCTCCACTTTATATGGCGGGAGAGGGGGAGAGAGGAGCACAGCTGAGGACTTCTTGTGCAACTGCGATTGATTCTGGAGATCGAGACGAGGCTCCAAGCCATTATGCAATCGAAAGAGCCTCCCAATAAGACGTAGATTGGAAAAGTCCGGAGTTGGATTCCTAATCTGCAGTTGGTCGGGCGTAGATGGGAAGTTGAAGTGGTGAAGTTAGTGGGTGGGTGGTGGTGGTGGGTTGGTGGTGTTCTCGAGCTAGAAATTTCGAGATGTGGAGCGACAGTAGAACCTCCAACATACAAAGAGGCCCATCACGGGAGAATGTAAACCACCAGAACTAATTCCTCTCGACGCAAACCCCACGCAGTCAATCAGTCAGTGAAGGGTTTATCACGTTGAGCCCCATGGGCTTCATTCCTCGGTTTCATGAAACCATCCTTTCAGGCCAGACGTTTTTTCAGCCTTTTTCCTCTTCAGAAGATCTTTCATCAAATTTTCGTGGAAAATGGAGCTATTGCAATAGCTTCAACAATTCTTAAATGAAAATCTTCTGAAATATTCTCCATTGAAACCTGTTTTGGGGCATTCTGAAACGAATCTTGGAGTTCCACACTTTTATATTATATTGCTACATCGTTTTGAAGTTATAACACTTCAAGTACAAAGGAATAAATCACTACCAATTTAATGGGGGAAAAAGTAAATAAAAATGAATATAAATAAATAATAATAGTTTAAAACACTCGTTTTAAATAATATTCTCGATTTGAAAACGATTTTGGTTTTTTAGAGTCTTATCAATTTTTTACCAAATTTTAATGAAATTTAAGCTTATTTTTCAGCATAATTATGTTCATCAAATTCGCAATGGTCTAGTTCATTGATGAAAAATGTCTTTTGAATAAAAGTCGGCTGAAAAACATAAATTTAACAACTTTTACCTTTTTTGCCATTATCAGTGGTCCTTTTAACACATTTTTTGAAATTTTATCCATTCGTTGTGCTCAAAAAGTGGTGGCTAACGAATTCATCCTTTCATTTGGATAGCTGTTTTTTTTTTTTTTTTTTTTTTTTTTTCTTCCTTCCGCAAGAACAGAGTGTACCACCAGTCTATGGAAAGTTATCGTCTGAAATGATATATTATAGCAACGACGCCGATATAGCAAAATATTCTCGATAGTTGCGTGAGTAATCTTTATTAGTGATCTGTATTACCGACCACTTGTAACGCCTCAAGCTGTATATATATATATATATATATATATATATATATATATATATATATATATATATATATATATATATATATATATATATATATATATATATATATATATATATATATATATATATATATATATATATATATATATATATATATATTAATTGCTATGTACTTCTTAGGCCGACCCCCAATAATTTTTTTTAAATAGTATATATATAAATATATATATATATATGAAAAAACTTTAAATTCAGGAATTCGTTTCAGAATATCTAAAAACGGGTTTCAATGTAGAAAATTATCTAAAATTTTAATTTTAAAATTTTTGGTGCCATTGCAATAGCTTCATTTTTTACAATTCGCTAACAACTTGTGTCCTTCACGACTGCCCTTATAGGCAATCAAATCGGTAAGGTCATTGTTTACGTGCTGCGCTCTATCTCGAGCTTTTCACTTTTGGAACCCCATTGGGGAAGCGATGGAAGACAAATAGGAGAACTACGACCGTGTACGTTTTGTTTTGAACTAAATTGGAGGAATTCCGCGCTTCTTTTGCTAAAACTGAAATTTCAATTTACACGATGCCGTAAAGTGTTTTCTAAAATGTGCGACAAATTCAAGCGGGAACAAATCTCAAATTGTCCAGTATCAAGAAAGGTAAGGAAGGAATCATCAAGAAGACAGCCCAAGTATAAAACGGGCCTTATGTACAAAATACATCGTTTGTGATAATAACAATTATTGTTATGGTAGGTTTTATACTTGTGTTATCTTCTTGATGATTTCTCTCCTACCTTCCTTCATAATGATTATTTTTCTCCTTTAAAGGGTGTTCCTCAATTGTGACTAATTCACAATCGCATCCGATCATTTATATCGCAGCAGTCTCCAATGGTGCTTTTCCAGTTCCCCAATAGTGGTGGCCGACCGTTTCCCATTAGCTACTCAATTCTCCTATCGTGTTTCCCTCTTGGCTCTCAGGTACAATAATAGGGACTAGACTTAGTGTAATATTATCATTTACCTACCTTTCGGAGGAGTCTGTCGTCACTAGCAAGTCAATTACTGGGGGCGAGCTATTCCGATGTAAACACATCATCATAAGGCAAAACAGTACGTCTCTCATTGAGTACTCACGTGAGTACAGAGTAATGTAAATGATAATTTTACTATTAGCGCTAGCGGAAATAACCCTTAAACTTAATACTGGACCGAGTGTGGTCCACATTGTACGTCTATCCATTTAGGGGCTCATGCTGGGCTGTTCTTTTCCACAAATTCCACAAACAACTTCACGAGCTTCTGCGCTAAGCAGATGTCTGTTTGTAAGACGGGTATAGTGGCTACCCGATAACCCAATATTCAGTCCTTTCTTGGAAATAGGGTTACGAAAGGGCCTACCCGACACAAGCCTGAAGGACACAACGCAGACCAGTGACTTCACCCTACCATTGCTCATGCCAGATGACTTTATGAAATGATAATTTTCAATGTAGTTTTCAGGTATCTTTTTAATTTGATTCTTCTGTTTCCTGATATTCGTAAATGAAGCATTCAAGAACTATTTTTGAAAAAAAAAAAAAGTACTTCATGTAATACTGATACATGTTCTTCATGTAGTAGCATATGCATTTTTTCATCAATTTATTTCCTAAAATCGCTTGTAACCTCATAACCAACTCCTAATGGGTTATATTTTATTCATCAAGTACTTTTCTGTCAGGATGTATTGATTTATAATACTTATAATATAATGCTTCATATGGCATGGCGGTCGTACTATGCGACGCCTGCAAGGTTCCAATTTTCTCGTCGTCGGAATTTCATTGTCGCGTGAGCGCATAGGTGGATTCGTTCAATTCGTTTCAAGCCATGGGTTCTTGAACCGTTGAGAAACTCAAAAACTCATGAGTCTTAGAACAAAGGTAAAGGCCAACGGAAAACTTTCCTGTCACTGGGTTAAATAAACCCACGTGGTCTTTCCGCGTCACATATATACGAATTTATTAATAGTCCATTCATGCTAAGGGCTTACCTAGTCGGAGATAAACCGAAAGACCTCACTCACGTAACCTACCTACTAAAGTTTGTTACGACCGACCTACGAAGCGAGCCTTCCCCATGGCCTCGCTCACCTACGCTCCCCCGTATAAAAGAGTCCTGAAATGAAACCCCCAGGAGGCCGCGAAAGGGGGAGCCGAGTGAAGAACCACAATCAATAACACAAAAGAAGATAAGAAATACCACAAGCGTTTTCATGCCGGGTCTCTCTTGAACCTTTGTGGCGGCTATAAATTACCTACCTCGCTCCCGTCCCCCTACACTCCTCCTCCAACCCCTATCACACCCCTCATCACTCCCACCTACTTCACCGTCGTCACTCCTCGAAACCACTAAACTCCAGGTGAAAACGGCATCTTTATTTCTTTCCTTCATTCCGACCTACAGCTCTTATTCCGACGAATGAAAAGAAAAGGCAAGAAAGAAGCTTTCTAACCCTTTTTGCTGATTGAATTCTATATCGAAAATCTTTAAAATGGAACACTAATATAGGTAACTCCTCTCGCTCTATCTCTCTCCCTCTCTCTCTCTCTCTCTCTCCTTCCCTCTATCCCTCACTTCCACTCGCTCACAGTCTCTCCCCCTATATAAGAGCGAGATAAGACTATTAGCTTATCATTTCTCAAGATGTTGAGAAGAAGATTCTCAATTGTGGACGATTCAGCTTAGGTACTAGGAAACTCATCAACAGGGAAGTCATCAAAAAATCGTGGAATCGCGTTTGATCGGTTTCCACCCGGGGTAGAAACTTTTCAGAACGCCAAGTACGACAACTCATTAAAAGTTGCGTCCAATGAATATAGTAGGATAAATTTAGTTATAATTTTGCTTTTTTTCGACCACGTTTTAGGACCGTTGGTACACTCCTAAAAAACTGGCTTCAGGAAACCCTTCTAAAGGAGGAGCTGTAGGGGAATTCATCAAAATTTGGTTGATTATAAAGTCGTCACCTTCGTGCCAATCCACGAATACCTGACCATAGTCCCTACCTTCTATAGATCAGACGGACCTTTTTGGGATGGCGTACCTTAGGGTTCAAATACTGACTACCTTGTCTCTCTGATCACCAGAGCCCTTCAAGTGCCATTTAGCCATGGCGTCATCCTCAAGTGCCATGTTTGGCCAATTTTTTGGTAAAAAGCCATTTTTTGCCAATTTCTGGTGAAAATGCCACGTTTGTGCGATTTTTCGCCTGATTTTCTTGAAAATTTGTGAAAAAAAAAACTTTTTTTTTTTCTGGGAAAATTCGCAAAAAATTGGGGTTTCAAGTATTTTTTCAAAAAATTTTCAAAAAAGGCAAGCTAACAAGGGCTTTTTCATGTGGGCAAGCTCACAAGTCAACGACCGGGAATTCCCTCCCGAGGATTAAGGTCTCCAATGTCCAAGGATTACAGCCATTAGTGCTTGAAAAGGAAAGGGTCATTGCAAGGTCATGGGGAAAAAAAGAAGAAAAAAGAAAAAAAAAGTTTAGATTTTGAAGAATAAATGCCATGTTTGGCCAAAATAAAAGCCATCTTTGGCCAAAATAAGTGCCATTTTGCCATGTTTTTTAGAGCCACGTTTGGCAAAAATAAATGCCATGTTGTGAAGGGCTCTGCTGATCACACAAAAATATTGTTCTGAGTATAGAATATGTTCACAGTCATTACATGAGTAAATCATTTCATGTGCAAATATGTATACTGCCATTGCCTGCCATGATTTGTACTGGAATAACAGACTCTAGCTGCCATATGAAAGATGAACGGTTTTAATTATGGCCCTTAGTAAATCGTCTCTTACAACATGGGAGTGATGTGGGGTAATTATATGTAGAACTTGTGATGGATATGGGTGGTTCCTCCTTCTCGATTCTAGCAAAAGCTACATCTGGGATAGTTCCTAGGCTATTGAGCTCTCAGGATATCGTCTGAGTGTAGAAGGTTAATCGCCTTTGAAGGGGTAACTACTCCGTTTCCATCACCTCTGTGTCAAATGTTAGCCCCCAAGTCCCTATACTATTTCAATACCCCCCTCCCCACCAACCATTCCATAAGCAAAATGGGCAGTACATCTAACTTTTACCCTTCAAACATGTAACATTTACCCCAGCTCTGCTACTTTGGATCCCCTCTTCCATTCTGCCCCCCCCCCCCCCCCCCCCCCCCCCCCCCCCCTCCTGCTTTGAAAGACTAGGGAATGTGATGGATAATGGTAGTTCCTCCTTCTAGACATTTGCAAATGTTACAACTATGGGATAGTTCCTGAGCTTTCAGATTTCAGGACACCCTCTGGGTGTAGCAGGCTAGTCGACTCTCCCCTTCAAAGGGGTAACTAGTCCATTCCATCACCCTCCTTGTCATAAACTCCTTGGCCATCACCTACTCCATGTAACTCTTACCAACTGATACGATGCAGGAAGTATAACCTCTCGAAGGCGTGGTTTGATGACTTTCCTTTCGATGGTTTCGCCTTGCCTCGAATTTACATTCTTTATGAGCATCCTTCAGTTGAATAGGCAAGGACCCTGTAGCGTTAGCTTACCAATATGTCCTCCGAATCGATCCTCGACTCGCAGTGAGCTTGGAATGCTTTTATGCGGTTCACATATCGCTTTCCTTCATTCCATCATGTCACGCCCTAAATTGTAAGGTCGGGATGGTTGTAGATTAGAGAGTAGAGAAAGTACATGGAGAAAGTATACATAGGTTTACATATGAATATCATTTTGAAAACAGTTACACCTAAGTCTCCACCTGATTATTTTCTATTTATGGCTGGTGTTCACTCTTTTAATATCCGTGGTGCAATGAGTCTACAGCAAATTCATTTGCATCGGTATTCGAAATATGATTGCTCATGCCTTATACAGGCATACAAATTTATAATGATTATTCCCATTTATTTAACATAGACTAGTTGGTCCGCACACCAGGTTCCTCACGAAGTTTGAAAAACGGATTGTCTAGTATAATATACTGCACTTTCGGATTGGTCGAAAAAGCAATGATCTGCGTAAAAGGGAACCTATAAAGAAATAATAAACCTTCTGACAACTTCTTCAATTTCGGAATCTACTCTTCCTGAAACGTAAAACTCTTGACGTTTCAGCATTTGTGCCGTGCAGCCACCAAAAACTATTCAGATATTACTGGAAGTATAGAGAGTCTACCTACAAAATTTCAAGATGATAGCTCCGAAATTACGGCCTGTAGCGCGGTACGCACATGCACGCTGACAAATGCTAGCCAAGCCAAAGTAGAGACTCATGTCATTCATCAATAAATCTGTGACAACTAGCTAAATAATACAAGGATAAGTTATTGGCATTGTATGCTGAATAACTAATAATTGGTCTGCTGACCAGGTACCTCACGAAGTTTTAAAAATTGATTGTGTAGTACGTGTAATGTACTCGACTTCGCATAATGTAGGGTGCCCTGCACGTAGATGCAAAAATAACTTTATTTCGTGAAATTTCATCAAAAATGAAGTCAAATGCCAACCGCATATTTTTACCGAAATCCGTTCTCGAGATATGATTTTTAACGGTTCTGTAAGGAAACCCGTACTTCTTCCTTTTATACTTGAATTTCTCAACTTTATAATCTAATTTTAATGTCTGACCATATTTTCGGAATCAACGTTAGATTTTCTATAAGCGTAGTGCATTTTGAATCAGGAAAATTCCCGTCTATGGACCACATCAGCAGCTCAAACATAAAAAAAATTGAAAAAATAAAATTTCTGAAAATATTCGAAAAAACGTTACAACTCTTCCAAAAAAATTCCAAGAATCTGGCAAATCTCATTAAGACTGCTTTATTTAATACTCTTTTCAACGGTATAGTCGATTTTACTTTTACTCAACTGTTTAAGAGAGAAAAGCTTGTTTTAATGTTAAAAAATGTGAATGAAATCGAGGGTTTTCTTGAAACATGATCGTCTATGAACCCACGAGTTTGGGTTATACTTATTTTTTCACAATGGTAACTCTTGCAGATCTCTCCAACTCCCATATAATTGAGTTTTACACTTGGACTCACAAATTTTTAGTTTGTTATGTATATTCAAAATTGTATGTGTTTTAGGGAAAAAACTAGTTAGATAAAGCGAAAAACTCGGTTATGACGGAATTAGAGAGATCTCTAAATTTTACAATTCGATTCGGCGTGAAAGAATACGTAGAAACCGACCCCGAATTTGTAGGTTTATAGAGGGTCATGTTTCAGAAAGCCCTCAATTTCATTGAAAAACCTTTTTTTTTTTTTAATTTAAACAAACTGTTCTCCCCTAAATAGCAAAGTAAACGTAAATTTTACTATACCGTTAGGAATAATACTACCTAAATGAACCAATTTTCATGAAATTTGCCAGTTTCCTGTTTTTTTTTTTTTTTGTTTTTTTTTTTTTTTTTTTTTTTTTTAAGAATCGTGACGTTTTAAATATCTTCAGAAAGTTTATTTGTTCAAAATTTTTTATGTTTGAGCTGTTTTTGTGGTCAGTAGATGGAAATTTTCCTCAATAAAAGTGGATCAAGCTTATAGAAAATGTAACATTGATTCCTAAAATGTGGTCAAAAGTTGAAATTAATTTAATTCAAGGGGAGATATTCAAGTTTAAGAAGAAAAAACACAATTTTCCTTAAAAAGAAAAAAAACGGTTGAAAAATCATATCTTGAGAACGGATTTTGATTAGAAAACGCGGTTGGTGGGATGTCATTCTATTTTTGATGTAGTATAAGGCGAGAAATGTTTTGCATTTACGAGCAGTTCACCCTGTATCCCCCACTAATTATTCTGAACTACTCTAATTCCGGATGACTAAAGAGAGTGCCTAACAAATTTCAAGATGAAAGCTTCAAAATCGCGGCTTCTATCAAGGGACACAAACCTACGCACTCTGACAAAAGCTAGCCGAGTCAAAGTAGAGACTCACTTCGTCTTTCAATTACTATCGGTTCAAAGTTATTCCACAATGTCTTGCTGCACCACTGGTTCAAGATAACAGTGACATCCAAATCCAAATGAATGAGTTTTAGTGAAAAGAGAAACGTCAACATAGCGACCAGGCAAGGTATTGGAGTTACCGAGTGGGACGACGACTCGGTATCAAGAGATTATATTATAGAAAGGGGAGCGGAACCTGTATCGGATTCATTTGAAAGGATATTGAAGCTCTTCAAAGGTTTGACACCATTCAGTTGAGTATCTAGGGAGGCGTTGAAAACGAATATCCCAGAATTCCCTCCCGACCTTCCCCATAGAGACTGAGCTGCCAATTTAAAAGTTTCCTTTAACCGTGGAGAAACAGGGTTCAACACGATTGCAACTGATATGCAGTGTTCAGTTCGCTCTTTGATGTCTGAATACTGCGAAGTGAAATTTCAAGATGAAGCCACTATCTGATTTTCAGTATATACGTATATACCTACATGAAAACATTTATTTATTTAAAACGGGCATGACCCAAAACAACAAAATTAAAAATTCTATTTGTAAGCTTAAACATTAGGTTAATAGAATTAGAAGTGATAAATATCCACATCAGAAGTGTTAGAAAAAAATAATACACCTATTTCACAAAAAGAGGTTCGCCAAATTACACAAAACTCTCGAATACAAGACCGCTGGTGATAAAGAGAAAAAGTCCAAATCTTGGCACTCTTGAACTGCACGATTCAAATACCGCGGCATCCTACATAGTGGCCGGTGGTATAGATAGTTAGTTGCTGCTAAAGGAATTCAAAAGATGTCCACTGAATGGGAACTAGGACACCACAAAGTTAACATTAGCGAGGAGAGATGGTGAGTCCACCAAACCCAGGATCAGTTTGTGAAAAAACTCCCCATCCGCCAAACAGCGTTTTATCTCAATATGTATAACGTGAAATTAAGTAGGATCTCTCTAATTTCTCGCGATAAGGGATTTTGAAATATCTAAGAGTGTGTAAACTTAAACAAACTGCAGTTGTATTGATAGTTAGCTGTACTTTCACACTTTTCGTCATGATTAGATGTTGAGATTGTATTAAAATAAGCTCTTCAGGCCCGGTCAAAAACCGTGAGAATAATATCAAGAGTACAGGGGAAGAACGGGCTGTCATGTTTTTTTCTAGTTTTTTTTTTTTTCGAGAAAAATGAATTTGAATGCAAAAAACTCAATAAAATGTATATCTTGCGATCAAAAATCTGAAATTTTGAAATTATAATGTCAACATACAGGTAAAAGTAATAAAAATGCTAAATTACCTCACAAAATTAATTTTATTGAAATTTAACGGGAAAAAACCCGAACATCACAAAAAACAGCGAAAGAACGGGATAACTCCCTTGACAGCGATTGATTTCCTCACTTGTGGGTTAATTTCTCGAAATTCCTCCTAGCTTTTTCAGTACAGAATATTTTTGAATAGATCAAATCTCTGGTTTTTTTGGAAGAGATCGAAATTTTTCTCGTGTAGGAACTTGATGGAAAGTAAAATTCTGGATGGCTTTTGAGCCAGATCTCTTTTTTTGTGAATTCGGCATCACAAACTCTCTAGTAAATTCTGCATTACAGCTCTAACGATAGTAAATTAGCTAAGGGTAATCAACATGAAATTTTACTTCTATAAGCCGCCTTGTCTGCATTGGAGCTTTAGAAATATACTTTGTGTCAAGAAAACCAACCCAATCAAAATATCTGATTTTGATCAGGCCAAGAAATTAATGTATAACACTGGACCAAATGATGAATATTGAATAGAGACTGCAACAGATCAGAAAAGTGGAGAAGTGGCAGCTCCAAGTTAGCCCGTTCTTTCCCTGGTCCGCTCCCATAAGCCCGTTCTTTCGCTGTATACGAAATACTCACCCGCTGTTTTGAAGTATTTAGACTCGTTTATTCCCTGTTTTGACCACACCACCTACCGGTTCGGCTACCCCCAATACATAAGGTTCCATTCTCAACTCACTTTTGACAAAAAATCGAGTTAGCCCGTACTCTTCATATGAAAACGGTGACCATCTAGTACTACGGACAGAATCACAACGAGGACTGATTCACCCTAGAGCGCCTTGGGCCTTCTTGAGGGGTTTCTTGAGGGCTTCAAACGGGTTCAACTTCAGGTTAAAGCGAAAGATAGGTACTTTCAGGGGTTTTTCTCGAACGTCCATAGTGTCCAAAAGTGTTTGCCATCAGAGCTAAACTTTATCTAATCGTACTATAATCTCATTTAAATGGAATGTTCAATTTGATGATTTATTATATGATAATGATTAGGCTGCTGCTTAGGGTTCGTCACCGACATATATAAATCCAGGAATCGTTCCAGAATGTTCCATGGCGCATTATCACGATAAGCATCTTTTCTCACGAAAATTCGTCAACATAGTAATCTATCTGAAATTGAGGCCTGGTTAACTTATATGCACATGTGTCTTAACACACGCATGCCTTACTTATCTGTCTGTTCACATATTACCTTTATTCCCCATTGTGGGTCTCGTCGATCTACCGGTTCGTATTGCTAATCGCATTTCCTTCATTGTTCCCCAATTTTGTTCTGCCTTGATGTAATACTCACCCACGCGCGTATACTAATTATGAAAACCTTGCGACGCTGTCGAGTAATTTGTAGGTAAAATGGAATGAAAGAAGACGCAGTTATCCGGCAGCGGTATTCTACCTACAGTTGATTATTGATTTCGACCATCTGTTCTCCGAACCTGATTTTCTTTCAGAACTTGTTTTTCGTGACATTTTGTGAAAGTGCTTGAGACAAAGTTCTAGTGATCTATCCGAAGTTTTTTGTATTCAATTGTCAATCTTTTTTGTAGAATTTCAGTATCAATAATATAGCTCATTCGGTAATCTAGTTAAATTCTTATTTTATTGATTAGGCAAAGTTGCAAACCCCTTTCGTTCGTAGAATTTTCGGACAGTCGCAGTTTTCTAAATTTTCACCAGATGTGGATGACATTTTAAAGAACCAAGCAGATTCAACCCTTGATAGCTGTCCTAATAACTCCAAGACAATTACTGCCAGTGGTCAAACATGGAATTTTAAAAACTTGTATTTCCTCCTCATTTTGTTTTCGATTCCGCTAAAAATTTGTGGAGTCTTTGAGGTCGGGATTTATGTTAAGGCCATGATTTACATTACATGGGCATAATCATTTCAATCAGCATAACTATCACTATTTCTATGCTATTAAAGAGATAGTTGGGACCGACCCCTTCACCTTCGGATCTATCGTAGCCACAGCGCAAGCGTCTATGTGGAACCCTCCCAACTCAATTCTGATATGTACTGCGCTTCAATAAATTCCAGGGATGTTCAATATCAAGCTATAAATACGAGCAAGCTGATGTGCCTAATGATACCTCTCGGCAGACGTTTTTCGATTGATTTGGATTCAGAATAGTCCGAGATAAATTCGTTGCCGTTTATGATAAGTAGAACCGACCCGGTCCTCATTGCCTATCCTACTATTTTTGCCTACTACTATAAATAAATTCAATGAAGAATGATTGATATTTCAATCAATTGGTTATTTCAATAATTGATTATTAACATCAAGGGAGTTCGTAAATCAATAAGATCACGGTAAAGTGGTGGTTAGAGAGGAGGAGTAATTGTGGGGCCAAATACACTGAGGGATTGACAACTCCCCTGAGCGACTCACCCTTAATTATTAACAAATATAGATGCAAATAGGGGTGAAGGCCAATCAAACAGTTACAGCCGCACATATAGCCAGACAAACCTGTTCATTAATTCATTTCTCAGTTCCGAACTGAAAACAATATGCATAATGTGCAGACCGGGCTTCGTTTAAGTATCGAGGGAGTTCCATGAATCAATTTACGGATCGATTACATTCGAATACTGTTGGTCTTTTGGGATGTTAGAAAAATTGAATTTCAAGTTTCGACGTTTGCTTTCCACATGCAAAAGCCACAAAATTAAAAATATTGTGGCTTCTGCCATTTTTTTATTTGTTGATATTTTAATATGTGTACATCTTTAAGCAGTAAAATATCTATCGGTCGGATTAGTAGTTATCAAGAAATCAAATGATTCCTCTTATAAGCAGAAAGATTGTTCAACATATTTAGCCGTTTTCTATCATTATGTGTGAGCGTTTTAACATGTTCCCTGTCAACCGAAACTACGTAGGTATCCATTTTGACCCACTGCGGTAGAGATCATGCTAATTTCTGACGTCAAAATCACGTTAGATTCACCGTAGAATAATGATATGGAGACCATTGGTAAGACCATCAAATTTTCATTCGGATTAATTATGGCCATAACAGAATTTAAAAGCATAACATGAAAGAATTTAAGTAGACGAAAAAATGGACTGAAATAAAACTCACCTTAAAATTGAAAATCACTAGGTATTTTTCCATATAGCATTCCCCTCGAAAAAATTAATACATCACACCTGTTATGAGGAAAACTATGGTCTTTTCTATTATACGACAGCATAAGGTATTTTCTGTTATACAACCGCAAAACCATTTTCTCTAGAAACAGTTCTATTGTTCTAAAAACTGTTTCCCCATCATTTTTACGTCCACTGTGGTAAAATTGATCACAATGCTGCGTATAAAGTTAAAAAAAAGTAAACAACCGTTCCAGGCTGGGGCTTTTCGTCCGACTGCCTCGTGCTGCTGTGTATAGTTTGGTGGTCTGGATGCTCGCAAGCTCGCTTCTAAACAATACATTACAGTAGTCAATCCCTTAGTAAAAATTCAGATTAGTTGGACATGTAGGTCAGAATGATGTGTATAGTTTAGTGGATTAGACGCTCGCAAGCTCGCATCCCAAAATTACATTACATAAAGTAGTCAACCCCTTACTAAAAATACACATTAGTTGGACATACAGGTCAGAACGAATGGTAGTGAATTTACGGGAAAGGTCATTTTTTTAACAAATACAAGTTTTCATTTTATGGATAATTTCGTCAATTTCAGAAAAACAATTATCGTTATGTTCCTATAGAAAATTGTATTGCGGTTGTATAATAGAAAAGACCGGAAAACTGCGCTAACTGCGTTAACATACTGGAAAAAATACTCTTTCGAGGTTTCTTTACAGTTATTCAAGAATTTGTCTCACTTAATCGCTTCGACTTCTGTGAAATCCGAGTCTGTCTTCGAGGACTGCTATCGTAATCGTCCACTCTCATGTTTGGCCCATAATGAGTCAATTTCTGAACGCCAAACATCAACTTGAAAACTTCCATGACATCACCTATTTTGACATTTATATTTACCCTACGAATTCCTGCTACGAGTACTCACACCAATATTAAGTCAGAGTTAAAAATTAGCTCGAATTTTACTTTTTAAGGATATTTGTTGCAAATTAGCAAAAACATAGTGAAGTTCAGGGTTCGATCAAAGTGCCCAAACCGTTCTTGATGGAAAATATTTAGGTTTGGAAAAAAAAAAAACATGCGTTTTTTTAAAGAAATCAATAGGTAGTTTTTATGAAAACTAACCCCATGAAGTGTTGATTGCGGAGTCGATCCCCGCGTAATTTTTCACTTTGAATCCAAAGTGCAGATCTTTCATACACTCTCAGATGTCTCCAAACCCTATAAGGGAGCGCCGGATGGTATGTATATATTAGTTTTTTTTCCAACGTTTCTCGGTCAATATTTGACCGATTTTAATGATTCTTGCGGCAATCTGCAGGTTTTGAAATTCTCCATAGAATCGAGCCTCAGAAATTATCGATTTCAGATACCATTTAACAATTCCACTTTCAAATTTAGTGGTATGTTTTCGTTTCAGGTTTCGAAAATAGAACGAATGCTGCAAGAATCATTGAAATCGGTCGAGAAAAGTTGGATAAACCGTTTGGTCGTATTTTGAATTTGGAGGGAGCTTTGAGCCGTTTTCTGTATCGGACAGAGTTTGCGCGTCTACCGCTAGGTATCATTATATTCGAGTCACTCACCTTTCCCGCTCACTTGGTTGGAAAGGCGCCAGTTGGTCTGCGTTGGCCCCCTTAATAGCGTAGTTTCGTACCTAAAATAAATGGATATTTAACAAGTTTTTCCATTATAATTTGTGGTCAATTTTCTGTAAATAGAAATGGCAACACAACTAATGCATACAATAAATTGTTCAATGGTCACGGTGTTAGGTTTTAAATTTTGATGATATTTACAAAACTGTGTACGTTCAAACGATACTCTTGTGGGAAAATATTAAAAAATTTTACGTTCCTCATGTGAGTCGTTGCTTTTTTTTTTTAAGCGAATTTTTGCAGAAAATGAAGCTATTGCAATGGCTCGGAAATTTTTTAAATGACAATTTTTGAAAAATTTCTTCATTGAAATCCGTTTTGTAGCATTCTGGAACTATTCCTGAAGTTTGTGCTTTTTCATATATATATATATATATATATATATATATATATATATATATATATATATATATATATGTATATATATATCATTCCAGACGATAACTCTCTTTAGGATTGAAATAAAAATTTCGTTCTTGCTCCAAAAAATCAAACTTTCCAAACGAAAGGATGAGTTTGTTGGCCAGCACTTTTTGAGTACATTAAATTGGTCAAATTTCAAAAAATGTGCTGAAAAAGTCACTAAAAATTGCTAAAAATTGTTAAATTTATAATTTTTAGCAGAATATTGCTGAAATAATGTTTATCAAATATAAACTACAACATTAAAAATTTATGTACAAAATTATGCTGAAAATGTTCCTAAAATTTGCTGTACAACCGATAAAAACTTCAAAAAATCGAAAAATTCAAATGCACAGCATTGAATAGCAGATTACTATTTAGAATACGTTTTTTACCATATAAATAATGGTTATTTTCTTTGCACTCAAAAAGCTCAAATTTCAAAACAATTTAACATAGTATAATATGATAACTTGAGAAAATTCGCTCATACGGTCATGCTGCATGACTGGAACTTTTTTTTTTTTTTTTTTTTTTTTTTTCTTTTTTTTTTTCTTCGTAGTTTTTTAAGAATTTCACTCAATCAATCGCATCGATTTCCATGAAATTTGAGTCCGACTCTGTGGAAGGCTATGTAATTGTTTATTCTCATGTTTCTTGTATTTTCACTAAACTTTTTCCACGCCAAACATAAATTTGAACACTTCTAATACATTCTTACATAAACTTAAGGCCAAAGTTGAAAATCAGTGTGCATTTTACTTTTTAAGGATATTTCTAGCAAGTTAGCAAAAGTATGGTGAAGTCACAAAATGGTTCGATCAAAATGCCAAAAAACCGTTCTTGATGGAAAATATTTTGGTTTGGAAAGTTCTCGTTAAGAACTTCATCTCTCTTATAAATTGGGAACGTGTCGGGAAAGTGGTGTGAAGACTCGCACCATATCTTTTTCTTTCCCTTGATGCGTCGTAAACAGAAGATGAGAACCACGAGAGAATAAATCTTGTAGGGTTTTATGGGAGCAATACGGAGAGAATATATATATATATATATATATATATATATATATATATATATATATATATATATATATATATATATATATGCGCCCTATCTCCAGCGGCATTGTATCTTACTCGCCTTGGGACGATGGCGTATGCGGCTGGAGCGGAAGATCAATTGGCATCCTTCCCTCTTTTGTTGTTGGGGAGAGGATGATACAGAAATACTTGGATATGCACCAAGATATGTAGGTCGTAGAGACAATCTCTTGATGAAAGGATTGGTTGAATGAATGCCCCACACTATATTCCACAATGTTCCCATAGCATTTGATATATGTACCTAATATCTCAGGTTATATGGAATAAATTGAACTTCCGAGGCAGATGTACATGGCTGATATAAACCAAAGCTTTCCACTCGTGTGTTTCGAGAAGATTTTTTTCATATTGTAGTTATGTTAGATACTCAGTTGGAGGTGGTGTGTGCATATCAGCAGAACTGTACCGAGTTGAGAGATATCATCTATATCATTGAATAATATGAGTGTCAAAAATCAATTATTTAAATTACATCATATCTAACTAACATTAGTATAAAACATAAGGTATAAGATACAGTAACAATGTAATTATGATCTGATCAATTATTGACTAAACAAACATTACTGTATATAGCTAAGTTTAGTAGAACTTTCACCTCATCATACTGCGCCTGATAATATGAAAACATCGATTGCGAGGCTTCATGGCTCTTTCCCAAAAGGTACATCGTCAACCATAGTGTATCGGTGTCTCCCTATCCCAAACCACGGAAAATTTGGATTGGAAAAGGTATTTTGGGAGTTTCCGACATAGTATTTGTTTGTGATATAGTAAAATTGTATGCAATCTTTCTCTTCTTTATAATTACCAAACATGCACGAATTTCAAAAAATTCTCCAAATATTAGAATTATGCTTCAAAAAATAAAAAACTAATCGTGTATATTGTTTTCTTATTAGAGACGGTCAAGAAAGACTCTAGTGAATTTCATTTCAAATCGAAACATTCCAGACCTAACATATATTACTGGAACCGTTAGCCCGGTCCTCCATTGGAAGCGTATTGGGGAGTTGTGAACTGCCACCCGACAGCGGAACAAATTAAGAACTGCCGCCCTCTTGACAACAACCACCGCCACTGGTTGAAGGGAGGACACATATACATTTGAATTGAATATCATATATATATATATATATATATATATATATATATATATATATATATATATATATATATATATATATATATATATATATATATGAATCTGCGAATGAATAACCATCGTGCTTCAGTTACCCATAACCAGCCACTCCCAATCAACGAACACGCAAGATCTCATGATGCATCATTTGATCAATGTTTTGGGGTGAAGGTTTTGAAGAAGATGCCACCAGGTTCTAACAACCGACTTCTCCACCAGTTAGAAAACGCTGCAAATTGTTTCACAAAGGTTTATTATTTTTTCAATTGAGTATGATCGTAGTTTTAGTTGGCTTGCGTACGTCATTAGGCCCGTCCAGACTCCTCGGTGTGTCCTATTGCGAGTTGCCACAACTGTTTATATTTCTCGATTTGAGCTCCTATCTATTGAAATAATTATTGCCTTAATAATATCATTATCTAAGTACGTACGAAAAGTCGAGAGGATATGTTATTAAATATGCGTAGGAAAAGCATTGGTATTAACACAAATTATGACCTAGAAAAAAACATATATTCATGCCTCAAAGGAACGCTGTACCCACCTCATGGTGCCGCGGCGCCTCCTCTCACTCCACCCCCCGCTCACCCACCTCACCACCCACCGTGACCCCCTGCCAAGCGTGCCAGGCGTGCGTCTAACACATCACTTAAACCTCGAAAAAGACATTTTTTCGCCCGTTTTTGGCCCATAGCATCTATGCGAGTAAAGCGATCAGGATGGTTAAACGTTAGGACCAACTAGACCCCAAATGGAGTCTATGTGCGAAAGAACGGGTTTTTCAAATAAATTCTTAGGCCTTTTATGGCCCGAACGGCGGACGGCGAACGGCGGACGGCGAATGGCGGACGGCGAACGGCGGACGGCGAACGGCGGACATTTCAAATTTGGATTCTACGCACCTTGAAACGTGAAGTGACAAAGTTTGAGGGGGGGGTTATAAAAATTTTTTGCTACACGATCACATAGGCTTATTATTAGAAATAATAAACCAAAAAGCACACAAGTGGGTTTTGAAAGCAAACGTACCTCCCGGCCTCAACATTATCGATTGAAATTATCTCCACCTAGTGATTGAAATTATCTACACACATCTCCCTGTTAACAAGCCATCCCATCACCCGAACAATCTAGAAATTATTTTTTTCATTTTCAACTTCTAACTTGTGAACAAGATTTATTCGAAATATCAAAAACATCTTTTTCCTTTCTTCGTTTATCTATCAATAATTCAAAACAAATTATATATATATATATATATATATATAAATAAATTGCAATACTCGTACATATTATATAAATATATGCAACGTCAGCAAAAGTACCACATAATCCATTATTATCTCATAGTAACTACCTTCTAAAATATTCATTTATTCTATCAGTAATTCCGGTGTATAATTACTAATTTATTGATAATAATGAATAATGATTGGAGACACAAAGTAGCACGTTGTGCGCTAACCATTCACACCTACTAAACTGAAAATTGCTTCTAGAAAAGAAAGAACAAATGCTACGATGCACGGAATGGAATTCTAAGTAAATTTCTCGAAGGATAACAGCGTATGCGGCTAAAAAAAGTTATTATTGTGTTAAGTATCGCTAAATCTTTCGGTCAAGTGATATGGGGAGGCGGGCAAATTAACTTGTAAAGATACGTATATGTATTAATGCGTTAAATACAAGTGACTTGTCGTTCGAAATCGTACCTACCTAACTATATGGCCATAGAAAATTAATAAACGGTAGTACCGTGATGATGAAGCTGCGTTCGGTGGAAAGTCCAATCTTTTAGCGACAGGCGGCAGTCAGGATGTTTCAATCGTCTCCAATTAATTTCGGAACGCCAAAAACATGGAAGGCGGGTTGCGGATGGCGAGCACTGCTCGAGTTGCGGGAGAAATACTTGATTACGCGGCAATTGCATGCGTTGAAATTGAATGTGTATTAGGACTATCTCGCAAGAATATTTACGCAGCTACCTACAATGGGTGTTAGCTATGCAGCTGTAACAATGAAAAAACTCCGCGACTTGGGCTGGAAGTCTGCGGGAGAAAAAACTTGATGAGTTAGCTCTTCTTGCTTAATTTTTCATACAATAATGGCGATTCGCAATTTTATCCTTCTTCATTCCTACCGAAAGTCAGATGTTTCGGATGTTGCATAATCCTAACTGCTTATTAAATATAGAAAAATAACTTACAATAAATTGCTGTAAAATAGTTGCAAACAAGCTTCCGATTTACATGATTAACATCCAACTTGATAGATAGGCATACCAAATTAAACCTGAAATGTTAGTGCGAATGTCTGCAAGTTTGTAAGGCAGAGTAGCTTGACAAAGATAGCAGCGGAACAAACTCACATAAACAAAAGGCGGTGCAACAACCGACTAAAGTGTTGCATAAGTTAGTAGAATTAACGTGAAATGTGCAGAGAAGATACTTCATGATGTGGGTTAATACTCGTAGTTCTAAGTGAAAGTATCAGCTTGCGGATGATAAAAAAAGCACATGCTCGAAGTCGTAAATCAGCACGTGAGTATGCATTTCTTTCCAGTGATGGTCCCCATCTGGGTGAAGGTACCAGGTATTCGCCACACCCCAGGTATTGGCTGCCTCCTTCTTCAAGTTCGTTTATTATAGCATTTGCAAATAGAGTTAATCTTTTTGCAAATCAAATTAATCTTGTGGCAAATGTAATTAAACTTTTTACAAATAAATTTAATCTTTTTAGAGATAAATTTAATCTTTTTACAAATAAAGTTAAACCTTTTACAAATAAAGTTAAACATTTTACAAATAAATTCAAACTTTCATCTGCAGTATGTAAGTTGGATTTTTAACGCATATCATGTTTTTAAACAAAGAACATGAACAAAGAACAAGAACATAAACAAAGAAAAGGGCAAAGAAGAAAAACGTCTTCAAAAACAACGTCCTATCTAATGATGAGGTGAACAAGCTCTTCTAATGAAGACGTTGACCACTTGCAGCCGAAGTTAAATTGATGAACATGTTCATTACATAGTTAGAGCAGTCGTTCGGCGTAACTTCTCCGACACTTCGAGATATAACTTCCACTAAGTTATGTTCCCCAGAAACGCTCATAATTCTTCGAGCCGCATTCTTAATTTTTGAAAATGCGTGTTCTGCTGGGTTGAGCATAGGGGAATAAGGCGGCAGAAATCGTATGCTCATTTGGGAAGAATTCATGAAGTCATTAACCTCTCGAGCCTTGTGGATTTTGGCATTATCCATTACTAACACTGTGTTTTCGGCTGACGTCCCCAATCGCTGTTCCACCTCTTGCAGAAAGTTTCGAAAAAGAGATGCAATCGTAGTACCTGACGCTACAATTGTACTGTGTACGACTCCCATGTTCAGTGCTAGGATAAGAGACACGTTGCGACCTCTCACGGTGGGTACAGTCACAATAGCTCTAGTCCCTCTCCTTGAGCGTTCCTTCTCAGGTGCAAATTGAACCCACTTTCGTCGATGAACACCAAAAATTCATGTTGCTGTGGGACTGAAAGCCTGCAGTTTATGGCGTACTGTTTTCTCTGCTCAATTTTGACAATTCATCCGACCAATTTCAACGGAGGCCTACTTAAGGGCTATTTTAATGCTTTCAGCCCATTTGCAATGGTATTCATACTCACAACAATATTATGCTGGCTGTCGTTTCTCTTTTATTCCGCGTAATGTGATACCTGCTTGTTCTTCAACAGCTGCTTCGATCAACTGAAGTACGTTGGGCGTCAGTTTTTTCGGTCGGTTTCCTCCACGTCGTGCATCACGTTGGACTTCACTATCGCCACTTAAATATTTTCGGATTATACTCCTCCCTGTACTCCATCTTAAACCGGCCTTTTCAAATGCTTCTTTTATTGAAAACCCCTCTTAGTACAAATTTATCATAACCTACTTCTTTTCAAGTGATATAGCATCATACTTGCCTCGGGGTCTTCTAGGCGGGCCGCGGTGGAATCTGATTCAACTTGCGAGGAGCTGGATGAACTGGAATCTGAATCAATTGACAAAGCGATAGAACAACGATTTCTTACTGAACGCAGTACGATAGAAGAACCAGACTCTGGCTCACTCATTTTACTTTGTACACAATGGCAAATCTGATTGTGTAAATTAATCAGATCACAGAAGTTCTCGGTTGGATAAAAGATCACTGGAAATGATTAAGACTCCCATTGAAAAGAGATTTGCCTCTTCCGACCAAGAGTATCTTTTGTTTAAATACAAGACGGAAGACATTCGCGCTACCCATTCAAAAGACAGTCATTGTGAAACTTACTGCAGTGGTAAGGTTTAAATTCATTTGTAAAATATTTAATTTAATTTGCAAAAAGATCAACTTTATTTGTAAAAAGATTAAATTTATCTGTAAAAAGATTAAATTTATTTGTAAAAAGTTTAATTAAATTTGCCAAAAGATTAAATTGATTTGCAAAAAGATTAACTCTATTTGCAATTGCTATATTACACAGATGTTTCTGATATCGTTTCAAGTACCTCTTGTTAGTTAACCTAACTAACACAGAAGGCTTTGGCACAAAAGAAGTTACAGTGTGACCATATTGAAACCTCACAGTTCAGTTCGAAGTAATCGTGCCGCCGCATGTCGATCAAAATCACCAGTGTGAAAACTTTAAGCAATCACCTCTCATTCTTAAGGATTTAACGTTTTTCAACATTGTTTTGGTCCTCCTATTTTGATATTTCCTTAATCTGCGACTATCTAGTAGTCGATTGGTGGTACCATGAAAATGCAAAAAACTCGGGAATTAGGCAATGTTATTTGTGCGGCTAGTAACTGAATCCTTACCAGAGCAAGGTAGTCACTTATTGGCCGGGTGACTAATAATTGAAACCAGGCTCGGATTTCCTTCCTCAATCATTAGCAAGTTATTAAAATACTCAAGATTTTGGTTTTTATCTAAAAATTTCATGTTTTATCCAATATTAGGAAAATGCATAAGTGTTATTTTGAAAATCTCAGCGCTGCAATACCAACTGAATCACTCGCGACGAAGTTGTGGAAACCCATTTCAAAACGGAAGTTAGTGAAAAAACGTTGTCTATTTCCCCAAACAATAAAGAGTTACAATGTTAAATCGATTTTTACGGTTAGGCCATCATCAGTAACAAACAATAACTATTGTTATCGTTATCCTTCAAACAATTGTTGTTATCGTACTATGTTGTGTTAAATGGTTTTGAAATTTGAGCTTTTTGAGCGCAAAGAAATTGTTAACTATTACTTTTATGACAAAGAAATTGTTAACTATTACTTTTATGACAAAAAACGTATTCTAAATAGTAATCTACTATTTGAAAAAAGATTTTGGATTTTTAGCTTTTTTGCAGTTTTTATCGATTTTATAGCAAATTTTAATTAAATTTAAGTACATGTTCAGCCTAATCTTGTACATAAATTGTTCAATATTCTATTTTAAATTTGATAAACTTTATTTGAGCAATAGGCTGCTAAACATTATGAATGTAACGATTTTTACCCGTTTTTAGCCATTTTTAGTGATTTTTTTCATCACATT
Organism: Adelphocoris suturalis; assembly: GCA_030762985.1. Taxonomy (NCBI): domain Eukaryota; kingdom Metazoa; phylum Arthropoda; class Insecta; order Hemiptera; family Miridae; genus Adelphocoris; species Adelphocoris suturalis. Next base: position 79,106,438 of record CM061045.1, on the reverse strand, counting down.
TTTTGAAATTTAACCAATTTAATGTTCTTCAAAAGTGCTGGCCAACGAACTCATCCTTTCGTTTGGAAAGTTTGATTTTTTGGCGCAAAAACGGAATTTTTATCTCAATCCTAAGGAGAGCTATCGTCTGGAATGAGACACACACACACACATATATATAATTTGGCACAGATGTGCGGAGAAAAATAGCACAAATATAAAGTTAAATACGCGTATTTACGCGCTACAAAAAGAGCGTAAAGGTAGTCAAAGAGACAAAGCTTCCACATTCATCTACATATATGATGTCGAAACCCCCCCCCCCCCCTCTTTGTCTTATTCGGCATACATTCATCGGTATTCGAAAAGTTTGGAGCTCTGGGATCCAACTAGTAACCTTAGTAACCCCATTAGTTAACCCGCCAGTCGAGTTTAGCCCAACGCAACCACTATGTTGAAGTTTCGTGTAAATTAAGCCAGATTGGTTGCGGCTCGATGTTACGGAAACGATGTATCACCAAAATGTCAATACTGCTTTCAAGTCACTAGTAAGGTTACGGAGGTCTCTCCCCAACTCAAAGGTTTCTATCCAGAACTAATCCGTCTTGTAATGGAACCAGTTTCGCTAATGAGAAGTGATATAAAGGTAACAAAGGGCGTTTTCGCGGCAGTGCTCCTAACTTGCAATAAATGAGGCTTACAGCAAACAGACCGGGAGAGCGCCCCGGGTTTTTCTCGGCCGCACGAAAAAGGGTTCGAAACTGAGGTTTTTTCCCTCCATTGGGAAGAGACGGAGCGCAGGGCTGGGTCTTGCCATTTCCCACCAGTGCTAACAGATGATGTTGGGTGGCTCCTAATTACTGGTAGCTTTTCAGGGAAAGGGAGCAGCGGAAGTGCCGTTACAGCCGCGAGTGTGTTTATTTAACGACCTGGAACGACGGAGTTGATTTCGCAGGAGATGATTCATGGTTTACTCGCCCTCTGAGCGATCCTGTGCTCGAGAACTCCGTCTAAACTGTTGAACGTTTCAACGTTGACGTCCTAAACATAAATATTGGACTGCTAGACGCCGGCGATCAATGAGAAATGTTTAGATATCTCAGTGGAGTGGTATTAGTTTCAAGAGAAATCACGAAATTTCAAAGGAACGGGGTTTATAAAAGAAGTCGTTCGATAAAAGTAGGAATCTAGTTGTAGTAAACACAAATTAGAACTTTGAAGGAATTTTCTGAAACAACAGGAGCTATTACGTTGTTACTACCACGCATAAGTATATGTGTATGTTTGGAGTCTAAAACAACGTTTACCAGCTTCAGGATATATATATATATTTTTTTTTATTAAGGTTTTAGCCGCATCTCAACCGAAGGGTCATTAGCGGCATTGGACAAGGTGTCCAAAGGGACACTGAAGTGGCACAATTCTAAGAGGAGCCATGTTGCCATTCTTGACTAAAAAGGAGCACCGTCATGGACTCCACTGGCTACTCGGAGGGGGAAAAGATGAGGGGTACAGTAATGACCACTGTTAATCCTCCAAAGTGGATTTAAAAAAATCCCAAAAAATAAAATAATACAACTAAGACTATATGTAAAATAGGAAAATAACTATATACATGCTATTATATACAACCTGCAAAGTGAAATAAAACTACGGCTAGATGTATATAAATATATCACAGATCAAATATCACAGTTCGTTGTAGAGCTCTTCGCTGTAGCGGCTCTCAGGTACAACAAGGGATTTGGCCTTGTCTGCTCTGGATAAAACGTCAACCCACTGAGGAGGCTGATGCCCGGAGGTCCACAAGAGCTGGGCGGTCCTCCAGAAAGTGGCGGATGGACAGATCACCCCATCACCTCCCACACACAACATCTCGAGCTTCTGCACTAAGTAGGTGTCTGTGAGTAAGACAGTTATGGCCAGTGGCAACTTCGTTGACCACTATTTGATCCCTCCTTGGAAGTAGTGTTCCGAGGGACCACCGGGCTCAAGGGTCCTGAAGGACCCCATGCAGACCAGTGACCTCACCCTGCCATTGCTCAGGCCAGATGGAATTGGCTTTATGTTGCATGTAGGGCTTCAGGGTAATTAACTGATAGTTTGGTAATATTTTGGAAAATAGTGAATTCCCCTTTTCACTTCTTGAACAATACTATAATTTCAATTTTAACACATTCACCAAAACTATGGGACATGATATGTTAGTCAAATAATTATAGTGACATAATTATCGTAGACTCCAATATTTTATTCGCCTCACATTATCACCTTAAATTTTGCGTTTAGATGATATTCCCTACTAGAAATATTAATCATCTACTATTTTTTCAGTGGCATAAGTGACGTGGGTTGGTCGCCTGTCATCGTAATGCCCTTTTTCGGCCGTAACAGAATAATTCATGTTATACATTGTGACTCTATCTCTCTGTTGTGAATGTCTCTGATGTGAGGTATAATTCTTCTGCGCGGTCCTGTATGTGCTGTTGCTTCGAATTATTTGTCCAGTCTCTTATTTAAGTTCAGTGCTGACCGTATTTTTGTTTGTATCTTCTATATCGTGTCTTGATAGTTCTCCTATTTCGTAAGGACTTGATTCATAAGGGTGATCTCTCTCAGTATTAATTGAAATGAAGTTTTGTACAAGTTGGAGTGACGATGTGCCGTCACGATTTCTTCATCAACTGACCAAAGTTTTGCCTGATATTCCTTTTCCCAAACTCTTGTACTGCGACTCAGTGGAATTTCGCCATCCTTATCTCACCTTAGTTGCTACCGGGCCCTACGACGGACCGTACGTAGCTTTCCGAGGTACCGTTGGTGGACTAGGCTGAGTTAAGTTGACTTCTTTGTAGGGTGTAACTTCTAGCCCTTTGAGGTGTTACCATTGCGTGGGTGAAGTATGAATGTCTAATGTTTGGGTTGGTAAGTTTACCTCAGTCAGTATCCTTGCATTAAAAATTGTGTATTCTTTGGAGTTATCCCATGTACTTACTACAGTTACAAATACTTCACTGGCGTTTGCTTCCTAAACAGAGTTGTCTGTCCATTTGACTTGAAGTGGCTTTTCGTTCCTCAGGAGTTTAGTTTCATCAGCTAAGGCTTGCTCTATCATTGTTATGCAGATCCGATGTCAAAGAATGCGAACGTTTTGATGGTTTTCGTTGGACCAATAAATGTGATGGATGCAATTCGTAAAAGCACCTTACTATACTTGCATACTGTCGTGTTGCTTCGAATAAAACTCGACAGCCGAGCCAGACCCCAAAAGACGCCTGCAGGTCGCTGTTGGAGTAGCAGGTGCTGTTCACGTGAACCCCTCAGGCTCCAACAGGAGGGGGCACCTTTTTGGTATAAATAGCGCAGGGGATAGGCTCGCCTTCACAATCCATTCCATAATCTTGATCTGAAACCTTGCCTGTCCATTTCGCTCTACAACTTGCCTACAACATACCTACCCAACTCTTAGCTCATTCTCTTTGATCGACAAGACTTTAGTACCCGGTCAGAGTTCAGTACACAACGGGACTCAGAAAACCGAGGCACACTTCTATTGATTGTACCTCCTTCAATAGGACTCCAATTACTAGGGTACTTACATCACTTGCATCGTCATAAGAAAAAAGAAAAGTTTCCCTCACGATTTAATTTTCACTCGTATTTCCAGTTTCGGACCGCTCTGGACAGTATTGTGCTTCCATGTTTTTCGGTCTGTCCGCTAATCTTTCTAACCGGTGAATCAATGCTAAATTAGAATTCTGATTGAATTTCCAGGAAATATGCATCACTTATGGATTTCATCAAAGAGCGGTAGCTTCTGAGCTTGCACAAAAGTATTAGCAATGCAACAATAATTATTTCTACACTTTTGATCAGATTTTGACGTTTCTCTCATGCATTGCATGGGTTGGACTTTGCTAATTTTTCTGGAAGATAAAAAAGATGGGTTCGGGGTTTTTTCCCCCCTCTATGAGATATTGTATAGAATAAGAGTCTATGAAGCATATGTTATTGAAAGTACCTTTAAGCAAAACTTCTAGGTACTCACAGTTGAGAGACGGCGAATACCAAAGAGTTTAATCCTCTATTTATGACGCTATTATGGTGAGCTCAGAGCGGTGGTTTTCAAATCATAATCAAATAATCCAATCCAATATAGGATTGTTATGGATATTAACGTCAATAATATGAATGAGGAAGCTCGAGTGCTGGAACTTGCGATATTTCACTAATTTCAGCCAGTAAGAAAGAAAATTGTCTGCAATGAGAAGAATAAAAGTTCGGTTAAGAACTCAGATCAACCATGACCGGCTTTCTATGCTGCTTCCAGCGTACTGAGGCTTCACTACTAAAGAAGATTAAAGTAGATCTTACATTTTCTAAAATAATCCACGAAAAGTTTCTACTGATTGAACGTCCATGGTGTCTATGGACCTTTAAGCATTGTAAAATATTAATGTTTTTATTTTTTATTTTTTTTTTGCCATTACATTTACAAAATTTCAATTAATGTAATATAAAGATTTCCTTTATTAAGCTCTTAATTTATTATTAAACTATCATTACTATATTTAGATCTAAAATAATGTACGACAGTCAATACATTAACACTTTTGCACTTACAAAGAGTGGAAAGTCAGGCCGGTTAGAAAGAAATTAAACTAAAGAGAAATAACGCAATTTCATTGTTAAGGACGGCGTGGGTTTTCCAATAGGATTGGACTTCTAAGAATGATATCCACTATGTATGAAGTACCCCTTAGAGCCTCCAATCTCATAAGAATCGCCAAGCATGAGAGAACGAGCATTCCATCAACGTTTTTAAAAATATTAAAGTTCTCTTTTTCCCTTAAGAGCTCTTTTCTGTAATCCCTTTTTGTATTTCCGGCTCTCTTGGCGATATTTCATTCTTTTAATGTGCGCTCAAAAGTGATAAGATCCAAGAACAATCGTGGGCTAAGTATCCAATCTGTTCTAGATTGCAATTTAACAACTTAATACCTCAGTGTTTTCAGCTGTGGAAATTTAAAAAGATACTGAAGATACGGTATAGCGGAAGGATTAGGTATTTATTTTTATCCTCTTTGCCTCTTTAACCCTTTGACAGGAGCACGTGCCTTTTAGGCACATGCGCTTCACTTGTTTGCCACCAGACGCCTCTGTAACTTTAAAAGGTAGCTAGTCATCCCGGGTTTTCTCAATCATCTATCAGCCTTACCACTGAGAGGGTCGCATTCTTAGTGTTCCTCTGTATTCAAGGTGAGCTGCCACTTTTATTAATGTCCCTGCCATTTTGGCATATATCTCTCTTTCTATATGTATTTCTTTCCTAATTGGCTTCTGTTCCTTTCTGAGTAATTTTTAATATATAGGATGTCCCAAATATAATAGTACAAATATCTGGGTTCAATCCTAAAGCCCATTTCCTTCATGTCAATTCTAGAGCAAAGTTTCCCTTACATTGTTTTAAACAATTTGATTTCTAGAAATTGAATTTTTTAAGATTTTTGTTTGTGTTTTCTACCGTATGACATTTAAAAAAAAGCCTTAACTCCCCTTACATTCAATGTAAAACTCAAAATAAGGCCACCGTTAAAAATAACAATAAATTTCGTGCCTCCCGGATTCCAAACCAATCTCTTTCAAGCCATCTCAATACGTAAAAAAGTAGGCTGAAACGCGAACTTTTAAATTTTTCCAGAAAAATGTTCCAGAATTGGATGTTTTTTCATTTGGTTTTCTATTCTTATCAAATACTATTTTTGAGGAGCACCCCACGAAATAAACTTCATCAAAATTCCAACTTTTCAATTCTAATTTTACTTTGCTAATGAAATAGAAGGTTTTTGTGCAAAATTTGATTTTTAGCCTCAATTTTTAAGTACTTATTTAGTCGGATCAAAAAATATTGGTTTAACAACAAATAGATTGGAAATTTAACGCTCTTTTAGGTGGTATCCTCATTTTTTGATTTTACAGTGTGCCTAAGGGGAGTTATGGTCGTTCTAATATCAGAAGATAGAAAAGTTTATCATTTATCTGTCGTAGAAACTGTAGTTTCTCATTTTCGTAATTACGGCACCGGCCGACTCTTCAAGTGCTGCTGGTTTAAGAATATAGTTTTCGGTCGAGTAACTCTTTCCCTTGGGAATAAAAATCCTCCTCCTTATTATCCCTTACTAAGGAAGATAAGAAATACCTTTTTAAGTGGTGGTGGGGGGGACAAATCTCTAAACAAACTTTTTGTCAGGAAATTATCCATTATAATACATAAAAATTGTCCATGCTATACCAAGCTCACAATAAAACCTTGTCAAATTGATAGTTATCATGGAGCTCACGAACACTCAGGCGCTCGGCAAAGCTACCTAACTTGACCTCTAAGCGTATTATTTTATTTCTATAAGCTCAAAAAACAAGACTTGTATTAGGAAAATTAATACATGATCATATCTAAGAGTGAAAATAAAAGAGATTAAATAAAGTATCAAAGGGGATATATAATATATAACGTTATACACTACGCTTCCACAACCACAATGCATACAGTGGGAACACCATTGCTACTAACCCCAAAGTTATATCCAACTACCCTCCCGAGTTTGAACGAAATCGGACCAATAGGAACGACGATATAAGTAATTCACGTTTGCACATGTACTAACGCCACTTTTGGTTTATTATTTTGAAGAAAGTTTCAGTCATGCAGCATGGCCATATGAACAACGTTCGTAATGTTTTTCATTATATCAATGTAAACATTTTGAAAATTTGAGCACTTACTTGTGAAGCTGTCCCATTGGCGCTGCTTCTTGGAAAGCTTTCTCTTAGACCTTTCTACTGAGCTATTGAAAAATAACGGTGAAAATTTCCCATTGTTGTCAGACTCTTTCAGAGAATACTATTCCAATACAAAGTCAGCAAGGTCAACAAGTTTCTAATTTTATGGGAAACAGAAAAAAAAAAGTTTCTAAATTATTTTTTACCATACCGACTTACAAATTGAAGTTTTGCCATTTTTCAGAGTTCTACGGATTTTTAGCAGATTTTGGTTAAATTTATGTACATGCATCGGCACAATTTTGTGCAGGAAATTCGGAATGTTCTACTTCATAGTTAATAAAGTTTTTCTTAGTAATAGTCCACTAAAAAATATTAATGTAACGGGTTTTGCCAATTTTGCTGCTTAGTGATATTTAATAAACTTATTTTAAACTTGAACTAGTTGAAATAACAGTAATAAATCATTGAAATAATCGTTCCACTAATTAAAATAATATTTTAATGGTGACCTTTCATTTGTAGGAATTTCACAATATGACCTCATATTCAGATTCAGCGCACTTGAAAAACCCCTAGCAGCCATTTCCAGCTCAAAAGACCGCTTAGCTTGGCCAGGTAGGAAGATCTCGCGTAACATAGTAGGGCAAAGAGGCAGAGAGCTCCCCCTAGGCGGGCGGGGGCGTGAAGTCATTGTGCGAAAATTTCATGAGCCGTTTTTCTGACCAGATACCCATCATATAGCACCTTTTTAGAAAACTCTCGCTCAGATCATTTTACTGAGCAATTGAAACTTAACCATGAAAGTTTCCCATCATAATCAGACTATTCCAGAGGAAAGGTACCTACTGCTATGCCATTTCATAGTCAGTGGATCACACAGTTCTTCCTCGAGACGATGCACCCACCTTTCTCGAACATTTTAGTTCCTTAAATTAACATCCAGCTTTATTCTCCGCCAATACAACGAAACATCATCCCGTTTAGTTTCACAGATAGCCATTTGGCATCTCACTGATCATTCAGAAAGATTTTGAAGGCAAAAGCAGCTAACGTTGTTTGTACAACAATGGGAGCTAAAAGGTGATAATGGACCGTCTAGGTGCTAACCCGTAGAATCCTTGTAAATTTTTTCAAAATCGGACTTGAACCTAGTATATTTTCGGGCTTGACAAGGAATGAACAAAGAGTCCAAGACAGACACGGAACCATAATTGATAAGCAAGCTCTGAAACACTAAAAACGAATGGTAATTTTTGTGAATTTTCGTAAAAAAAGAAGCTATTGCAATGGCTCCAAAAGTCTTAAAATCAAAATTTTTGAAAATTCTCTTCATTGAGACATTCTTTCCGTTTTTAGACATTCTGAAACGAATCCTAGAGTTCAACATATATATATATATAAAATATATTTATTTTTTTTTAAATATATATACAGGGTTTCCCAGGATTTGTGAGTCAAACTGCAGGGGTCGATTATAGAGCTCATTTCCGACAAAAAGTGCCTCGTAAAGATTTTTTTTTTTTTTTTTTTTGAACGCTTGGTTTTCGAGTAATTCAATTTTTGAGATTTTTTTCGTGTTGTCGACCTTAAGTCACTAAAACAGCACTAACTACAATAATTAAAACAATAAATTTAAGTTTGAGGATGCCGTTGGAAAAAGCGCTAAATTTCTCTTCTATCTAATGCCAAATCAAAATTTTTTATTATGCTTCATTTGGTGAAAAAACTGCCTGAACATGAAATTTTCACGAGTATGAGAAATTCCAATTTTTTTAACCGGCTGTGACTGTCCCATTTCTGTACTGTCTCTCGTGTACCTTATCTGTGAAAACTGGCCCAAGATCTCTCAGCTTTCCAGCGGTGTGATTAATTTTTATTTTACTTTACTAATTAGAAGATAAAAGTATGTTTGTATGTTGAAAGAAAAAAATTTATATATATATATATATATATATATATATATATATTTTTTTTTTTTTTTTTTTTTTTTTTTTTTTTCCCTATGAAATCGAGGGTTTTTGTGAAAAATGTCCCTCAAGAAAAATTCGAGCTTGGGGCCGGTTTCTACGTATTTTTTCATGCTGAATCGAATGGTAACACTTGCAGATATCACCAACTCCGTTGTCACAAAGTTTTACACTTTAAATTACTAGTTTTCCCCTTAAAAATACATAAAATTGAGCATAACAAATGTACTTAAAATTCTTGAGTTGAAGTTTAAAACTTTGTTACAATGGAGTTGGGGAGATCTGCAAGTGTTGCCATTCAATTCAGCGTAAAAAAATACATAGACACCCCAAACTCGAATTTTTTTAGAGAGTCATTTTCACAACAACCCTCTATTTCATTTTAAAAAAAGCCATGTTTTTCAACATACAAACATACTTTTAACCTCTAATTAGTAAAGTAAAATAAAAATTAATCACACCACTGGAAAGCTGTGTAACAATCTTACGATTGTCGTGATCAAAATTCTTGGACTTCTATAATATATTTCAATCTTTGGTATGATTGTGGGGTTCAGGTGAAATAATTAGAACAAGAATTCAATCACTTGGATAATTCATTACGCTTTCTTTATATCGCTCCAAAAGAAAGTTAGTAAGGGGGATTTTCTATCTAGCCTGTCGGTTGCTTAATTCCTTATATTCACTTCTTTTAAATATGAAATAAATACTGCAGGAGAGATAGAGAGAGAGAGAGGTATGCGGGATATGAATGGATTAGGTATTAGTATAAACTATAGGAGTTAATATATTATTGCTATTATCGCTAGATGTAAGAGAAAGGGACTCACCGTTTTGAAGGTTCAACAACGATTGGCTTCTCCCATCGTGGGCGCTGGGGGGATACCAGCGATCACGACGTTCCACTGAACGAATTATCGTAACAGTTTTCGATAGCTATTACAGCTGATATCATGGGCCAGTTTTAGCGAATTTTTGAAGAAAATTAAGCTATTGCTCTCGCCTCAAAATTTGTAGAATGTGATTTTTTGAAAAACATTTATGCAGAAATCCGTTTCAGGTTATTCTGAATCATATTCTGAAGTTTAACGCATTTTTTAATGTATGTATGTATGTATGTATATATGTATGTATACATGTATGTGTCATTCCAGACGATAACTGTCCGTAGAATTGTGCTAGAAACTTCAAACAAATTTTAAAATGTTAAGGACACAAAACGAAAGTTCAAGTTCGTTGGCCAGCATGATCGGATTACATCTCCGGGTTGAAATTTTCAAAAATGTAGTCAAAAATTTCAAAATAATATGTTTTTTGCGATTTGTTGTGCGAAATAATTTTGTCAGCATACCAACATGTAGTATATTCGGAATCAGCGTAAAAATTCCTATAAGAATATGTATCAAGTTTTCAAAAATTTCAAAGTAAAAAAACCAGTCAAAAATCGATATAATCGAAGATTTCTTCAAAAATTCACTCATGGGGTCATGCTGCATGACTGGACTTTTTACAGATGAGCTTCATGGAAAACAGTAAAGAAATGGGACAGTCACAGCCGGTTTAAAAAATTGGATTTCCCGCACTCGTGAAAATGTCATGTTCAGGCAGTATTTTCCCCAAACGAGTCCTATTAAAAAAGTTCCAGTCATGCAGCATGATCGTATGAGCGAATTTTCATAAATGGTCGTATCACATTTATGTTAAATTCTGTTGAAATTTGAACACTTTGGGGACAAATAAAAATTTTATTATACATTTTATAGCAAACTAACTTTTTGTCAGTAATATTCCAATGAACAAACGATTTTGTGGATTTTTACAATTTTTTCAAGTGTTCCTATCAATTTTTAGCTTATTTTAATGAAATCTAAGTACATTTTTCAGTTCAATTTCGTACTTAAATTTTTAAATGTCCTAGTTCATGTTCAATTAATTTTTTTCGAGTAGCATTCTGCTAAAAAATAGAAACTTGTTAATTTTTAGCGGTTTTTTGCCTTTTTTAGTGATTTTTTTAAGTACATTTTTTGAAATTTGACCAATTTAATGTGCTCAAAAAGTGTTTTCCAACGAACTCATCCTTTCTTTTGAAATGCTTGATTTTTTGGCAAAAGAACGAAGTTTTTATCTCAATTCTATCGAGAGTTATCGTCTGGAATGACACATACATATATATACTTATATATATATACATATATATATATATATATATATATATATATATATATATATATATATATATAAATATATATATATATAAAAAACGTTAAAATCCAGGAATCATTTCAGAATGCCTCAAAACAGATTTCGATGAAGAAAATGTTTGAAAATTTTTATTTTAAAATTTTTGGAGCCATTGCAATAGCTTTATTTTCTAAGAAAATTCGCTAAAATGTTGATTTGGAATTAGATAGGAACAAAATTTAGCACTCTTTCCAACGATATCCTCAAATTTAAACTTACTGTTGATGATTGTAGTTATTGCTGTTTTAGTGACTTCGAAAACAAGGAAAAAATCTCAAAAATTGAATTACTCGAAAACTAAGAGTTTAAAAAAAATCTCTTCGAGGCACTTTTTGTCGGAAATGAGCTCTAAAATTGATCCCTGCAGTTTGACTCATTAATCCCGGGACACCCTGTATATATGTTTCCTTCCAGACGATAACTCTCCTTAGGATTGAGATAAAAATTCCGTTCTTGCCCCAAAAAATCAAGCTTTTCAAACGTAAGGACGAGTTCGTTAGCCAGCATTTTTTGAGCACAGTAAAATGGTCAAATTTCAGAAAAAGGGCTGAAAAAATCACTAAAAATAGCAAAAAACTGTTAAAATCATTAAATTTATTTATTTATTTTTTTTTTTTCAGCAGAATATTGCTCAAATAAAGTTTATTAACTATAAAATAGAACATTGAAAATTTTATGTGCAAAATTATGCTGAAAAATGAACTTAAATTTCATTGAAATGTGCTAAAAGATCTATATAAACTCCAAAAAAGTTAAAAATCCAAAATCTCTTTTTGAATCGGAAGATATTATTTAGAACGAGTTTTTTTCTCATAAAATTGGTAGTTAACAATTTATTTTCCCTCAAAGTCCTTAATTTTCAAAACAATGTAACATTATATAGTTCGATATTTCGCTCATACATCATGCTGCATGATTGGAACCTGTTTTATTTTGGAGGGCTACATTTTGTTCGATGTCTTGCACGAACACAAAGCTTCCTATCTTCGGTAGTGAGGAAGCAAAACATAAGAGTACAATTCAATTTGACCTCTCCAATAAACAAGGATGTCAGGTGGGGTTCGAGTTTGCCATTGTGTATTCTCGTACCTTCCTATCAATGTACTGAAGCTGTACTTGAAGTCGTTACCACCGATCTATATAGTCTGACAATAGTTTAAATACTCCAGTCAAAATGTATTTTGATAGAACGGCACTTTTGATGAAAACCACCACCAGCAACACCTATCACTATGTTTGCTCATCGAAACAACTACGAGGAATATCCTCGAAAAATCCTCAAATTGTATTGTCTTATTTAAGATACCACCAAAAGATGGAGGGTTTTCAAAAATTTAGAAGTCATTGCAATAACGTCATTTTCCTTGAAGTTAAGCTAATGGCCCTGCTAGAAGAAAATATCTGAACGTGGGCAACTTCAAAACGAGGACAGCGTTGAAACCTTCAAACTTGATAGCCTGAAAGTCACAATTCATTGCCTCTTTACGGTGCCATTAACTCATAGAAAATGAGGGAGAGGCCTGGGGCGTTCATCTTTCACGGGTTTCGTTGGAACACCGAATCTCCAGGAGGGGCTAATGTGATTGTCGGAAGCTACATTCTATCAGAGAGGATCTCAGGAGGAAGTGGGAAATCATCCAGTTACCTCCAACGAGCCAGCCCTGTTAATTGAAGTATGTAACACAATTAGTGGAGCGATTGGTGTTGAAAATCGAAAATGTTCCTTACCGACGGACGTGACGGAGTCGCGAAAAGGGGCTTGAAACTTCTCCAGCTGGAAACGAACTGCCGGCATTAAGCTATTAAAACTTCACCTTTGACATTAATTATCTCAGCGTTTGTTAGCTCTTTTGCTTCATTGTAGAAAGTTTTAAAATAAAAGTTTAGTCTTGCTGCATATAAGAAAATGTTCGTGATTTAAGCGAATTTTTGTAAAAACTGAGGCTATTGCGATAGCTTCAAAATTTTTCAAATAAAAATGCCCGAAATTTTTCTTTGTGGAATTCCGTTTTGAAGCATTCTTGAACGATTCCGCTTGAGCGATTCTTGGACGATACGCTTTTTCGAATAGGTGTATAGTAGAATATTAAAAGTAATATTTTGCTTTAAAAATATATGTTTAATGACAGGTATTAGTCGTTATCTTCATTATTAGTGATTTTTTTCTTCAAAACATACTATGAAATTTTAACAATTTATGTGTTAAAAAAAGTGCTACACAAAGAACTCTTTTTTTTTTTTTTTTTTTTTTTTTTTTTTTTCAGAAAGTTAGATTTTAGCATGGTGGTTTTACCGGGACCTAACTTCCATAGATAAAACGACCCCAAAAAAGCTACGAATGTGGCGGTGGATCTAATTTCATTGCTGTTCAACCTATGAAGCTGAAATTGGGAATGGAGGCCCCTTGGGACGTGCAGAAACAAATCATAAAGTCTAGAACCCCCCCCCCAGATCAGCTGAGTAAGAATAGTTCTTGGAACATGTCTAGAAATTAATTATAGTAGGATAATTATAATTATCCACTAGAGTGTACTGGCGTCCTTTCAACACTCACTCCCACGACCTGTATTAGGTGTGTAGGGTGTGACACCTATGAGTGGGAGGGTGGGGCACACAGAGGTTTTTTTTATCCACTTTGGGGGCTAAACTGTGGTCATCAATGTACCCCTCACTTTTTCCCCCTCCGAGGTGCCTGTGGGTTCCATGATGGCTCTCCCTTTAGTCAAGGATGGCAACATGGCTCCCTTTAGAATCGTGTCACTTCAAGTGTCCCTTTTGACACTTTGTTCAATGCCACTAATGACCGTCTGGTTGAGGTGCGGTTTAAACCTTAAAATTAAAAATAGAACCTCCAGATCATGTATAAATAGATCTACCCTGTTCCACGCTCCTCCATTGTTTAGCCGAGGCTCAAATTGACAGAAAAGAGGGTTCCAACCTCGGCGAGGCACGGAGTTTGCTGAGTTATAAGTTCCAGGAGTTAAGATGTCAAATGGAAGAAAACTAAACGGTGGATTGTTGGGCCCGCTCTTGAGCCTATAGTTTGTACAGTTCTACGTTAAATTTCTTGGCGAAAGATCGGATTTTTGTCTGAACCCTATGGAGAGTTACGTACCGTCTGGAGTGACACAAGTAGGGGAGGCTGTTGTTCCTTGAAACATTTGCTGTTGCTTGGCTTAGTGCTGCGCTCTAGCGTATGTGTTTGCGCTTTGAATAAGCCGAATTAATGGATTCTTCAGCGATGTGCTTTCATCGAAATCAGCCCACGCGTTCATCTCCCTTTGTCACTACAGTGATTAAAGTAAAAATTTACTTCGGTTGAATATTGTTCATTTTTCCCACAATTTTGTAGGTGAGTGATTGATTATTTTCTTTGGTGTTCTATCAGATACCCCAGGTGAGGTAACCTATGTCGACTGTAGCATTAAAAATAGCGAAAAGAAAATGCTTGACATTTTCCCGAATGGTGGGTCATCGTGTATCATAAAACCTATTTACCAAATACCTACATATCTACCAAAACATTTTCGGTTTATTATTTTCAATAATGAACCTTTGTAATTGAAAAAGAAAATTTTTTTTTACCACAACCTGAAAATTTTTTGGTTTACGTTTCAAGACGCGTAGAATCCAAAAACGCTGCAAATTATTTCACAAAGGTTTATTATTTTTTCAATTGGGTATGATCGTAGTTTTAGTTGGCTTGCGAACGTCATAAGGCCCGTCCAGACTCCTCGGAGTGTCCTATTTCGAGTTGCCACAACCTATACTTCTATAATTAATACGCATGTTTATATTTCTCGATTTGAGCTCCTATCTATTCAAATAGTTATTGCCTTAATAATTTCATTATCTAAGTACGTACGAAAAGTCGAGAGGATATGTTATTAAATCTGCGTAGGAAAAGCATTGGTATTAACACACAAATATGACCTAGAAAAAAACATATATTCATGCCTCGAAGGAACGCCGTACCCACCTCATGTTGCCGCGGCGCCTCCTCTCACTCCACCCCCCGCTCACCCCCTCCCCCCCTCACCACCCACCGTGACCCCCTGCCAAGCGTGCCAGGCGTGCGTGCGTAAGTCTAACACTCAGACCTTGAAAAGACACTTTTTCGCCCGTTTTTGGTCCATAGCATCTATGCGAGTAAAGCGATCGGGATGGTTAAACGTTAGGACCAACTAGACCCCAAATGGAGTCTATGTGCGAAAGAACGAGTTTTTTAAGTCAATTCTTAGGCCTTTTATGGCCCGGACGGCGGACGGACATTTCAAATTTGGATTCTACGCACCTTGAAACGTAAAGTGACAAAGTTTGAGGGGGGGTTATAAAAATGTTTTGCTCTACGATAACATAGGCTTATTATTGGAAATAATAAACCAAAATCGAATACCGAAAAATCCGTCCGTCGACCATCCGTGGCTATTCTCGGAAAATGCTTGACCAAACTATATTAAACTTGTGTTAAAAATCACATTTGGGGTCTAGATGGTCCTAGAAGCTCGGCATCAATTCTTATCAACCCTGAAGGGTTGTATTAAAGGGCGAAACATTTAAAAAATCCAGATCTCAAAAACTTTCTAAGTAACAGTAATAATGTTTTGCTTGTGAATGATTAATGTAATCCCAAAGAATCGATTAAAACCACCCACAACACTGTACGTTGAATAGTTCTCGCTTTCCCTAAGGGCTTGAACATCGAAAAAAAAAAAAAACCTACGAATTCCTAAGCGCGTGAAGATAGAGAAATCACGCGCTGCTAGTGTATCTATTGAATAGACAATCTACCTTTAAATCCCATCAAAGATTGCTAGATAGCGATACTGGAATACCTTCCAAGCATCATCTCTTCAAGCATCATTTACCCCTTAGTCATCCGATCCCGCTAAATTTGGTGTACAGTTGGGTGACAATGGATTAAATATTTTTGGTTTTAATGGTTTTATTGGTTATTGTTTATTATTTTGTGTTAATTTCAACATGATTGCATCATCATTAGCTCTTGCGCATGCGCGAAAGTGTACTCCGAGGAACAAGGTCTAGTTTTCCTCAGATTTTGATTTCAGTTTCTGGGAATTTGTGGGTTAGGCTGTTGATCGTACCCTACAAATTTTATTGTTCTCAAATCGTTACTCCTTTCTGCGCATGCGCTAACGTAAATTACTTCTATCATCATTTTCCCGTTTTTTTTTTTTTTTTTTTTTTTTTTTTTTTTTTTTAAATCTTCACTGTGAACAATCGTTCCGGTCTTGGAACTGTAAAATTGTGAACCCTTCTCAGAGGCACGATGCGCCATGTTCTGATCATATATTACATACTATATATATAGGGGTTTAATAATTATAGACCAATGATCTTCGTAGAAGGGCTATCTAACACAGAAATAATAAATCATTGTGTAATAATTTGCTGCGTTTTTAATGAGTGATAAACAACACAGGGGAGGTGCCTACGCTATATCTTTCTACCGACAACATTGTTTGCATTCCTTCATGCACACATGGACCCATTCGCATAGAATGAAAAAGTTGTAAGGAGCTTTTGAAGTATATCTGCCAAGTCTAATTTAAAGGCGTTATGCAATAATCATAGTCCAGGAACATCAATTTTCCAAAATGTTCTCCATAGAAATCCGTCTTAAGGTATCCTCAAACGATTCCTAGAGTTTCATACTATATATACATATGTTGGGGAGACGATATAGCGTCCTCAATTTCTTCAATATTCAACTTTTTCATGTTGCCACATGTGTATAGTATAGTTTCAGAAGGAAAAATTCGCACTTTTCCTGGGTTCTTGGGGTATATATATATAACCAGGAAAATTTGGAGGGAGGTCGATTTATCGCCATTACCCACTCCATTCGACCCCTTTCCATCATAAAATATTAAACTTCTGACAAATTTTCCAAAACTAGACCAAGTTCATAATTGAACAACAAAAAAAAAGAATCACGAAATCTTTATTTTAAAAAGTTCTTGTCATGCATCATCATCCTAAGAGCGAATTTCCTTTACCACCTATCGTATTATTCTATGTTAAATTCAATTTAAATTTGATCAATTTGAGTACGAAGGAATTGTTAAAAACTAATTTTAAGGAAAAAATTCATACAAAGTACAATTCGGCAATTCAAAAAAAGATTTTGAATTTTCAGTTTTATGGATTTTTCAGCAAATATTTAAGCAAATATTCAAGTACCTAAATGATTCAGCATAATTTTGTGCAACAATTTTTTGATGGCCTAGTTAATCATCCCATTAGGAAAGCTTGATTTTTTGGCGCAAGAACGGGATTTTTATTTCAATCCGAAGGAGAGTCATTGTCTGGAATGACACACACACACTCACACACACGTGTATATATATAAAGCATTCCAGAATGCCTCAAAACGGATTTCAATGGAGATTTTCAAAAATTTATATTTTAAAAGTTTTTAAGCCATTGCAATAGCTTTATTTTCTAGGACAATTCGCTGGAAATTTAAGTATAAAGTATTTTGGAATGGAAAAAAGTACAAATACTTTAAATAATGAACGTCTGCTACCCCTTGTTGCAGAGTTCACTGGCTAACATGTACAAATCGGAACTCGAACCATCAAAAGGATCGTCAAATGAACCGAGGGGAGATGGGTTGTTCCGCGCATACGCCCTATTACCTACGATTATTTTAATGGTAGGTATGTTGACGTTTTACAATAACCCAAATGATCTTCTAGAATCGACATTTTTATTGTTTAATTGACAGAGCGAGACCCGGACTGTTGAAATAAGGCGCTGTATGAGGGGTCTCCGGAAAGTGACGGGTTCCGCCAAACTGTTTTTAAGCCACCGAAATTTGAAGTGAGCCTTGCGGCACAATCAAAAGGATAGTTGAGCTGAAAATCGTAATCAGGAAAATTGGTTTTAAAAGGTGCTAAATTCGAACATTCAGTCAGAAAACGGAAATTCCAACTCATTACCACTCGCCTCTAAATGTCATAATTTGACATCTAAGTATTTCTAGTTTTCATTTGCCAATTTTTACCCTCTCGGCGACGACGTCATAAAGAAAACCCATTGGAAAACTCTTTTTTTTTGCGTTCTAGCGTTATATTTTCAAGAGAAAATCAGTACAAACGACCAACAACAAAATTTTGAAAGAGCAACGAAAATATTAGAAGAAACAATAAAATAAATAAAAAAGAAGTGAAATATTAGAAAGAACAAAAGTTTCAGTAAGGAATATTTAAAACAGCTTACCAGCTCCGGCCAGCGGAGACTAGCCATTTCGTGGTGATTTGCGTCAATTCTGAGTTTGTCCTGGAGTTGTCGGTTCCTCCATTCTGTTTCAAGATTCATTTTGACTGGTATGGGCTTTAACTCAAGGCCCAAGGAATATCGCCATATTGGTTTTGTGGAATGGTGAAACAGCGATGTTGTGCGTAATCATTATTAGTTGAACAGGCATAAATCATTTGTGGAAATGAGAAGTGTTGAATAAGGAAGGGAGCAATTGGGTGTTCCTGCTATGGGTCACGGCTGAAAAAAAGAAGGCACAAAGCCGGTTGTGGATCACTCGGCTGCCTCTACAGCTTTTTCTTTCTGTCTTTTCGCTTCTTCATGTTCTTTCTAGTGTCATCATCTCGTTTCTTCTTTTGTTCAACGAGAGGCCACGAAGTAGACTTTGAGGCAGCCACCCATACCTACCGGGTGCCGCGCCGCTGCGAGCGTCAACCCAATCAATGGCTCAGCGCAACAGCCCTTTGGCCCAACAGACGCTGTTTGGGCATGAGTTCTACTTTTAGCGAGTTTCCTCAGAGAATTAACACCAGCCCGATTCAATTAATTTTCCAAAAGGTAAGGCCACTATCAGAGGCAAATTCAAATTCCCTTTTAGGTACTCGGACATAAATTGACGGAATCTCGGTTTAAAAGTTACGGATTAGTTATTGTAGAATTTACTTTAACTTGCGTTGTCATAAGCAAATTTTCGTGAAAAATAAAGCTTGCAATGGTTCCAAAAATATTAAAATAAAACTTTTTCAACATTTTCTTCGCGGAAATTCGTTTTGAGGCATTTTGAAATGATTCCTGGAGTTAAACGCTTTTTCTTATATGCATATAAAAAGTAACAGCGTATCCAACTTCATCACCTCCCCCTCTCTTTATCACCTTATTTTCGTATATTTGAAGATATCTGAAACATCAAATGGTAACTCCCATTTATTTTTTAAATCCTAATCAATGGTAAAATTGGATTTTGATTATTTATTTATATCAAACGGGCGAACCCAATTGCATAATATATGGAAAGTACACAAACAGTCACAATTAATCTAATGCGATTCAAAGTTACAAAATAAATGTAAGATTGGTCTTAACAAAAGAAGGAAATGAAGTCAAATTTGTACCAAAAGGTGAACTCATAATAAATAAATACAAATACGCCGTTATATGGTAGGTATTGGTGTGTTGAAAATGTCAATATCGGGATTGGTCTGCAGGAGAAATTCCGTATTGCGTAAGAGTCTGGAGAGTGGTCGTTGATACAGGCAACTTGTGGGCGGAGTACCTCTAGTACAAACCTGTGGAGCTGCCAAGTAAATTTTGGAGAGAAGGCATGGGCAGTATAGCAGACCACGAAACGATTTGCACAGAAATGACAAGTCACTCATCGATCGACGCACATGGAGTGGAACCAGTTTACTTCTCTCCTTTAGCGAAGAATAGCCGATATCGGTGGAGGGGATCCCAATTTATAACCTATGTACCTCACGAATACTCGCTCGACTCGTCCGAGCTGATCAATATGCACTTGGTAGTACGGAGACCAGATCACTGTAGCGAACTCGAATATAGGCAAATCCAGTTGCTTGTAAATTACGACAACCGCTGAAATACTGGAGAATTCTCTTGTGATCTTTTCTAGGAAAACCTCATGGTTTTGTTGGTGATGCTATCAATGCAGTCAATAAAAGTTATTTTCGTGTCGAAGCGAACTCCACAGTCGAGAATCTGATGCACCCGCTGGAGAGGAAGACCATTAATATGGTAATCATGGGCTATTGGAAAGCAAATACGGTGGGATGTTGCTATCACGCGTCACAGTGGCGCTACGATTCCATCTCGCATTTTTCAAATTGGAACCCTAAATAATTCATCGCAGATTCGGAAATCCAATAAAATATCGTGACCCATCACTCGAATTTTTGACCAACCAAAAACGGGTGCATTCACTCATATGTGAAATATGGAGTTTTTAAATATATTTCATTGCCACATGATTTAGTAATATTTTTTCCAACGATCCATGTAGTGATGATGTTCGTTTGTTGAAAAACATCTAAAAACTGTCCGAATTGCACATTTTTCCACTTGTTTTCACACCGCATAAAGCGTACTAAAATTTCGTTTTTCAGTGTTTTTCCAAGTTCGTGTTCCGAATATCAATAAATTAACATCACTTCGTGGTTCTTAGTGGAAACTTACCCCATAACAATGTCTCACTTGTGGCTATAGAAAATCTTCCAAACTCAATATTTTAATTTTGGACGCAATGTTTTTACTCACTCAAAAATTTGAGTGATGGGTCATTTTTCCTTGAATTTTGTTGTACATTCCGAATCTGCAATTCGGAAAATGAAAAAATTGGAGTCAATATTAGAAAAATGCGAGATAGAAATTGTTGTACCATTGTGGAGCACAAGAAAGTGGAGCTACTTTTTAAAGTTTTTAGGGGGAGGGGGCGAATCTCTATAATACGTGTTTTTGTAATTTTCAGCGTTTTTCAATGTAGGTATATTATATTAATTTTCTATTTATTATTGGGGGGAGATAGGGGGAATGAGAGAGAGATAGAGATAGAGATAGAGAGAGAGAGAGAGAGAGAGAGAGAGAGAGAGAGAGAGAGAGAGAGAGAGAGAGAGAGAGAGAGAGAGAGAGAGAGAGAGAGAGAGAGAGAGAGAGAGAGAGAGAGAGAGAGAGAGAGAGAGAGGGAGAGAGAGAGAGAGAGAGAGAGAGAGAGAGAGAGAGAGAGAGAGAGACTGAATCAAATGGACTAATCCTGCTCACAATTCAATCTGTCATCCTTACTGAAAATATTGACCGAACTCCGTGTCAGCAGACACTAGTTGTGGTGAAATTTCATCCAACATACCCCCTCCTAGAGATACACGACCTTACTCATCGATGAAATACCTGAAGTCACGCAGTGAATGTCCCTACTATATTCGTGACCCCAACTCTTTTGTTTATTAAGAGGAATCACGAAAATACATTGAGTGGGTACAAGAATAATAGACGTGTGGGCGTTACACTTACTCATAAACACCGATAGACTAACACCATCTTCTGGTAATGGCCAATCGCGACACAACAACCCGTGTTTATTCGCTGATCGCTAAGTTGGCTGAGTTGGCTGTAAACATTGACGCCAAGGGAAGGCAAATAGAAGGCAAAGCTCCCCAGCTCGCGGAGAAACACATTCAAGGGGATTTCAATCACAGCGTAATGGTCAGGAAGTGGGAGGAGTGTTGAGGGGCGGAAGAGGGAGAGGTGTTAGGCATTAGAAACCTCAAGCTATTATTTCCGCACGAGAAAAACGATCACGGAAAACACCGACGCCAAACGTCGCTAATATCAGATCCGGATAAGATAATGCGGCAGAGTGAGCACTAAGCCCAAGTTACAAACCTCGGTTTACATGAACTTACCAGTTCAATTCAATTCATTTTATTGGCTTGAATTTACATTTCATGAGTATGGCAAGTCAATATACGTGTTACATTTCAATGAATTGTGAAGATAAATTATATTGGAGGATGTTGTTTGGTACTGCCTCCCATTTTCAACGAGAGATTTCTCCCACTCAAAACATCGCTTACTCATTCTGTAAACACGATTCGGACTCTTCAAAACTCCCTTTTGGTTTATTATTTCCAATAATAAGCCTATGTGATCATATAGCGAAAAATTTGTATACCCCCCCCCCCCCCCCCCTCAAACTTTGTCACTTTACGTTTCAAGGTGCGTAGAATCCAAATTTGAAATGTCCGTCCGCCGTCCGGGCCATAAAAGGCCTAAGAATTGACTTAAAAAACCCGTTCTTTCGCACATAGACTCCATTTGGGGTCTAGTTGGTCCTAACGTTTAACCATCCCGATCGCTTTACTCGCATAGATGCTATGGGCCAAAAACGGGCGAAAAAGTGTCTTTTCAAGGCTTTGAGTGTTAGACTTACGCACGCACGCCTGGCACGCTTGGCAGGGGGTCACGGTGGGTGGTGAGGGGGGTGAGCGGGGGGTGGAGTGAGAGGAGGCGCCGCGGCATGTGGCGGCTGGGGTGACCAGGGGCTTAGCAGAGGGGTGTAGGAGAATGGATATTTATTACTTTTACGTGTTATACCCATATAATACACCGTGGCACCATGAGGTGGGTACAGCATTAGGGGCATAGTGGAGTAGCAAAAAGGCGTCCGGGGCGTATCGGAACGGATATAATATATATTTTATATTATATTTTATTACTTTTACCCCATATAACATTTAACCTACCTTGAACACACTAGTATATTTAGTATATTATATCATACTTTAGTATGTTACAAAAATAATTGATCCAGCCCATCTAAAATCCTTCGTTCTTCTTCTTCCTAAAATCTTCTCAGATAGTTCGAAGCAAATAGTTTTTAAATTAAAATTGGATTACATGGGCAGGTTGGAGTCTGAACCCTCTGGATGAATAGCTGTTTACTTATATTTCTGCCTAGGTAAGTGGGGTGTCGTCACCCAAGTAATTTCGGACGCAGAATCGACTGGGGTATGTCACAGATGCTTTTGGAATCCAGTGTAACTACGGTTTTAGTTTGATTCCTATAGAAATTAGCTCCGTGGATTGAATGAGACCACTCGGGTGGCTGTACGATCATCCATTTGCTCCCCATTGTGAGCGCAGCCTGTAACGCGAGTACAGAGGTGGATACTAGAAAAGAGACTGGCGAAAGCCCCAGAGCATGCTGGTTACTATAGCTGGCTATCTGATTCAGAAATAATAAACCATTATGTAATAATTAGCAGCGTTTTTTACTACTATCGAATGAAACATCCCAAGAATGATTAACGTTAATTAATTATAGTTTAAAAAAATTGGAGGGCAGTAGTAAAGTTCTTGCCTTGTGAAAAACTTTAATAGTTCCCCCCACTTCCAAACAGCAGTAACAGCGGTATGGTACAACAGGTTCAACTGATGAAGCAGATGTACACGTTGATCGATAGTTGAAGGCTTAATAGGCGATAACTTAAGTAGGTATGGTTGGACTCCTCGCCGTCTGATCTCAAGAAAGACCGGGGAAATCTCCCCAACTCCCGAATGTGATCAATTTGACCGACTAACCTATATTTACCATCAAGATTGATTTAGGATATTTTTTTTATTTTTTAAATGCGAGCTTACTAGCATCCATACCACCAAATGGTACACATCATTCAGAGCAATTCGTCCAAGTACATATTATATTATTTTTTTATATTTATATTTATATATATATATAATTTTATGTATATAAATATTTGATATAGTTTATATATGGATATTATATATTTCTATATGAGTCGTGTATTTTTGTATAATTCAGTGGTAATTTATGCTATATTAAGGTTTAATTCACATCTCAAGGTTATCAACCTGATTTAATGGCTGGTTATTATTTATATACATTGTTTTTTTCATTACCTAATCCTAAAAGATCAATATTACTTAGTCTATGGATTGTTTTATTAATGATTTTGGCTAGTTCTCTTTTATATAAAAATAATCATTATATTTATGAATTTATATTTTTGGTTATTTTTATGCTTCCATTGGTAGGTTTATTCATTTTTGAATACCAAAGGCTCATTTGAAAATAGGTCAGAATGAAGAGTGTTATTTGGCTGGGTGGATGTTGAAATTAGGAGGTTATGGTATTATACGTGTATTTTTTTTTATAAGAAATTATTGTTTAAATATTTATTTTATTTCTTTATGTTTATTTGGTATTTTTATTATTGGTATTTTGTGTATATTTCAAGTTGATATAAAGTCTTTGATTGCTTATTCTTCTGTGGCTCATATGGGTTTAGTAATTTGTGGTTTAATAAGTATAAATATTATAGGTATTCTTGGTTCATTGTTGATAATAATTGGACATGGTTTATGTTCTTCTGGTATATTTCGTTTAGCTAATATTTCTTATAAGCGGACAATGTCTCGAAGATTGTTTATAAATAAGAACGATGAATTCTCTTGGACGAAATTCCAAGAAAAGCAGGATTTATTTTAATAATTAATTTCCCCACTAAAATGGGTAGGATAAATCTTTGTAATGTTTCTGATATTGATTAATGGTGTTGTCCGTCCTCCGAGTTCTCTCGGTACAAATTAATGTTTTACGCTCAACTTTGCAGGACTTCTTTCCAGCTTTAATACTGACTGTGGCTTAGAAAAAAGTATGAAATACCTCCTATTTATTTTTGCCAATTTGATTCCATTTTGTCGACGAAAATGGAAAAAATTTCTCTACACGATACGCCAAAATTAATTCCAAAAATTCGCTCATGGGGTCATGCTGCATGACTGGAATTTTTTGAGTGTCATACAAAAAACGCTTGGGTGTTGAGGGGATGAAGTGAGAGGAGGCGCCGCGGCACCATTGGTTACAGTGTTCCTTCGCGGCATGAATATATGTTTTTTCTAGGTCATATTTGTGTGTTAATACCAATGCTTTTCCTACGCATATTTAATAACATATATCCTCTCGACTTTTCGTACGTACTTAGATAATGATATTATTAAGGCAATAACTAGCTATTTGAATAGATAGGAGCTCAAATTATAAACATGCGTGTATATTTATACAAGTATACAGTTGTGGCAACTCGAAATAGGACACGCCGAGGAGTCTGGACGGGCCTTATGACGTACGCAAGCCAACTAAAACTACGGTCATACTCAATTGAAAAAATAATAAACCTTTGTGAGATAATTTGCAGCGTTTTTTGAAAGTTCTGGCCTTCTGGCAACACTACAGGTGATATAGCTGTTTAGATTGATTAATAATGATGGTTATTTGAACTTTTTAGTATGCACAAGGTGCATTTTGTATGAGTGGATTGTGTAGGTACCATCACCAACCTAAATCAATTGATGAATTTTACGAAACTCGTAATTTGGAATTTGAGTTAGAGATGAAAAAAAAATCAATAACCAATATATTAAAATATCGATTATTGATTCTTTGATATATTTTGAAAATATTTATATAGGATTTATCAATATTTTCCTTAGTTCGCAAGACACCAATCATGCATCACAAATTCTACCGGGAGGCGATGACTCATTCTGTTAGGCTGAGAACTGCTGGCCTTCCACAAAAAATGCATTGAAGTGACACGATCTCTTCCAATAATTTTCAATTGCTTACGGGCCGGATAGAGATATTGTTATGCATAAAATATAAGGTGATCTCAAGATATCTCCACCCATATCCGCGGAGAAAAAATTAAATAAATCATGGCGTACTGAGTGAAAAACATTCAAACTCATTTACTTGCGCTCCTGACACCGCACAGAAAACTTGAGCCATTTTAGCAAAAATATATAAAAGACCTACAAGCCTTGAGATAAAATTACCGTTCTTGCGCCAGAAAATAAAGCATTCCAAATGAAAGGTTGAGTTCGTTGCCAGGACTTTTTGAGCTCAATAAATTTTACAAATTTCAAAGAAAATTTTAAATAGTCACTACAAATGGCTAATAACGGCTAAAAATCGTTGAATTTTATATTTTTTAGCAGAATTCAGTCAAAAAAAAGTTTTTCAAGGATGAACCAGAGCTTTAGAAATTTTTAAAAAATTACGCTGAAAAATGTACTTCAATTTTATTAATATGTGCTGAAAAATCTATAAAAACTGCAAAAAAGCTATTAATCCTTTTTTATCTTTTTTGAAACATTGAACGTTTTATCCGATAAAATGGGTAGTTAACAATTTCTTAGCACTGATGGCGCTCAAGTTTTAAAATATTGTAACATAATATAATACGATAATAAACGAAAATTCGCTCTCATAATAATGCTGCATGAATGGAACTTTTTCCAATTAGTTTGCTGTCAGCTCAATATGTGAATCCTTTCTGTGCTCTGATCTATTATTACGCCAATGTAACGGATATTTTACATCTAAGAAATACAAGAACAATTATTGTTGTTGTCTTTAATTATTGTATTTAATTTAATAATTATTTTTTAATTTATTTGATCTAATTTATTAGCATTAATTTAATTCAAATTAAATTAATTGTATTTAATTTAATTATTATATTTAATTAACTATTGTAAACAAATATTATAACTTATTGTTGCACAGTCCGATGTATGATATGGTTTCTTTTTTTTAAACAATCTCACGGTGGCTGGTTATAACCAGAGTTACTGCATGTGGAGTGGAAAAAGAGCCCCTTCCCCCCAGAATGAGGTTGAGAAAGACCTGATGTCGAAGTATACTGATATCAGTCACCGATTTTTACCACTCGAAATCAATAACCATTTCTTGAAATATATGGCGTCTAGGTGGTCGCAGCTCGTGACAATTTTCACCAACGAATCAAAAGACGAAAACTACGTTGGTTTTGGTTCCATAGATGTGAGCGAAGATCATTCTGGAATGTTCCATCTCCATGCATATTGCTCACGTTATTTAGTGAAAGTACTCAGAATTTTAAAAGCACTGAACTATGCAATGCGGGTGAGACGAAAATAATAACATGAACGAAATCGATTTAGTTGTTTTCTTCTATTCTTTAAACGCACTGGAAACTTTGAAAGTAGTAGGAAGAAGACTCTCATAACATCCAGTATTCACTGAAAATTTTAACACTCTTATACAGCTGAATAACGAAAATATGAATGTTGCCTTCATCTGGGTGAAGGCTCTCACATTCGAGTTCAGCGTAATGAAAAGGCGGACATATTCGCCAAAACAGAGGCCGATCGACGGATCATATAAGGAGTTGATGCGATTCCCATGGAGAATTCCTGTCATGCCATTGGTGTATAATATCAAAATAGCAGGAAGGAAGAGTTTATGATATGGATGATTTTATGAAAATTTCAAAACCACCACCCCGAACACCATTGTTCACGGGTATTACTTCGAACCGACGAGAAATTAGTACTGAATACAGGTTTAGAAGCAATCACAGATCATGTTACGCTTACCTAAATCACTCGGAGACAACGAGTAGGTATACAGCTTTGTGTCAGGATTGAAATTTGAAAGATATCCTGTATCCCGCTCCCTGGAACACATAATTATGATCTGTAAGATATGATATTGTCCGCGGCTCAGCGGAAAGCCTTCGGCGAAGTTACCCTATACTGAGTTTTCATTTTCGTTACTGTGCTCTGATTGGTTATAAATGAGTTTTTCCCAGAATGTATAATTAATTATACAATACAAATTTATAACGTAGTATGAGATTATGTAGATAAGGAGAATTATTACTTAGTTTTAGAATAATGGATTTTGAAGTATAAGATCTACTATATTTCATGGCTGTATATGCTCTGTAAAATGCAAAAAAAAAATTTTAAAAATAAAAAAAGGAAAACAGTGTAAATTTAGGCCCCTCACATTCGACCAAGAAAGTGTAAATTGTTACATCAATCCATTCCCGAATCCAGAAAACATCCGGGGGGTCCAGGGGGGCGAAGCGCCGAGTATATATATATATATATATATATATATATATTATATATATATAGTATGGAAAAAATAGGTTCCAACACAGTACCCTTGGTAATACTAGTGAACATAGCATCTCCCTGCTCAAAGTATCATCTATATTAATAAAATCCTTAGGTATATCTGTCTGTACATTGATTAGAATCATGGATAATCAAATTCTCACCTTCATCAAAGCTTGCAAGACTGCATGGTAAAACATTTTTTTTCAATTTCAGATTCATAAAATTCCGTACTTCATAGCAAATTGGTTTGGCAAATCAGTTTGCGTAACTTTGAATTTGTCATATTGATATGTTCTTCCCACGTTTAAGTTTGTTCATTTTTTAGTCCCACATATTTTATATGCATCGTTGGCATATTATTTGCCCTATCGTTGGAACAGAGGAGTATTTAAGAGAGAAACAAATAAATAATTTAGTCTTATCAAAGTTCAACCTAAGTATCATCTTCCAGAACCATACATTTATTTTCCTAAGGTTCTGCGATGCTTTACTTTGCACTTCATCCCAGGAGTCTCCCGCTACTACCATTGCAGTGTCGTCTGCGAACGATATTATCTCCCTATCGATATCAGCCATGAAAATACTGTTTACATAAATCAAAAACAGTAAGGGGCTCAAGACGGTTTCCTGAGGAACACCGTGCGACACTCAATACACCAACCATTACTCTTTGGATGCGGTTATATTTGAAGGCTAAATTGAAGGCTGATTGCAGACATTTTCATTCAACGGTTGTGGGAGCGAGAGTAGAAGGTGTTTTTAGATAACCTCAATTCATCCTTAATAACTGACTGCAACAGCTAATCTAAATTTGTTATGCAAACTAGATTCATGAAATGCGGAATGGAAAACGAAATGAGAGAATCGAAACAAAGATGATTAGATAAACAACGCATTTTGACGGAGGTGCTATTACATGCTACACAGCACAACCGCGAGATTTTGCCTCAAAAGCGAATCATGAAATTTCATTTCTATTTTCTTTATTATCGGAGTTCATTCTGATCTCGGCGGACAGGATTTTGATAGCGGGAGATGGGAAGCGTTTCAATAGATTTTGGAAGGTGATATGGCCATGAATGACAGAATGAGGGGGAGGGGGTTGGAAAGGATTTTAGCGAATGAAATGTAGATGGCAGAGAGAGCTAGGGAAAGAGAGAGAGTGAGTGGCAGTGAGGATAGAGAGCATGAGGGAGAGGGAGACAGAGAATATGTTTGAGAGGGGGGAGTAGGGAAGGGGCTATTTGCGACAAGAACGGTTCTCGTTGGGATTCAAGCGGCGTCCCGCCTGACACTTGGCCGACCGCCCTATCTTACCAATACCGCATTCTCCCTCTTCAATTATTTGTTTTGTTTACTGTGGCGCTTCAGTTGCCGCCCTCGTTAGTCACAATTTTTCGCTCGGAGTCCCTGAACGTCATGTAATCGTGCATTAGAAATTCACAGCCTGCGCTTTGGGTGGCCAGATGTTAGTCTGCACTTTGTTTTTCCCAATCTTCCATATTATTTCCTTTCTTTAAAAAAAAAAAAAAGTAGTTTTTTATTCAACAGTTCAGGTTTTACCATAATCATATATTGGCACGAATCCATTAAATTTATACTCACAGGCTTTAATGCATACATGTGTAACACAAATTATATGTTCCAATGATGTTTGAATGTTAACCTTCATCGTGTTAACATTTTTTTAACTGAACGTTTCTTCGAACAGAAGGTCGCTTTGCGTTGTATATTAAACATCAAATAATGTTTTGTGTGTTCCTTCTATTAAATTGTGCGACATCTATCAGAAGAATAGCTCGAGCTGGGAGGTCGCCCGCACTGTTGCTGACTTTGACTTCGCCAGGCATCAGTTGCTTTGGTGCGTCCGAGCAATACGAACCGCTCCAAAACCTAGCTCGTCTGTGAGTTCACAGTAAAGAACTCACAGTGCTTTGAATTCTCCAATTCTTCCCAGTAAGTAGAACGGGCTTCAGAAAAAGTTATGTCCAGGTTGTCAGTGGCAGCGTGGGCATGGAGCAGACCTGGCGGGCTGAGATAAGTTGATATGATAAAAATGACATGTGACTAGAGATATCTGAGCTAAAAGGAATGATGAACAACAACATCAAGATCATGGCATCGACAGTGTTATGACGGAGGGTGTGGTTCGGGAAAAGTGCCACGGAGTTACTCTAGTAAGGCACCTCAGCAGAAGTGGTCGAACCCTGAGAGGTTTTTACCTAAATTAGTGGTCATTTTATAGGAGCACATCCTTTCATACCTCTCTCGCTTCTCCTCCTACATCCTTGGGCTCCTTCAATGTCGGGTAAACCTGGACATCTTCCCCTCAATTTAGATCTTTTCGTTTGTGTGTATGTTTGTGTGTGTGTGTGTGTGTGTTTTTTTGTGCGTGTGTGTATGTGTGTGCCTATCTGTCTATCTGTCTGTGATAACTCTCCTTCTGATTGATATAAAAATCCTTTATTTCGCCAAAATATCAAGCATTCCACAGTAATCCTTTTTGAGCATATTGAATTGGTAAAACATCATAAAATTTGTTCTAAAAAATAGTAAAACACTAAAAATTGCAAAAAACTGAAAAATGATTGAATTTATTATTTTATGCGTAATATTATTCAAATAAATTTTATCAACTATGAACTATAACATTCGTAAACTTATGTACTTGAATATCATCAATATGTGATGATTAATTGGCTTAAAATAGTTGCAAGAAATCCAAAATATCTTTTTAAATAGCAGACTATTATTTAGAACACGTTTCCCATAAAAATGTAGTCAACATTTTCATTGTACTCAAAGTGCGCTCACAATTCAATACAGTTTAACAAAAATATCATGTAATACGGTAAATTATAAATAATGTTTGGTTTTTACTCATAAAAGCATGATTCTTGCGCACCAAACAGTGAATGGTAACGGAACTAGAGTTTATTTAGACTAACGTTATTCAGCAGAATTTAATTCAATCTTTCCTTAGAACCCAGAACTTGAACGAACTGTTCCAACTTTACGAGGATCCGAAAGCTGCCGTTCGAAGTTAATGAAACGAGTAAATCGGATCGCCAACTGTCCTTCGACCAGGAAAAGAACTAAATTCACTAAGAAGGA
Source organism: Adelphocoris suturalis (assembly GCA_030762985.1). Lineage (NCBI taxonomy): Eukaryota > Metazoa > Arthropoda > Insecta > Hemiptera > Miridae > Adelphocoris > Adelphocoris suturalis. The sequence continues at coordinate 79,075,587 of CM061045.1, read as the reverse complement.
AGTTGAGAGACAGTTCCCTCCTTTAGTTCTGTCTCAAGTTTGTTTTACTTGATATCTCTTAGTGTGGGAACTGGGGTCATGTGTATGTGAAGTTGTGTAGGTGGAATGGCAGAGGGGGAGGGGGGTTACTCAGGCGGAATCTTTTCCTCCTAGCGTCAGAGGAGGGAGAGGGGGAAGAGGAAGAGGGGAAGTTCGGGAATAATTGATGCGAGCTCGGGAAAGTCGTGTTTTCGAGAGCTGAAATATTAAAGGGAAAGTTTCCTTTCCGCTTCTCAACGCATCATTATCCCCGGTTACCTGCATACACCTCCCTGCATGATCAATCTCCTCTTGATCCTTTTTATTTCACCCTCAACCCCTCCTCCCCCCTCCCCCTCCAACAAGCGCCTTCGTTGCGAGTCAACATACGGGTTTTCAACCTTAGCGCTCAAACTCACGAGCCACAGCTTAAGCTCCCCTTATATAATGTTCAAACACGGTGCTGGAGGTTTTAGTGCCGCAAACATTTTCGCGAACAAGATGAGAGTTTGCTTTTAGGTCTATCGAAGGGTTGAGACTGCGCGGTTCGTCACTATAGCTTCCTATGAAATTTAAGCGTTCTCTCTCTCTCTCTCTCTCTCTCTCTCTCTCTCTCTCTCTCTCTCTCTCTCTCTCTCTCTCTCTCTCTCTCTCTCTCTCTCTCTCTCTCTCTCTCTCTCTCTCTCTCTCTCTCTCTCTCTCTCTCTCTCTCTCTCTCTCTCTCTCTCTCTCTCTCTCTCTCTCTCTCTCTCTCTCTCTCTCTCTCTCTCTCTCTCTCTCTCTCTCTCTCTCTCTCTCTCTCTCTCTTTGATTTATTTAAAACATACATTAGAATCCATTGAAATCTTTCTTTTAAAGAACCTCAAAATAATTTGCGATTGTGAGGTATTTTTGACTAGGAGTGAAGAGCTATAGAAATGGTTTTGAGGCGCTTTGCACACAACGCCATCACGGTTATAGGTACAGGGCGGCTACTCAATTTTCACCTGCCATCACTGCAGCCACCAGTATATATCTACTTCAAATAAACACTTGGCAACTACTGGGTATTATAATGGGTCAAAAAATTAAAATCGATCTTTCCTAAATATTCTCCTAGAAAGTCGGTTTTGAAGCATTCTAAACTAATCCTAGAGTTCTACGCTTTTTTATTTATATGTAAATCTACAGGGTTATTTCCGCTAGTAGTAACAGTAAAATTATCATTTACGCACCATTCCGAGAAATCCGTCGTCACTAGCAAGTCGACTACCGGGGGTTTGTAGGACAGAACCTAACCCGAAAAAGGTCTGCAAAGTTGGGTGGGCTTCCTCACACATTGAAACATGAATGTATAGAATTAGTTGAAGAACAATGTACAAGTCGAGATAATTGATGAGTCAACGTTATAAGAAATTAATGTTTGCGCATGCACACAGACTAATATTACCTACTTCAAAGGCAATGCAATTTATGGGGAAAAGTCTATGAGCTAAACCGCACAATCCTTGAAATTTTCATAAAAATCGATCCATTAGTCTCGGAGTTTAGTCTATGTCGATCAATTTTAGTTTTGCGCATGCGCTATACTTATACTTACTTCACCAATCACGATATAATTCACAGAGAATTTTCCAAGAAAACCTACCTATCTACTCCCCGAGTTTGAACCGTCAAGAAGCTATCGCGCACAATCATGAAAATTTCATCAAAATCGTTCTATTAGACTCAGAGTTTTGCCTGTTTCAATCGATATTAGTTTCGTGCATGCGCAATGGTTATTTTATTACTCAACCGATCGCGATATAATTTATGGGGTATTTCAGAACATATACCCAATCACCTACAAAGTTTGAACGAAATTGGACCAACAGATCACAAGAAATCGACGTTATGAGAAATCAACGTTTGCGCATGCGCACGAGCTACTGTTAATCTGACGGCTTTGAAGATTATAGGAGACCGTCTAAGAGCTAATCCGCACAATCCCCAAAAATTTCATTGGAATCGGAGTGAGACTTGGTATCGTTTTTGGCGTGACAAGGATTTACCATAGACAGACAGGCAGACACGGAACCAAAATTGATCAGCAGGCTCTGAAGAAACCCAAAAAGCAAGTGAAAATTTCGATTTCGGAAGACAAAATTTTTTCGACTTCAATCACGAACACAAAGCTTTTCTACCTTCGGTTAATTTGAATTTGGTCAATTAAGTTAATTTCTCGGCTTTGAAAATTATAGGGGACCGTCTAGGAGCTAACCCGCACAATCTCTGAATTTTCATTGGAATAGGACTGAGAGTTGGTATAGTTTTGGGCGTGACAAGGATTTACCACAGGCAGACAGACAGACAGCCATCGGACAGACAGACAGACAGACAGACCGACAGTCACGGAACCGAAATTGATCAGCAAGCTCTGAAACGCAAAAAGCAAGTGAAAATTTCGATTTTTGAGGACACCAATTTTTTTCTACTTCAATCACAAACACAAAGCTCCCCTACCTTCCGTAGTGAGGAAGCAAAAGTAAAAAGTCACCAAAAATACCAATAAAGGGCTTAAAGTCATCAAATTTTCATTTTTAGCAGAATTATGCTTAGAAAAATTCATCAACTATGAACTAGAACATTACTTTTTTTCGCATAAAACAGTGCTGAAAAATGATCTTGAATTTCATTTAAAAGTTCTTTAGAAAAATGTTAATAACTGCAAAAATTGTATTGGTAAAATAAATCAATTTAAAAACATAAAATCAAAAATTGATATGTAAGGCCCAATAACATCTAAAAACAGGGTTTTTGCCAATATTTAACCAAGATTTTCTGAACATATTCGAGGGTTTGGAGAGCTATCCTGACTGCGAAAGTCTTTTGAGTTCCATACGTATCCATGGGAATGACTCCATGCTAATGCATCGGCCTGTACTTCTGTCGCCAACTGGAAATCCTTGTTGAGTGATTTTTTGTTGCCCTTAAGGATTTCATCGTATTGAGGATTAAGAAAGATTTAGTTATTCCTGGGAATAACTCCTCAACCGTCTTTTTGACATGTATATATCAAATCTATATCAAGATCTTCGTTTATCGATTATAACCTTTCGAAATAAGTTCATACAAAGAGAAATATTATTTTAGAATATTACGTACTGTTTAGTCAAACAACAACCAGTATACGAGATCATGTTGTAACGACATGAGCTTTTGTCACAAAGGTAGTAAGTTTGTCGCATAATTCACCAAAAACGTTATTAGCAATAGTCACTCAAAAGCTATTCACTTAATAACCTTGAGGTTTTATTTCTACCACGACCAGAAAACCTTTTATTGGCCATTCGTCAGTATTCAATAAATTGAGTTTTAGAGGAATATGAAGATGCTAAAGTAGGATGTGTGGGCACCATCCAACGTTTTAGATGTAAGGTAGACAACATCCGATTCAGGAGCAACTTGTATAAACCTAAACTTCATGTGAACATTTCCGTTCAAAAGATTCCGTTTTGATACATCTGATGTCCTGTGTCGTGGAAGCATCTATTGCCCTGGATATACCAAGCAAGTAAATACGATAAGTCTACAAACCTGATTGGCGAAGAACTCCCTGTACAGGGTGTTTGGTGATTTGTACGGGGAACGAACAAATTTCAGAGATCCATTCTAATACTTATTCACAACAAAAAGTGCCTCTCAAAGGTTTTTGAAACAATTTGTTTCCGAATAATTTGGCATCAATTTTTTTTTCGTGTTTTCTATCTCAATGCATTAAAACAGCCATAACCCCTTTGGGTTTACCGTGAATAAACATTAAAAAACAGGATTCCATGGAAATGAATGGTAAATTCATATCGTCTTGATGCCAAATCAATATTTTTTCAGCCAAACTGTAACGTGAAGTAGGAGGCTGAAACCGTAATTTTCATAATTTTACAGAATCTGACTTTTTCCTATTCGCTTTCTTGAACCTAATACATAATGTATTTGAGAGGCTTTTCACAAGAAGAGCTTTTCTAAAATTCCAGCTTTCCAAAGTTATGATAAGTTATTCTGTCTCTTTGATAATTGGAGGAAAGTGGAGTTTAAATATGAAGAAACGTGTTTTTCCCAGAGAAATCGATGGTTTTCTTGAAAATTTACCACCTATTAACCAACGAGTTTAGGGCTGATTTCTTCATAATGTTTCACATTGAATCGAATGGTAACACTTACAGATCTCTTCATCATCGTTATGACCGAGTTTTACTCTTTAACAATCTCCTAAGAACACGTGGAATTGAGCATTATAAATTAACTAACAGCTTGTGAGTTGAAAAATATAAACTTGAATATAAAGTACTATAAGACATCTGCATGTATTACTGTTTGATTTAGCGTGGAAAAAAAACCAGAAGACATCAGGGATTAAGCTTCTCAGATACTGCATTGTCTATGCATTTTACTTAATTTAATAATAACCACCAAACAATCCTGAAAACCGTCTACAAGCATAATTTTCACAAAAGTAACAAGAAATTTTTTTATTTTTTTTCCTCGGAAGTTTACCTACATTAATTCGTTCATTTTTCATTCATTTCTTCCAAGTCTATCAAGGACTGTTGTGAAATATTTGCATGATATATTTAAGGATTATGCTCGTTGAAAGCAAGACCGAACCTTATGCAATCGGATTTCATACTTAGTAATCAGCCTGTTGAATCCTCAAAGCGTATATTTTCCACAACAGAATCGTCCAATTTCCCTCAGTGAGAGGGCAGTTGAGAATCGAATGCAAGAAGGTTCTCTGTCAAATCCATTATTGTCAGATCAATTTCAGCCACTGCGAATACGCAAAGTAAAATCATTGCAACGCGTAACCTCCACGACTTCGACATGTTTACGAAAACTATCAATACAGTATGACAATACAACTTTTAAATTGTGAGTAAAGACGCCAGTTTTACCCTGTTCTAGACAAAAGCAGCTAAAAGACGATATATAGCTAAAAGATAGCTCATGGATACCCACCTGTGAAAATATTTAAATAAATTGTGGATTATATTATGATTATTATATTGTTAAAGCATTTGCTAGTTGAAGCATTTCCAAGCATTTGGCTCCATTTTCCAAGGTGGTAACTACTAATCATTCAACTTAATGATTTTTTCAAATAATACTCGTCATAATTTTTTTTTTTTTTTTTTTTTTCTTGTGGGAATTTTAACCTTGTTAAGGATCAAGGAAGCTATGTGTCACACCGAAGTTGATAGGCTTTTCATTAATATTTTGCTGTGCTATAATTTTGAGTTTTCTTACGATTTCGGAGCTTTCTACATTGGTAGGTAAGAGGCAGAAAGAACATTTATATTTTCTTGTGATTCATATACCAATGTTGTTGTAGAAATATGGAAACCCAAGTTCGGGGAGAAAGTTAGGAAACAATTATTGAGTCACTGCTTCACTTTCTCTTGATCCTTCGAACTGTTCGATAAATAGCACGACGGTAAAGCCTCACACAAGTCGTAGGCAGGGTCCGCGGATCAGTTGAAAGGGTCCACAGTGTGACGATACTCGGCTCCAATTGACAGAGTAAACTGTTCACTCAACAATAATAGACTCGTCTCACTGAGATTAGGTATCTATGTATAGTTGACGTGTGTATAGTTGAGGTTGTTGGTAGGAGTCCGACAGAGGGTTGTGACTATTGGCACAACTCCGGAGCCCGACCTGTCCCTAACTCCACGTCTGCTCGCCCACACCTCCTCATCCCTCCAGCGTTAGGGAACATAGCGAGGAAACTGTTCGTCACTCAGTATTATCATCCAGCAACACTCGAACAAGAGCATCCGCATTTAATTGATGCTGACTTGTACAAACGGTGTTGTTTCGAAGGGGTGTGCTGTGTTTCGGCTGGAGAGAAGTCAAACTACACCGTTAAATTAGCCGATTCTACAAAGGTGCTCTCAGCCAGTGTAAGGATTGACGCGGAAAGATGATTGACGGCCTCTGCTTTAAAGTATTGGAAGAATTCATAAATAAATTGGAGGCCGGTTTCTAGATTATTGATATTTTCAGTCTTAGAATATTAAACAAACTTTCTCAATGTCTGAATACCTGGTGGGGAGTCCCTATAATATGCAATCCATGTATCTAGATAATTCATCTGGTTATGACTAAAATATGAAAAATACCTGCCAAGTTGGGTGGGCATTATAGCTTCCCCGCATTTGTAACATGGATGATTAGAATTAGTTGAAATACGAGTCAAAATGATTGAATGCAATATATAACAATATCTAATAAATGTGCATACATTCTAAAATGCAAATCGGGGCTATAATTAATTTTTGCGTGTACGGGAATTTTTGACAGGTTTACCCACACAATAATTGAAAATTTCATCGAAATCTATTCATTATTCTCGGAGTGTCATCCAATTAGTGTATGCGCAATAGTTACCTATTATTCAAGCGAATGCAATAAAATACAAAGGTCATTATCCTGGACCCAAACTCTTGAGTTTGGACAAAATCGAACCAATATATGATAAGAAATTGACGTTATAAGAAATTAACGTTTGCGAATGCTCACAGACTACTACTTATCCAACTTCAATGAACAGTCTAGAAGCTAACCCACACAATCCCTGAAAATGTCATCAAAATCGTTCCATTAGACTCATATTTTTGGTTGTGTCAATCGATATTAGTTTTGCGCATGCGCAATGGTTACTATTCCACCAATAGCTAAATAATTTATGGGGATTTTTTCCTCATGCGAACGGTTGTTTTGACTTTTTGAGCATAGTGAATTGCTCAAATTCCAAAAATGTGCTGCAAAACTCAGAAAAATGGCAAGAAAACCGCTATAAATCGTGCACTATAACATTCAAAAATTTATGTTTGACATTATGCTGACGATTTTACTTAAAGCTCACTAAAATGGGCCTAACAACTATAAAAACTGTAAACAATTGGAAAAATTGAAAAATGTATTTGTAAAGCTAACTATTTTTTAGAACAAGTTTTTAACCATACAATTTATAGTCAACGATTTCGTTGCACCCAAAATGGACAAAGTTCAGAACACTTAAACATAAATGTGACAAGAAAAATACACGTTCTACAAAAATTCGCTAAAAGCTTCGGACGGCGGATTTTATTTTTTGAAACGCTAATCAACAAATCTGATGGGAGAGGAGGGAGGGGGGTTAAAGTTTTTGTTTTATTGGCCGACAACAAAAGGTTCATTATTGAAAGCAATAAACCAAAAAATGCGCAGATACGTAAGAAAACCCAACTTGTCGGATTACTACGTAAGTCATTCAAATTAATACAAGTTTTCATCTAGAGGGAAATTGGATTTCAATCGAAAACTTGGTTCTCGGCCTTTGTAGAGGTGAACAGCTCAATACCTGCATTGTTGTTGAGGGCCTTCGAAATTAATATTTCATCGAAAGGATCATGGGACGGAGCGGATTAGTATGCTATGAATAAGCCCTTGCGCTTTCAACACTTTGGCTCAAGTAGAAATCGAACGTCAACTTTTATTGTCCAACTTAGTATCGGGATATTGTGTAAAAAACATCGTAATCGTTACTGGTATCGCGTTGAAACTTTATTTGCGACCGTGTCCACTGATACACATTGCAACGAATCAACTGCTCTGTTCATGGGATTACTGTTGTGGGGAGGCAGCCCAATAACTGGATGTAATCAAACGAATACCTTCGTGAAATTGTTTTGCTCATCGGTCAATTAGTTGGAACCCTGCAACTCGTGACATTTTCAGTGTAGTCAAATCTAATTCGTAAATTGTGTTGTTTTGCATCAATAGTTGCAGGTGTTTATTTATTTTACAATACGGGCAAGCCCAATACAAAAAGTAGTAAATATGCGACAATAATGACTAAATAATGAAGAAGAAAGTGTCCGCTTATTGGACAAATTTGAATGTTGAGGATTATTAATACATAACTAATTACCTAATAATACACTACAAATGTTTTTAAGAGATAAATTATCTTATAGGCTATTCCAAGTTTTCACACACAATGTCAAGATGAGACTACACACAGCAGACACAGACTGATTTAAGAAATGTATTCTGGTACACTCATTAATGATTAAGTCAGTCTTAACAGAAGGCGCTGCTGCGGATAATTGGTCGCAGATAAAGGAATGCAGAAGAGACCGCTTGGGCGAGAACTGGGACGGGGGATTAGAAAACATATCCGGGACAAAAGTGATGGCAAATCCACGTAACTCACCAATAGTTGATGGAAAAATGTCAAATCGGACAGATACTAGTATCTTCGATGGCGTAGGCTGAGAGTTCGGCAATGCTCATTCAACGCAGCGTAGTTCACCGAATCCTGGTTAATGTGCAGCTTAAATGCGATGCATCGAAGAAAATTTTTGGTGGACCCTTTCCAATTGGTTAATATGACAGCTGAAGTGGGCGGACGAGACCACCGAGGCATATTCCAGAATTAGAAGAACTAAGGCGTTAGAAAGAGTATCAATTGCCGGAACGCTTTCAAATTCCCTAGTATACCTCTTTATATAGCCCAGCATTCTCATTGCTCTACTTGATATTGCTAAAATATGATCTGAGAAGGTAAGTTGGTTACCTAAATGTGCTCCAAGATCCCGAACAGAATAAACTCTTGTCAAATCGAGTCACCAATCAAGTAAGAGTGAATGAGTGGAGACAAAGATCGGTGGAATGTCATGACCGAACTTTTCACAGTGTTTAGGGCAAGGACATTTGACCAAAACCAATGCAAAGGTGAGTCCAGACATGATTGTTAAGCATTGCAATCAAAAGGTGATCTCACTCCGTGATAGGTTTTTAGATCGTCAGATAAACGTTGGTATCTAGCTCCTTTCACCACACTGTTGACGTTGTTTATAACAAGCAAGAAGAGTAGCGGACCAATGTGGGAACCCTGAGGAACCCCAATACTGGCTGAAAAGGGCCTAGAATGGACATCCCTCAACCGAACGATCAGCGATCTACCCACTAGATAATCTGTGGCCAATCCAAAAAAAAAAACTTCCGAAGACACCCTGGCATGCGAGCTCGGACAGTATAAGTTTGTGAGGGAGCTTATCAAAAGCCTTCGAAAGGTTTGTCGAAATCAAGTCGACCTGTAGTCCCGACTCAAAAGATTGCAAGATAGTCCTGAAACTCAGCAAGGTTTGAAATTGTTGATCTTCCACAATAACAACCATGCTGCTCAGGTAGAATATAAGATGAGGAGAGTGGAGTCATCTGGGCAATAACCATCTTTTCAAATAGCTTAGGGATGGTGGATATAGAGCGTATTGGTCGAGCCTATCTAACATCAGTTCTGTCTCTCCCCTTATGAATAGGCGTGACAATGGATAACTTTCACTGAGAAGGAAACACTCCCGATGCCAGAGACTTGTTGAACATAACGGTGAGGGGTCTGGCTAGAGCTGTCAGACAAGATTTCAACATGATTGGGGCACACCGTCAGGCCCCATACCCTTCGAAACATCAAGCTCTGACGATTCAGATCAGATCTGACATCATCTGACATCAGATTCAGAGACTCTCAGACAACTCAAAGACACCACATCAACACATGTGGTATGCTGTAAACAGCAATGTGTGATTCGAATACAGAAGAAAAGTGAAAAGCAAATAAATCGGCAATATCCTAGGGATTATTGGCCGAAATGTTTAAAAGATGCATAGATTGAGGCAAACTATTTGATCCATCATGATAATTGATAAAGTTCCTGAATACTTTGACATTCCGATAATGTGTCTCCTGAACTACACGAATGTAGATCTAGACTCCTTACACTGTTACCTTACAGTGTTTGTTGTTAGTTTGTTGTTTGCTGTTTCCGTACATTGTTAGCCAATTAACTAATTATCATATCATTTAATAAATTGCTTAGTAACTTCTTTCATGTGATATCATTATGTATACAGGGTGTCTCCTAATAATTGGGCCTCCCCCCCCCAGAAATTCCTTATTTTACAACATAAAAAAACTGGACCAACGGTGATTTTTGACAAATTTGTATTTTCATTTGGGAACCCCCATTTTATATTACAGATTTAGATTATAATCGAAATTTCATGGGAGAATCACTCATCACTTAAATTGTGAACTGCGCGAAACAGATCACAATCATGCGAAAATAGAGCACAAACGGTGAAACATCGATTTTGTGAAGGTTTTCAACTGCCATATGCATTCATGATTTTGGGCTATTGTTTCACGCTGAATCACATATTTCATTTATTGAGATAGGTAACGCCTACTTGGAAAAATACCGAAAAATGAAATGGTAGTACCTACGTTTAGCACTGTGTTGAAATGAGAGAGGATATATTTTAATCTTACCATTTTTTCATTCATATTGTCTTGAGCAGGGAGCCGTTGTGTAATATCACTTCACAATCACTATCAGAGTCTGCATTTTAAAAAATGAGCTTATTTAGGTTATTCTTGTGTTATCTCATGGCTTGCTTTACCTTTCACACTTAGTTATTTTTCACAGTTTCAGATAAAATGGAGATAGGAGGGCGGGGATTTACAATACCTGTGTCATTTTAATACAAATGTGATAAGTATTGGGAAGATGTGGTAACCAATTATTAGTGGCAGAATATCTCAATAATTTTTACGTTTCTATTTCAGGAAACCTCCAAGCTTTCGTAGATTCCTTGACCACACCGAACCGAGCAGGTAAACTTCACAACATAAATTTTCCAAGATATTTCTCAGATATTCGTAAGGACGGGTTACTTGCATGGTCATTTTCACTTTGCTCACTAGACCAAAGTAAGCAAACTCAAGAACTAGGGTCAAGGCATTACATTGGGCTTTAAAAAAATATGTTTTATGATACTATGATGATGATGTTGTGTGTGTGTTTGTGTGCGTGCATGCATGCGTGTGTGTGTTTGAGTGTGTGCGTGCGAGTGTGGTGCAATGACCTGCGGCAAGCTATTTCCAAGCTAAAAGGTGTGAAGACCAATAACATCAAGATCACGGCATGGGGAGTGGTGCGGGAATAGTGCGATGGAGCTACTCGAGTTCGGTCCTAGGCTTGCCACCTCGGTGAGTTGTTCAAGGGGTAGTCACGGGACAGTGGACACTCTTTGCCACTTGGATATCATTGCCGTCCAGCCCGATGGGTCTGCTATGATCCTTGATGATCAGGTTGTCAGTGGCAGAGTGGACATGGAGCAAACCTGACAGGCTAAGATAATTCAGTATGAAAAATGACCTGCGGTGTTTGCGATTTCCGAGCTAAAAGGAGTGGCGACCAATAACATCAAGGTCATGGCCGCGACCGTGTCATGACACAGGGTGGGGTGGGGGAAAAGTGCCATGGAGTTACTCGAGTTGGGCGTAAGAGCTGATAAATCAAACTATGTTGGTTTAGCTTGTTACTCTGCTGTTTCCTCGACGTTTTGCGGCCACGTTCCACTTTTCCTAATGCTTCCCTAGAACAGTGTTTGATTTCGTCACTTTGCTCATTGCTCCTCCACTCCGTAAGAGTCCTTAGCAGCAGACGATGGTATCATGAATGTATGCACTGACGTGTAGGCTGTATGCACGAACGTTACTGGTCAAATCTAAGGCCGAACATATTGGGTAGAAAACCACTTCGAACCACCTCGCTGCGCCACAATTAGGTTCCACAAAATGATGGAGTTTTCCATTCTTAGGGATCCAGTGAGGAGCGAATTTCTATGGTGGCGATGCCATTATGTAGAATGACTATCCAGTCTCTCCACCAAACAGTTTAATTGTCCGAACTGTTATAAGACCAAATCGGTTTCGTAATGTATGTTTGGTGACACATCATAGAGTGGGGGGGGGGGGGGGTGTTTCTCACAGAAACAGCTATATCTACTCCTTCCACTAAACCCTGTTTGGCGGGGTACTTGCTAGCCGATGCGGGGTAAGAGTGAAATTTCGCTGAAATCCGCGTCATACCAATCCCGCTACTGTACTTCGAATGTAGAAAGAACTATAAGTAGAATTATGTTCTCACATTACGTGACACCGCTGCAAATTACATGCTCTCTATCGCCAAGCACAGTAATGCGTCCGTCAACTGCGTGATTTTAGAAATATTGACTGGATATTTACAGGTGATTTTTAGCAATGAATTTATTCCCATTAAAAGAGCTAACTGCTGTGTCACTCGCAGCCTCCCCAACACTCATCATAAAGCGTCAACTCGCACTCAGACGTCGAAATCGACAAATGTAGACCAATATCATCTCCGTAATTAACCTTTCGCCGAAGTCAGTGTCCAATATTGAAACTGAAACGGAAATGAGAAACAATGTTCCTTTGGACTCCATTACGCACGGTACTTTGTTGATCAACTACAGCATTCATTACAGAGCTGGGAGCTCGGGCCCCTCAAACCCTCCTACTAACGGGTAAACGGAACAACCAGCCATTAAGATGGAAGATCCCAATTTACAGTTATTCCCCAAGAAAGCGCCCCGGCGTCACAACTTGGTTAGATATCCCCACCTAATGCGGTTCTTAAACTCGTGATCTTCAGCGCTCTTGAGGGCTCAATTCCAAAGTTTCGGAAGGTCGGGAATATTCAACTCCGACTCAGGTTCCTCTCTCGAGCGAATTGAGTTAAGAAACAGGAGGGTCACGGTAAGTAGTCTTTCCCCGAGATTGCAATTTGAATAACTATCAACCCTTCCCCGCTTCTCAACCACCATCCTTCTTCGAGCTTGAATAAAATGGGGTACCTTCCTAGTTGCGGGACGGCAATTTCACACTTAACCGTACACTAATTTTGAGTTTAACCCTGGATACTGGGTAATCATCGTGGTACCCGCCGGCTTGGAAGTTTATTTTCCGAGGAACAAATTGGTGTTGTACAACAATCACGCAATTTAATGGGAACAAGCAAGAACCTACTATGCGGTAGCCACGTTCTTCTGATTATTCTGGTGTAATAGAGAGTACTTGCAGCCTCTCAGGTTACTTAGGATAGAAGTCACTACGAATGAGAATTTCCAGTCATGCAGCATGATCGAATGAGCGAATTTTTTTTAAATTATCGTACGATATTATGTCACGTAAATTGTTTTGAAAATTCAGGATTTTAACTAAGAAGGAGATGTTCACTACCGATTTAATGGCAAATAAACATGTTTTAAATCATTTTCGAGTGACGACTTCGAGTGAAAAGAAATTGCTAACTACCAATTTTAGCCTCGATAAACCCAATTATTACAATAATTACAAATTTTATTGCAAAACAAAACCTCGTTCTAAATAGTAACATGCTATTCAAAATGACATTTTGGATTTTCAACTTTTTTGCACTTTTTATTGATTTTTTAGCACATTTTACTAAAATTTAGTTACATTTTTCTACATACATATTTTGATGTTCTATTTAATAGTTAACAAACTTTATTTGAGCAATATTCTGCTAAAAAGATAAATTTAACAATTTTTAGCCTTTTTTTGCTATGATTTAGAACGAGTTTATTAGCCATAAATTTGGTGGTAAACAATTTCTTTGCCCTCGAAGAGCCCAAATTTCAAAACAAATGAGGTAACGTAATATAATACGATAATCTACGAAAATTCGCTCATACGATCATGTTGCATGACTGGAACTTCTTCCAGGGGGGGGGGGGGGGGGGGGACAGTGTAATATAATTGTAGTCCATTCTGCTTTATCATATTGTATTGTGTCATACAAGTACCCACAAGCCTACGCGTCACATATTGGTATTAAACAGATTTCGATGGATATCTACATTGCTTTAGTCCAATTTAATATGAAAATTTGGTGAGAATGAACAACACGGGAAATCGCTCATAAAGTCATACTGAATGCCGGTGGTTCAGTTTCTTAGATTGTGAACTGCCCTCGAATCAGACATTACAATATAACGCTCCAAATTATTACCCAAAGGTTCATTATTTCTGTATTAGATAGGCCTTCGACGTGGATCACTGATCTACAATTGTTTAACGTAGTCTAAGGTACGTCATGAAACTACAACTGGATAGACGTTGGCACATATACTGTAAGACGGCGAATTGAAGCTACTCAATCTATATTATTTGAAGTCAGTAACAACAATGTTATGATTAATATGATTTATAATCATATGACCGTTTTACACAAAAATATATTCTCTGGTCAAGCTTTGACGAATGTTGCACTCTGCTAAATAAGTTATTCAATTTATTATTTTATATTAGGTTATGAGTTCCGCATCGTACGTCCAAATTGTCTGTTGGTGAGAGAGTTGAGATCATAGTGAAAGAAGTGAAGTGTCTTTCAGTGTACTTGTGAATTGTGAACAAGTGAAAGTGATCAAGAAAAACTCCACCATGAACATTCAGAAGATAGATAGCTTAACAAAAGAAAACTATGACACATGGAAAGTTTTGATGGAGGCATTGTTAGAGAAGAATGATGGGATAGGATATGTAGATGGTTCAATTGCTCGACCAGATGAAGTTGGAGATGCCCAGACCGCAGCAGCTAAAGTTTGGGATAAAGCTGACCAAAAAGTACGAGCAGACATTATCCTCGCCATTTCTCCGCCTGAAATCAAACAGGTCAAAGATTGTAAAACCTCTCGAGAGCTTTGGTTGAAATTGGAAACCATTTTCCAGTCAAAGGGTCCTGCCAGAAAGGCATCCCTATTGAAACAGCTGATGCTTCACAAAATGATGGAGGGTGATGACGCAACGGAACACCTTTCAGCATTTTTCGATGCAGTGGATAAGCTCCGAACAATGGATGTGGAAATACATCCAGATTTATTAACGATCATGCTACTTTACAGTCTCCCTGATAGTTATGATAACTTTCGATGTGCTATAGAAACCCGTGACGATCTACCGACTCCTGACAACCTCAAGGTGAAAATTATTGAGCAATGGGATTCAAGGAATGAGAAAAGTCGAGATCCAAACGCTTTGCTAGCTAAGAGAAGATTTAACCAGAACAAATCGCAAATAAAAAAAATTGAGCATTACAAAGTGCAACGGGAAAATGAATTTAAATTTAAATGCAACAAGTGCAAAAATAAGGGACACAAAGCTTTGCAGTGTTTCCAGAACCAATCAGCTAAGACATCAGACGAAACATTCTTCACCTGGCATACTGAAACAGCCATGAATGTTTCAACATCTTCGTGGTGTCTGGACAGCGGTTGCAGTTCGCATGTGTGTGCAGAAAGAGATAAATTTGAATCATTGGAGAACAGTGAATTTCAACAAGTTAACCTCACAAACAGCTCCTCCACGTGTATTAATGGAAAAGGGCAAGTAAAAGTGTGTGTGAAAGTAGGTAAAGAGATGAAAGACTTGAAGCTTACAAACACTCTATACGTTCCCGGATTGCGATCGAACCTCATGTCGGTTGGTAAAATTACTGATCAAGGTCATCAAGTTATATTCACCAAATCATCAGCAGAAGTTCGAAATAGTGCAGGAAAGCTACTGATGGTCGCCAAGAGGGTAAATGGGCTATATCACACAAGTGAGGTCAAGACGAGCGAACAAGCGAATACGTCTGAAACCAAACCCAGAACAAGACTCGAAATGTGGCACCAGAGGTTCGGGCACCTGAACGAAACTGATCTCAAGGATTTGTACATGAATAGAAAAGTCAAAGGAATGGACATAAAAATATGGAAGTAAAATTCTGCCTGACTGTACAACATGCGTACAGGGGAAGATGGTCCAGAAACCATTTCCAAAACGATCCAGTAGATCAACTGAGTTATTGGAGATCATCCACACAGATCTATGTGGACCAATGAGGATTAGTTCGAATGGGGGAAGAAAATATTTCCTAACATTGATTGACGATCATTCCCGGTGGTGCGAAGTCAGGTTTTTATCAAAAAAATCTGAAGGCCTGGAAGAGTTCAAAAAATTCAAGAACCAGGTCGAAACACAGAAAGGAAGGAAGATAAAATTCGTACAGTCAGACAATGGAAAAGAATACTGTAATAGAGAATTTGATGGTTACTTAACCAAATGTTGAATCATTCGAAGACTCACTGTACCACATACGCCTCAACAGAATGGACTCGCAGAGAGGAAAAATAGAAGCCTCGTTGAAACTGCAAGATGTCTCATGATTGAAGGCAAACTCCCACCCTCATTTTGGGCAGACGCAATATTTTGTGCAAACCACATCCGTAATAGATGTCCTTCTAAAGGAATCGACGGAGAAACGCCTTTCAAACTGTGGCATGGCAAGTCACCAAACGTACACTACTTCCGTACATTTGGCAACAAAGTTTATTATTTGGACAAAGCTCAAAACAAAGAGAAATTTGCTCCGAAAGCAAAGCCAGCAATTTTTATTGGCTATTCTGAACAGACGAAGGGATATAGACTATGGTCTAATGAACTGAAAAGGGTTATTGTGTCAAGAGATGTAAAATTTCTACAAGAATTTGGTGACAATAATGATTCTGATCATTTCATTCCTGACGACCTTTTCACCCCTAAAAATCTGAAATCAGAAGATGAAGAAAGAAGAAAAATAACAATAACAGTCAATCAAAACCCGAGCATACCTTCAATTTTAATTAATGAAAATCCGAATATATTACGAAACTACAATAATTCAGAAAACGTACCAAATTAAGAAGAATGCGAAATGAATGGAAACGAAAACGAAAATCAACATGATGTCATTTCTGAAAATGTTGAAAGGACTTCACAGTTGAGAACGATTCGTGGGAGGGGCAGACCTCGTTTGGAAGGTCTGGTAAAGGAAGACCACGCAAAATCTATTGCCAAGTTCCCGCCCCATCTGACCATTCCAATTCCGAGAATGAGGAAGAATTTCAAGACGCTATTGATATGTCTGAAATGTCTAGTTTCGCAGATTTGACTCTAAAACAAGCATTTTCCAATTCAGACGCTAATGATTGGAAATCAGCTGTGAAATTGGAATACTCTTCGGTAATTGAAAACCAAACTTTCAAAATTGTCCCTCGGCCAAAAGACAAGAAAGTGATCGGATGTAGAGTCATCTTGAAGGAGAAACTGAAGGCAGATGGAACCGTTGAAAGAAAAAAGGCCCGATTGGTAGCAAAAGGTTACAACCAGAAGCAAGGGGAAGATTTCAACGAGACTTATGCACCAGTAGTTCGCATGAGCTCAATTCGGACTCTCATGGCTCTGGCAGTTGAGAAAGACCTTGAAATACATCAGCTAGATGTGACGACAGCGTTCTTGAACGGCGACTTGACAGAACAGAACTATATGGAGATCCCTGAAAACTTCGAAGAAATACTACACGAGATCATTGCTGACAGAAACTCTCACAGTTTTGTCAAGCAAGAGGCCAAAAATATGCTTGAAAGTCTAAAAAGAGAAGATAACGTATGTTTATTGCAAAAATCTCTTTACGGCTTGAAACAAGCAGGACGGCAATGGTATTTAAAACTCGATAATAGTGTCAAGAAGTTGGGTCTGAAACCATTGAAAACAGATCCATGTGTATACTATGCTCGAAGAGGGGAAGACATCATAGTGCTAGCTATTTATGTAGATGATCTATGGCTAGCATCTGGAAACCCAAATTTAATAGAGGAGATGAAGAAAATGTTATTGAAAACATTCAAAATGAAATACCTCGGCAAAATCCATTATGGACTTGGTATCGAGTTTGTCCAAGACCTAAACGAGGGGAAGCTATTCATGTCCCAGAAAAAGTATATACAGGACATTCTCAAGCGTTTCGGCATGGAAGACTCGAAACCAATAGCGACGCCACTCGAAGTTGGGTTGAAGCTGAAGAAACTTCAGACATCAAACGCAGCTGAAATGAAAATATATCCTTTTCAGAGACTGATCGGCTCGTTAATGTACCTGGCGGTTTCCACTCGACCCGACATTGCATACGCAGTGAATTCGCTAAGCCAATTCAATACGTGCTACAACCACGAACATTGGCAAGCAGCGAAGCACTATACCTGATAGCGCGATACCTGAAGGGCACACCGAACCATGGGATTTTGTTCCATAAAACGGGCAAACCACTTCAGGGTTATGCTGACGCAGACTGGGCAAGTTGCGCTGAAGATCGGCGATCCTATTCAGGCTACATTTTCGAATTTGGAGGAGCAGCGATTTCATGGGAAGCCAAGAAGCAGCGGACAGTCGCTCTATCAAGTGTAGAAGCAGAGTATCTAGCTCTAGGAGAAGCAACCAAAGAATCAATATACCTGCAGAAGTTTCTTAGCGAACTGAATGTGCCATCCTCGGAATCAGGGACAACAATCTTCAATGACAACCAGGGTGCACAACAGTTGGCCAAAAATTCAACGTACCACTCGCGTACAAAACACATAGATGTTCGACATCATTTCATCCGCGGTTGTGTTGAAGAGAACATCGTTAAATTCCGGTATTTACCAACGGCAGATATGCCTGCCGATATATTTACAAAAGGGTTACCAAGAAAGAAGCATGAAGAATTTACCAGGCAACTTGGAGTTCAAATTGACACGCAATTCGAGGGGAAGTGTAAGACGGCGAATTGAAGCTACTCAATTTATATTATTTGAAGTCAGTAACAACGATGTTATGATTAATATGATTTATAATCATATGACCGTTTTACACAAAAATATATTCTCTGTTCAAGCTTTGACGAATGTTGCACTCTGCTAAATAAGTTATTCAATTTATTATTTTATATTATATACCGAGAAGAAATTTAATTGCATAAAAATAAATACACATTAATAGTCCCTTTGTGCATAACAAGAGCTGAAATCTAAGTACCTAATCTATTTACAAAACAGAATCTATATATTTATATCGACATAGATCCAGGCACCCACAACTGAAAATTAATGAGATGTAGTAAAACACCTACCTACACTTCAGTATTCATCTATATGTGACAAAGTTGATATGTACCTAATAAACTCTATAGTGCAGTGAGAATTTCATTGGAATTACAACCCGATACGAACGAATTTCTCGAGAACAAAAATTAGCTGTTTTGATGGCTTCAAGATTTAAAAAGCACTTTTTGCAGACTAGTTGGTACACACACACGTTTGACTGGCACTCTGCTACACCTCGACACTTATATAATAATTAGTGATAAAAGTCGATTTTAGGTTAAAAATACCCACCATTATTGATCAAATTTTTGAGTTCGGTTGCGTTTCCTAAAATTTTCTTTGCAATCTCGTCACATGGCTGTCCCCTCAGTTTTATTTACAACTTATTTTTGAAAATTCGCTCCATTAGCCATACTGCATGACTGAGTACACACAAAAAATTAAGCTTACTGAATAGAAGGAAGAGTTCGTTGGCCAGCGCATTTTGAGCCCACTGTCATGGTCAAATTTCAAAAAATGTGATAACAAAATCACTTAAATGGGTAAAAACTGCTGAAAACCGTTAAATTTATTCTTTTAGCAAAATTTTAGTCAAAATAAATTCATTAATCAATTCAATATAAATTTATTTATCCATTAACAATGACCTACAACATTAAACATTTTTAGCACAAAATTATGCTGAAAAACACCTAAATTTCATTAATTTGCTTTAAAAAAAATCGGAAAAATGCTAATAACCCAAAATCTTTTTTGAATGTTGGATATTATTTAGAAAGAGTTTGTTTGGTATAAAATTGGTAGTTAATCATTTCTTCACATTCAAGGTGTTCAAATTTCAAAACAATGTAACATAATATAATACGATAATTTGAGAAAATTCGCTCATTCGATCATGCTGCATGACTAGAGCGTTTTAGGATTCTACTCATCTTGTAATGAAAACCAAATTTTGAGGAGGGGTTAAATTTTATTCTTGGTCGAGTTCAAATGTTCATTACTGAAAATAAACCGAAATTTACTCGAACTTTGGAAAAAGCGTGTTTCAGACGTGATCCAGAGTGTTTCAGAGTCCCGCCTGGCTGGTGAAATTCACTCACCACCTAATAAGCCCGGACTGTCCCATTATATTTAGCGTCGAGTCAAAAATGAGGTTGTTGTCTAAGAGAAAGTCGACCAGACCCAATAATTGGGTGACGAAACCCCCACACAAATGAGAGAAGCCCTCGAAGATACTGTGGTAACCGCGAAAGGAGATCGTTGGAAGATTTACCACTTCTAAACTGAGGCTAATTCCAGAAGATATAGGGTCCCCCATCAATTCAAATAACAGAGCCCTTCTCCGTTTTCGCTCGACCTAGGCGGGGAGGGCAGCTGTTAAGAATTGAATTATCCTCCTAAAAACCCTTCTTTCCCTCGCTCTCCCTGCCCTGATATTTTACTTAAGGGGATTAGTCTGCAGATAAGCGTCTTGAGGAACACGCCACTTGTCTTGTTTTCGCTTTGGCCCTTCGTGCATGTAAAACTGATGGACAATCTGAATGGAGACCGGTTATTGATGATCTAGATGCCAGTTTACCGTAACGTATATCATTCACTTCGTAATATACATAACTAATCAAAACGTTTCTTCATTTGGACAGTTCATATTATAACAAGACTTTACGAAAAAAGCCTTTCTCTCCTTAAATTGGGTTTTTTTTTTTTTTTTTTTTTTTTTTTTTTTTTTTTCTTCAATGCTTCTCCCCAGGAACTGCCACTTCTTCAGAGAAACAAAATTCAAAATTTGTAAAATAAATACTTATAGTTTACTTTTTGTGATAAAAAATTGAATTCAAAGTTATCAGCTTATCTGTGGTAGAATTATCAGGAATGGGGCCTAACAAATTATTCCTCCTCTTTCGCCAAGCTTTCGATAAATTTATTATCTTCTTCAGGGCTCAGGGGTGAACTACAGCGTGAATGTCACACTACTCAGCGACCAACTGATCAATAAATTCATCACAGGTTGCAAACAGGTACAACTCAATGAAGTAACTAAAACCAGTCTATTGAAGATTTGAAAAGAAGAAAAAAAAAATTGGTAGCCTTAGAATTTTGATGCTGTGCTGGTAAATCAAATTATTAGTATAATTTTGTGACCACCGGATGTTGTTCTCTTCTTCTTTTCTTCTTTTTAAATCTTCAATAGACTGGTTTTAGTTACTTCATTGAGTTGTTCCTGTTTGCCACCTGTGATGAATTTATTGATCAGTTGGTCACTGATTAGTGTGACATTCACGCTGTAGTTCACCTCTGAGCCCTGAAGATGATAAAGTTATCGAAAGCTTGGCGAAAGAGGAGGAGGAGGAGGAGGCCCCATTCTTGATAATTCTACGACAGATTGATGCGTTTGGGTCGATAATTATTTATCAGTTTATCACAGAAAGTTAACACAAAAAGAAAACGATAAGTATTTTTTTACAAATATTGAATTTGATATTTGAATTTCATCTCAATGAAGAAGACCAAGTTACTGGGGAGAAAGGCTGGAGAATAAAAAACCAATTTAAGAACAAAAAGGACTTTTTTTTGTACAGTCTTGTTATAATTGGAACTGTCCTAATAAAGAAACGTTGTGTATAATTAATGGTTAACATTTTCTTTGCACTCAAAAAGCTCAAATTTCAAACAATTTAACACAATATAATACGATAACTTGCGATTTTTAGTTTAATATATATATATTATAGCAGTTGGTATTCGAAAAATGAAGAATCGGTCATGGCATGGGATAATGTATAAAATGTTTGCGTAGGACCTAAAAAACCACTACTTAAAACAGGAAACCCTTTTGATTCATCAGTGCTGAAAACTATCATCTGAATATGCTGTGAGCGCCTGTCAAAAATTAGCAAACTCGTAGGAAGAGGAAATAAGTAAACTTGTAGGAAGCGCCTGTCAAAAGTTAATTAAATTGTAGGAAGAGAATCTAATTTGCAAAAAAAGAATATTTCTACAAAGGTTTATGTTTAAAAATTCAAATTCATTTAACTTCCTTCTATAATTAATATACTTTATTTGAGCAATATTCTGCTAAAAAAGTATAAATGTATCAACATTTAGCCGTTTTTAGCCATTTCAGGTGTTTGTAGGTAGAATGAGTTAGCTGTGTGTTATTTCTGTTGTTAGAACAATATAATGAAGGTATGTTTGTAGGGGGTTGAACTCCCTTGATTAAACAATGGTGCGCATTAAACGCGCCAGCATATTCCCTGGCTCATCGGAGTCCACTGCTTCATGTTATAAAGTTTTATTCAAGATCCCATGGTCATATCTAAGCCCGTCCTACCTATTTTACGCCTAAATACATAAAATAGAAAAAAGTACACGTCCCAATATGTCGGAACTGCCAAGAAGCAGGAGATGATGTGCTCCACTTTTTTTTTTTTTTTTCTGCAAACAACGGGCTTCCAAAATAAGAAGGCTGCAGGGTGCTGTGGAAGTGCAACCTCAAGGAGGTGGTACTAGCAAAACGCTTGAAGAAGAGCAACATTGGACTTCTGCGGTGTCTCAGTTGAAGATATCCTTCAGAAAAATATCATCCAAGAACGGGAAAGATAGTTAAGGAGGCATATGGACCGCGAGAACTGAAAATTTTCTCAAGGTCTCGGCCTGAAGTTAAGTGTTAAGCAGTTCCAAGGTTAGTTCCAACGTGGGAAAAGGAAGTTGAGGTTTTAGTGTCGTTAGAATACCACATAAACCGAAGTGCGGTCTCTTATTACGGGTATTTTACGAGATCCAGTTACCACCTTAGGATCTTGAAGATTCCCTCACCTCTTTACGTTCGATTAAAAAACAAAAAATCGGGGTAATAATGCCCAGTCTGACTCTAAAGCAACGGAACGTTCCATACTAGACGTTTTTGGCATTTAAAATTGTTCCGTGAATGCGTTACGTTGTTAGTGTTTTGCTCACTTTTGCAGTAATTATGTTCTATTTTCTACCAAATTTTACCATAAATGAATAATCATCTTTTCTAGTTTAGGCATAGTAGCAATCGTTTTTTCTAGTTAGTTTATTTAGCAACCACCAATAAATAATTCGAGGTGTTTCAATGAAAAACTAATAATGTTTTTTTGATCAACCGCGTGATCAAACGTGATCTCCATTTAATCAAACGCCTAGAAGTTAAGCAAAATGCCTAGGTGTTAGATCATGTGGCTGGGAATTAGCCATTATCAGCCAATAATTAGCATGATCCTTTCCTGACAATCTTCCTAGGCATCTGGACAGGTGCCTCAATAATATTCACGTATTGTGTGACCGCAAGAAATATATGTACATTCTGTATGCTTTATATAGGATACACGGTCATCCATTGTATTGGTCGTTTGCCGGTGAGCTGCATCTGTATGTGTATATTCAGATATTCTGTATCTTCCTTTCCCGCTACCCACGTGAGTGTACTCATCCCCGAAATCCCCGATTATAGCCGCAGCCGTCTCTCGAGCCATCACGTACAATGGTTACGCGCGTGGATGAGCAGAATTTTCGGTCCTATTATTCAGTAATGCAACTCCCATTTGCATGACGCCGCGCCGCGCCGCCCCGAGGTAGACTCAGTAATCAGCTATGGGCTGCGATTGACTGCTACACTCACTAACAGCGTAGCCTCGTCACCCTGCATCCTGCTCCATAGAACGGCCGAAAATCGATTTAACCCCCCCACCAACCCCATCATCCAAGTCGAGTCAACCCAATCAACTCCTCAACCTCAATCGCACGACACGATTTAGAGCTCCTCTGCCTTCTAATCTCCTCATTTCCGGTGAATGGATCAAAAACATCACAATAAAAGGTCACCATAACGGTCATGCATCACGTCAGAATAACACAGTTGGGCAAAAAGTAGTTGCGACTAATAACTACTAACTACAACTAAATTAGTTACTACGATGGCGAACAATAACTACAACTAATGTTCTATTAGTTATTATTTTCAGAGTAACTAATCCAGTAATTCGATTAGTTACCACTAGTAACTAACAACTAATTTAGTTACACAATTTAGTTAAGACTATTAACTAATAACTAGTTTTTATTCGTTATTCGTGCAAAAAGTAAATAATAACTAAATTTGGTTCCGAATTAACCTGCAAGTGACGGAAACATAGGTTTCACTCTTGGAATATGACATGGCTGTAACATGACTATATGAGCGAATTTCTTTTTTTTTTCTTTTTTTTTAATAAATAAATGTGCAAAAATAGTGAACATGTTTGGATTTTTCGGGTCAAAATACAGGCACACACTGGTGAGCGTTACCCACGTATTCATTTTATATTTTTGAATGAAAGTAGATTCCATTCTAAGAAATTTGATACCATCCGCACTCTCCTACGTTGAATAGTTTCCTTTCTACTATTTTTCTAAAGTTTGCACTGGTGACGTCACACTGGCGGCAGGGGGGTACTGCCCAGGCGGGAGGGGCGCTTTGACGTTTACAGTGTGCAAAAATTTGAAAAATCATAGAAAGAAAACTACTCATCGTAAGAAAGTGCGGTTGATGCCAAAATTCTTTGGATGGAATCTTCTTTCATTTAAAAATAGTTAAAATACCTTTTCCGCACCCATGGGTAACGCTCATTATTATTGCTGTTTTACATTAAAACTAACACATAAAGTCGTGTTGCACGAAGAAAATATTTCGCCACATTTTTACTGGTTTCGACTTTGATGTTTTCAACGGAAAAAAATAAGATATTTATTAGTTATTATTCGCGCGAATGATAACTAAAAACGAATTAATTATTAGTTACTGGTAGCAACTAAATTTTGTATAACTAAATTAGTATACAACACATCGATCTCGAGCTGATGATAGAAATTGACAAGCATGAATTTCGATTCTCCAGGAATAAACCAACAACCAGCTACCAAACAACTTTTGACATGTTTCGACGTGCGGCAATGATTACGGCTGGATCTGTCTACTTTTTCCAAAATCATACCGAACATGGAATATGCATTTTGGATCCTTTCGTGATGGACAGTTACAAAGCAATGAAACACACGTAACCTCGACTATTACTTGAGACCTCCTTGTAAATTGTGTGGATAATTCTTGGAAAATTTTGATAAAAAATCATTTAAATGCACACAAAAAAAGTTCCAGTCATGCGAAATGATCTTATGAGCGAATATTCGTAAATTACCGTAATATATGCATTATGTTACATCAGTTTGGAAAATTCAGGACTTTGAGGGGGAAAAAATTGTTTATCAGTTTCATGGCAAAAAACTCGTTCTAAATAATATTCTGAGTTTCAAAAGGAGATTTTGGATTTTTAACGCTCTTACAGTTACTATAGATTTTAATGAAATGTGAGTACATTTTGCAGCATAATTTTGTAAATAATGTTTTTCATGTTCTATTTTATAGTTGATAAACTTTATTTGAGCAATTTTCTGTTAATAAATATAAGTTTAACAACTTCTAGCCGTTTTTTTGCCATTTTTAGTGATTTTTTTCAGAACTTTTTCTGAAATTTGACCAATTTAATGGGCTTAAAAAATTCTGGTCAACAGACTCGTCCTTTCGTTTGAAATGATTGATTTTTCGGCGCAAGAAAGGGATTTTTATCTCAATCCTAAGGAGAGTTATCGTCTGGAATGACACACGCACACACACACACACACACACACACACTTTAAAGTTTTTGGAGTCATTGCAATAGCTTCATTTTCTACAAAAATTCGCTAAAACATAATAAAATTCTGAAAAATACCGTGTAAAAACCTTAGTTTTCCGAAATTTCGAACTATATTCGTTTAAATTGCGAAAAAGTGTCAAAACTCGGCCCTTCGGGCCTCGCAAGGGGCTCCGCCCCCCTGGACCCCCCCGTATGTTATTACTTTGAGCCTGACTGCTAAAATGTAAAAAACATGGAATCATGTTTTAGCTCCTCGCTCTCACTTTATTATAGAAATGATCACGACGATTGAGCTCTTGTGAGATGATGATCTCCTAATAGAAACTCGCGAGTAAACATTCAGTTTATTATAGAAATGATCACGACGATTGAGCTCTTGTGAGATGATGATCTCCTATAGTGTAAAGTATAGAAATTACCTATTAAAATGATTTAACCACCGCTTCACAAATCAAACCGTTCTCGCAATATTCGGATCACCTGCTATGAATCACATAATCGAAACACCAGCTCAATGAAATCATCAGAAATTAACAAGCGGTTGCAATCATGTTCACAATATCAATAATTGAGAATGATCACCTGTGTGTTAACAATTATTCATATAACCATGCTCATAACTCAGCTTGTTGGCCACGCACTTCGCAGTAGTTAATATAGTATGGTTGGATAAATCGAGAGCTTTCGAACGAATGGTCAACGAATTTTGTGGGATGAAAAACGACGAAGTATCATATCCCTAGCAACGACTCGGTTGTAAGCGGAAATCATCACAATTATTGGCGCTACTTTCATCTCACTTTTCGGCGGGGGATCCATCGCTAAAACATGATTCCATGTTAAAATTGTGATTCTTTATAAAAAATCTGAAATTTTGGAAGAGTATGACGTAATAAGGTGCCTCGGTGGTTAGTTCCACTTCCAAAGTTCCAGTCATGCAGCATGATTGTATGAGGGAATTTTCGTAAATTGTCGAATATTTTAAATTGTTTTGAAAGTGGAGCACTTGAAATGCAAAAACGTTGTTAACATCAGTTATATGACAAAAACCTCGTTCTAATTAATATTCTGCGATTCGAAAAATATTTCGGACTTTTAGCCTTTTTGTAGTTTTTATAGATTTCATATTGAGTACGAAACCTATACGAAGTTCATTTTCCAATTTTCTAACTTCCTCATTTTCAAACATAAATAAAAACGATAAACATAAATATATAATAACAGCCGGCGCTGGAGGGGGGGGGGGGGTGTCGCTCAACGGGGACTCCAAATACACGGTAAAAAGTAAACTGAACTAGGTACTCGAAACCGTGTCGTTGGAGTCTGTCATTGTGGGGTAGGTTATAGTGTGTACTAGGCGGTTCAAACTACTGCGTATAATTTCCTAACGTCAGGGAGGCGTTGCTGTGTCGTTGGGTTGTTGTTGTAGTTTGGCTCGGGCTTTTAAGAGGTGTTGTATATATATTTGCAAAAAATTTGTCCCACTCTCCGAAATGGAAGATTTTATGAAGTTGCGACTAATATTCTCTTGTTTTCGACTGGGTTACTGTCTGAACTCATCCAGAGGCATTGCTTGTTGTTTTTTAGCCGGACGGATGAAACTTTTTTGATCTCTCAACGGTAGAGAATCGTGTCGAGACGTGATCATGTTTCATTGCCTCCCACTTTCACGTTATCTTCCAAACTGCAATTATGTTGTTCATCTCTTGCACGGTAGTCCTCAGCCGAGGGACGAGTGTTTTTCTGTACATTGAGTGCATTCCATCCCCTTTAAGAGAAAAAAAAATGTCTTTCCCACCGGAAATGGTCGCGCAAGCTGTAGCTCTTATTGATGATGGAAGGTCACTGAGATATGCCGCTCGAATGCTTGGACGGCGGGCTCTCTTCCAGTGATTGTGGGAGGAACTAACCGTTCTCAAGGCCTTCTCCACTCTCTTTCACGACTGTCTGGGCCCTGCAGGCTGAACCTAGACTCATCGTTGAAAATCACATCCCTTCACTCTTCAAGTTTCCAAGCACTGTGATTTCGAGCAAACTGAAGGCGCAACATCCTGTGCTAACGGTTTAAACTTGGAAGGCGGGTGGGTCTCCGAACAGTCCAAACACCTAAATCCACTCCCGTTGCTTTTTCAAGCCAGTTACGACCTTGTGATGCAGTTAATCATGATTTCTTAAAGCTAAGTTGTACAAGTACCTGTCTTGAGCGGCTGTTGTTTTTCATGGGCGGCTAGAACCCTGCCTTCTAAAGTACGATCCCGTCTCTCGAAAATGTATAACAGTGGTAAGGACGGTTTCATAAGGTCATCCTATGAGCGGCATATCTCAGTGACCTTCCATCATCAATGAGAGCTACAGCTTACGCACTATTTCCGATGAGAAAGGATTTTTTTTTTTTTTTTTTTTTTTTTTTTTTTTTTTTTTTTTAATGCACTCAACGTACTGGAATACACTCGCTCCTCAGCTGAGCACCTGTGGGAGAGATGAACAACATAATCGCAGTTTGGAAGATAAAGTGAAAGTAGGAGGCAATGAAACATGATCACCTTTCAATACGATTCCCTATCGTTGAGAGATCAAAAAAATTTCATCCGTCTGGCTAAAAAACAACAAACAATGCCTCTGAATGAGTTCAGATAGTAACCCAGTCGAAAACAAAAGGATATTAGTCGACACTTCATAAATTCTTCCTTTTTAGTGGGTGGGCCAAATTTTTTGCACCTGAGTGTATATATATAGTGTACGTATGTGGTTGAATCTCCCATTCCATCAGAATTCATGTTTTGGAACGACTACAGTTTCTGCGATAACTGTTATGATATTTATTGGTGTCGAATTACTATTAGTCAACCTTCCCTTTATTTGCAATCAAATCTCGGGTGTATAGCCCCCTGGTATACCTAAATTTAAGTTCAAAACGCCAAAACCTAATTCTCTCACCTGTCCATCAACCGGAGTTGTTAACTTTGGCGGTTGATAAAACACATTTTACATCAAGTATCCTTCTTCTTCTTCTTTTTCCTGTGGCTTTCGTTTGTTATAAAATAACGATTTGTATAATTAGTAGTACCCCAAAATGTTTACCTAGCTGCGTGCAACATTAAACATCTATGCCTATATGGTTTATTCTAATTCCCTCACTTTTTTTTTAACATGGCGCCACATCTTCCCAGTGCATGTTTTTTATGTTTCAATGTGTTGGCGATATTGACAAAGTTTCCTCCAAACTGAGGGTAACATTTTGCACATTATCCTTCTCTTTCTTCAGTTTGTGAGAAACTTTTACACGGCAAGACTGCCCTCGTCACATCAAAAGCCTAATTCCCTCACTCGATTATATCTTGACTCAGGGGCAGTGGCGGCCGGTGGTCTGCAAAAAGAGTGGAGTACACAAATATTCACCTATTTGACAGTCAAGAAGAGCATTGAGGTTTTTCTTCCAATTTTTTTTTAATTTATTTATTTATTTTTTTTTTATTTTTTTTTTTTTTTATTATTATTTTTTTTTTTTTTTTTCAGTGTGAAATAATTTTGATCTAAACACATGAAACATAAATCCCAGTGAATGAAACTAGCATTTGGATAGATTTCTCTAACTCTCATCTGTACCCACTATTACACCCACTCATAACAGCTGCCCCATCATATGTCTGGCACACAAACTTTGACTTATCATTGCCGATAACGTTATTCAATTCATTGATAATAATTGAAGACAACGTTTCGGAGTTACAAGCGGGAGGGTTGTGAAGAGCAAAAAAGCGTTCTTTCACTTGATTGTCAATCAAATATCTATAAATTATAGTGAATTGAATTTTGCAAGAAAAATCAGTTGTCTCATCTGCTTCAACGGATAGATATTTAGCCCTAGCAATTTCTAGTTTTATCGAATTTTGACACACATGAAATATACTGTCAAGTAGCTCATTCTGTATGGTTTTGGAGGTGCCTTTGAACACTGTAGCATTTTCCAAATGTGACCTCAAAATGTCGTCAGTTTTGGCTGATTTTGTTACCAAGCCCAGAAAACTTATGTAAGTAACAATGAAGTTAATATATACATACAAACGAGAATGTGGAATAAAAAGTGAAGGCAACTTATCTTAAGTCCCAAATCGTCCTTATTCCGTCAGTATCAGGCGCCAGGCGCTGTTGTTGAAAATAGGTACAATCTACGAATCTACCTATCCTTATTCAAAGGTAAGACGTGAATAATATAGGAACTGGGAATGAATCTGAGAAATATGAACACATTTTTACATTTAAAACAGCAGAATAAGTAGGATCCTAGGTTATAGAATAGGAAAGTAATGATTTAACATGTAACTTAGAAGCTAAAGGCTAAACAATGATCTTGCTTCCTACACTTTAGAAGGTTGCTCTAGTTTTCCAGAGTGATGGTGCAAAGGGAACTCAGCATGGATGGTAGGGAAGATATCAGAGTGTAAAAGCCATGAAACTAGAAGTGGTTACCCTCCTTGAATCATGGAGTGACCAGGAGAAATCAGTTTGGCTAATGGAATAAACCAAAACTCTCTAGTGGAAACCACTAATAACGTAAATTTCATTCTACGGTCTTTAGAAAAGTGGAAACACTGTCAGGGGCAAGGCCCCGGATATCATCAGAAATATCTCTTTATGACCTTTTTTTCCCGTTCCTTGCCCTTTATTTCCCGTTACTTGTCCTTTATTTCCCTGTACTTACTTTATAATAACCCTCCCTCAAAATTAGTTGGTTCACGTTTCAAGATATACTGTATCTTGTATATTCATGTTTATACTGTACCAGGACATACTGTATATTCCTGTATGTATATTCGAAAAATCGATTTAAAAGAATACTGCTCCCATAGCATTTTCCCGGGACTAAAGGAATAAAGTTTATGATATTCGGCTAAAAAATCATAGTACATCAGCCGGGGTTATGCCTGTAATCTTGGCATTACTTTTGACCCATCCCAAGGGATGACAATTGCGGGTTGAAATATTAAAAATTGGGGATTTCGAAAATTTTCGCAATAAAAATAGTTTTTTTTTCCCGTGATATCTAATACAAAAAGAATTTCGGGCCCGATTTTTTCTATTGCATGCTCTTGCCTCAAAACTTCGAATTGCCTTGTGGAACTATTCAGCTCGTGGCCACGGCAAGGGTGCGGTAGATTGCATAGGCAGAGTTTTTATTGTTTTTAAATCCCATACATTTCAAATTAATTATGCCAAACCGATTATACTGATAGTTAGACTTATCTTAATTGAGAGCTCAAATACTCATTTTGTGACTTCATGTCAAAATTCACGTTTTATGAGTTGAATTGTACTTATAAGTGTACTTGGAATTGTAATTGTATATGTACTGTTAACTGATTCCCTCACTCGTTGCCTGATTCCCTCACTACAATAATTTTAAACATGATCAGGTATCTCTTGGATAGCAAATTTCCATGAACTAAGTTTTCTTGAGCATGATCAGTAGTCTAATTAGAAACGATTAACGGGAAAAATAGATTATTTTAAACTAAATGTTTTTAAAAGGAAACGAGAACTCTTAATTTTATACGAAATGGGAGAATGACCCAGATGCTATCATTGAAGCCATTCGAACGGCGCAATAGGTTTACCACACCCTCAAGACCGTCGTGTGTTGCGGGTCTTGCCTAGTTGCAAGCCCTGTGTTTATTATAGGAAACTTATTTCAAATATTTTAACCGAACTTTTACTGATCGTGACGGATTTTAAACGGTAAATTGCTCATGAAAACGAAAACAGTACCGAGTGTTAGTGACTATTCTGAGAAATGAAACCCTCGGAGAGGGTGGAATAACGGAGTAACAACAGCTTTGAAGAACCTAATCCTAAATAGATAAGTGAAGGGAGCAGAGTTAGAGGGATTCTTGATGAGTGTTGTTGTGCTAGAGAGAAACAATGAGAGGTACTTTGAGAGCCCGAGAGATCCGAACAAACTTCTTCTCACCTGCATTTGAACAAAGGTGTTAACGCCGCGTTAGACAGTTGCCGTCTTTCTCTCCTCCCACCTACCGGCCAAAGTAATGAAGACACGGAGTGGAAAACCTGATAAATCAAGAACATTCTGTTTCCGAATTTTCGTAGAAAATGAAGCTATTTCATTGGATCCCAAAATCGAGAATCGAAATTTCGGAATGTTTTCATCATTGAAATCAGTTTTGAAGCAATCTGAAAGGAATCTTAGAGTTTAACGCTGTTTCGTATAAATAAATATTTGTGTTTATATATATATATATATATATATGTATCCTATATTATTCCATATATATATATATATATATATATATATATATATATATATATATATATATATGTATCCTATATTATTCCATATATATATATATATATATATATATATATATTGCTATGCAATTCTTAGGCCGACCCCCAATAATTTTTTATGTAACGTCCGGGACGAAATTAAAGATGATTTTCACGTACAACCGAGTAGTTGAGTAGTTGCTATAGATTGTGTCACAATTTCAGTGTTTTTCACGTACAACCCAGCCGTTGTTAAGGGAATGAAACTTCCGCAGTTTTCATCGCACAAAAATCGTTCGCCACTCGATGGAAAGCGCTTGATTTATGTGATAAATGTTCACATTTCAAGCTACCAATTTCCCTCTCCTTACGTACCTGGCTACATTCCAAAACTAAGTTGATTCAGGCTAAGAATTGCATAGCAAATTATCCTCGTTTTCTACGCAGTAGAAAAGAGAAAACATCCGGCGAGGCGCGAAGCGCCGAGTATATTAGGGGGGTCCAGGGGGGCGAACCCCCCCGGCGAGGCGCGAAGCGCCGAGTATATATATATATATATATATATATATATATATATATATATATATATATATATATATATATATATATATGTCATTCCAAACAATAACTCTCCATAGGATTGAAATACAAATTCCGTTCTTGCGCCGATAAATCAAGCTTTCCGAATGAAAGGATGGTTTCGATAGCCAGCATTTCTGGAAAACGTTAAATTGCTCAAATTTCAAAAAATGTATTACAAATCACTAAAAATGGTGAAAAACGGCTAAAAATCGTTAAATTTATATTTTTAGGCAGAATTTAAGTCAAAAGAAGTTTATCACCGATGAACTAGAACAATAAAAAATGTATGCACAAAATTATGCTGAAGAATGTGCTTAAATTTCAATAATCTTTGCTAAAAAATCGATAAAAACTGAAGAAAAAACTAAAAATTCAAAATCTTTGAATTGCAGAATACCTATTATTAGAACGAGTTTTTAAGGCATATAGATGGTACTTAACAATTTTGTATACTCAAAGTGCTCAAATTTTAAAACAATGGAACAATATAATATGATATCATACTAAAATTCGCTCATACTAACATGCTGCATGACTGAAACTTTTTCATTTCCATGCAAGAACGGAACCACGGGGTTGACTGCGGTAACTAAAATGATTTGGGATCACCCAATTATCCTTAGTGATTATTGAGAACAATGGAACATCTTTCGTTTCTATCCTGTTCAATATTCGATCAATGTAGATGAAGAAGATTCAGACGTGTAATTTAAAGGGAGGCAAAGAGACATAATGGTAAATAATGCATGCATTGCAGGGACGCCCCTAAGTATGGGTTGTATATTTGTGATATCGGTGAGGATAATGAATAGATTGTTTTTTACTGGACGTAACCCCCCCCCCCCCCCCTTCACCCCATTATACCCTAACATGAATGTGCTGCTAGGAACTACCCCCCTTTATGAACTGATCTTACAAATTGTTTGAAACTACCGCGATATATTGATATCCCAACTCCATCGATCCCTCATTATGAAGTTTTAATTTACCCAAGAGGTTTCTCTAAAGCCGAAAATTCACAACTATTGGAATCTTCCACTGTTCAAATCTTGCCCATTATCGATTCCGCATTAATTTTAGAGTTGAATCATTTTATTCTTATATTAATTCAAGAAATATATTTCATGTTTTTCAATACAATAGTAGGTACATCACCACTGCACATATGAAAGTGTGTGTTCCACAGCATTGTGAAGACTAAATGTCCAGATTATCAGGAAACGGAGTGTGCTATTATAGAACGACCTCCTTGAAAGAGGCAATGTAAGATAAACTGCCCATTTACCTGGAAGATTCTTTTGGTGCGTGTTATTCCGATACGTTACTATGAAATACGTCAATAAAACTTCCGTTCTTATAATAGAAGCGGGGGGAGGGGGGGCTCTGTCCCTTTTCCTTCAGAACTCCCGCATTACTTTCCCTGAATGAACGCCAAAGAGTAGAAGAGCGACGGTTGAAGAGGAAGAAGGGAGAATAGTTTATGGATCGGGGAATTTTTCACGAACCTAACCCTCTCTTCTGTCGGGCTCCTGACGGTATCAGGGCACCCAATAACCTATCAGGGCATCTGCTACCATATCGAGACCATTCTACTATACCTACCTCAAGGATGATGGAAGGAGCGGTGTGTTGAGGGGGTTTCGTCCCCCTCACCAATCTCCAACGGCACGTTTCTCTTCCCCACAATATTCCATATACCACTTCGGCATTATGGAATGCTGTGATCGATGGACCAAGCAGAATAAGGAAAGCTATACAAGAGGCAGTATTTTGAAGATTTAACCGCACCCTCCTGCATCGCTTAGGATACTACCACCCGTTATTGTAATTGTATCTAACACGGATTTAATGAAACAAAACACATTTATATAAATAAATAAAGTATTGCGCGAATGCCAGATACGACCCACGATCGTCTATGTAACAATTAGAAAGGGCTCAACGATGGGTCTTGGGAGCTAATAGGCCTTAATTTAAATGACTCATTAATGGCAAAAAATTGCACCAAAAATTATTCTGTTTTGGTCATGGATACTAAAATTGAAACGTACGCAGTTAGGACTCACGAAATCCTTTCTATTCTCGTTTTCTGTGATCAAGATTTGCTCGAAATATTATTATATATATATATATATATATATATATATATATATATATATATATATATATATATATATATATATATATATATATATATATATAATATATATATATATATATATATATATATATATAATTCAGGATAATCTTCTTGACTAGTCAAAAATGTACCCCACTAGCATGATATATATAACCCCCCCCCCCCCAGAAATTCCTTATCTTATTTTGCAAAATAAAATATGGACCAACGGCCTTCATGATTTTTTGCGAAGAATCCTACCATGTCATTTTTGCACAACTCGCAATTGGGCTGGGGGAGAACTTGGAAATCCCCACTTTTTATTGCAGATTCGGATTTTAAACGTAATGGCATGAAAAAATTACCCATCACTTGAATTTTTGAGTGAGCAAAAACGAGCACAAATTTGAAATATTCAGTTTTGACGATATTCAATTGCCACTTGTAATACATGATTTTGGGGTATTTCTCACGGTGACTCAAGTAGTGATGTTAATTTATTTATATTTGTAAAACCAACTTGGAAAATCACCGGAAAATCCGTCAGAATTACAAATTTCCATATTTGTTTCCTCACAGCACACAACGAACTAAAATGTCGTTCTTTCGGTATTTTCCCAAGTTGGTATGGCTGATGTGATCAAATGAACATCAGTACTTGATTCAGTGTTATGGAATTCCCTTACATTATGCATCACATAATATAAGGAAATTGCATATCCCCAAAAACTCAATATTTCTCAATTTCAACCCAATTCGCGTAAGATTATGTTTGTTTTTCGCAATCGAAAATTTAAAAGATGGGTCAGTTTTTCATGATATGGTATTGATAGCACAGCGTTGCGCAATTTTACGGTGCGCGGAAAAGACATGGTTGAAAATCTCGCAAAACTTATAAAGATCACCAGTCCTGTTTTGTTTGTGAAATTAAGAACCCCTGTGGGGGAGGGGTCGTAGGGGGCGTATAAATATATATAATAAAAATATAAATATCATCTCCAAGTCAAACGAAACCTTTTCCAATCCAAACAGATCCTTCCTATTAGTGTATTTCTGTAAAATGAGCAATAACAATATCAATTATTAGGTATTAGTATAGAATTAATCTGGAAATAACATCTTTGGGACTCGGTCAGAATCAGAGACAATTTTTAAGGAATGAAATCATATACAGCCACAAAAAAACATCGGGCATGTGACTCTCATACTATCGGCCGCTCCTGTTTCTCTGTGCGGCGCGGCGTGGCGAATAGGTCCATACCTTCTCCACATTCTACAATTCAAAATTCTTCAAATTAACATGTTTTCTACTGAGCCGAGATCTACTTCAAAATAATAAACCAATAATAGACTAATTCATACAATTTCCAGTTGTCAACTTTTCTTGATCCATTTGGTTTGTAACGGGATACATTAGGTTTGGAAAAGATTTCATTTGGTTTGAAAATGGTTTCATTTGATTTGGGAAAGGTTTCATTTGACATGGAAATACTATACATACGAGCATATACAGGGTGTCCCGCAAAAGGTGGTCAGTACTTCAGGACTTGGTTCTGTGTTTTCGACCTTAGGTCACTAAAATAGCAATAACTAAAATAATTAAAACGGTAAGTTTAAATTTGAGGACACCGTTGGAAAGAGCGTTAAATTTCTTTCCTATCTAATGCCAAATCAAAATTTTTTAATAGGATTCATTTGGTGAAAAAACAGCCTGAACATGACATTTCTAAGAGTACGAGAAATTCCAATTTTTTAAACCCGCTGTGTGTTGTTTTTTAGGCATTCTGAAACAATTCATGAAGTTTGTTTTTTCATGTATATATATATATATATATATATATATATATATATATATATATATATGTGTGTGTGTGTGTGTGTGTGTGTGTGTGTGTGTGTGTGTGTGTGTGTGTGTGTGTGTGTGTGTGTGTGTGTGTGTGTGTGTGTGTGTGTGTGTGTGTGTGTGTGTGTGTGTGTGTCTCATTCCAGACAATAACTCTCCTCAGGATTGAGATAAAAATTCCGTTCTTGCGCCAAAAAACCAAGCATTCCAAACGACAGGATGAATTCGTTCGCCAGCACTTGTTGAGCACATTACATTGGTCAAATTTTAAAATTTTACTATATAAATCATAAAAATGGTTAAAAACGGCTAAAAATTGTTAAAAGGTTTTTTTTGCAGAATATCGCTCAAATAATGTTTATTAACTATAAAATAGAACATTCAATAATTTATGTACAAAATTATGCTGAAAGATGTACTTGAATTTCATTAAAATTTGCTAAAAAACGACAAAAACTGCACACAAAAAAGCTAAAAATCTAAAACCACTTTTTTGAATAGCACATTATCATTTAAAGTACGTTTATTGTCATAAAAGTAATAGTTAACAATTTCATTGCACACACCAAACTCTACTTTGAAGAAAATTTAACATTATACAATACAATAATTACGAAAATTCGCTCATAAGATCATGCTGCATCAGTAGAACTTTTCAACATACAAACATACTCTCCTCCTGTAATTAGCAGAGTAAAATAAAAATTGATTATACCGTTGGAACGCTGAAATGCGAGAAAGTTTTCCTGAAGATGGGGATTCAAAAGCACTACAGTAAAACAGTCGATAAGCGGATTCAAAACAGTGAAATTTTGGCAGCTTCTCAAAATTATGACTTTGACCTGATTTTTGAGCTATTGGAGCTGCTCAAAAAAATTTTTTGGGCATCAAGGAGATAAGAAATTCAACGCTATTTTCAACGGTATAGTCAAATTTTAATTTATTTATTAAATTAAGGGAGTTATGAACATTTTAGTGACATAAGGTCAAAAATACGAAAAAATCTTAAAAGTGGAATTACTCGGAAACGAGGCCTCTATAAAAAAAGGTTGGTAGGCACTATTTGTTGCGAATCAGTTGTAAAATCGATCGCAGAGGGTCGAGGGTAACAGCGCATTTCTGATCGAAAGTTCATCTTTAGAGATTTTGATTCAAATGCTCAGTTTTCGAGTAATTTAATTTTAAAGATTTTTTCGTGTTTTGTACCTATGACATTAAAACGGCCGTAACTCCCCTTAGAGCCTTTAATCTCAAAAATTAGGACATCGTTGGAAAGAACGTTATCATATCTGCCTAATACCAAATTAATATTTTTTGAGCCTCCTTCATACATAAAACAAGAGGCTGAAAAGCAAATCTTGAAAACATTAATAATGCAGACTATTTTGGAAAATCACTAAATGGAGAAAGCTTTAGCAGAATTTCAGCTTTTCAACGGTATAGTCAATTTTACTTTTACTTTGCTAATTAGAGGAGAAAATTATACGTTAATGTGGAAAAACATTTGTTTTTCTGATTAAATCGACGGTTTTCGAGATAGACCTATGACCTTCTATAAAAATACGAGTTGGTGCCAGTTTTAACTTTTCTTTTTTTTTTTAATACGCTGAACTGAATGGTAACACTTGCAGATCCCCACCTTAATTAAAACCTAGTTTTATACTTTAACTCACGTATTTTTAGTATGTTTGAGGGTGAAGCTAGTTAGTCAAAGAGTAAAACTCAATTATAACGGAGTTGGGGAGATCTGCAAGTATTACCTTTCGATTCAGCGTGAAAAAATACGTAGAAACCGGCCCCAAACTCGTATTTTCATAAAGGGTCACCTCGATTTCATTGAAAAACCCATGTTTTTCCACATTAAAGGATAATTTTCTCACCTAATTATCAAAGTAAAGGTAAAATTGACTATACCAGAGAAAAGCTGAGATTCTGATAAAGTTTCCCCATGCTTTTCGAAAATAGTAAGAGCAGAACCACAAAAGGAAAAAAAATCAAATTCTGAGAAGTTTTCAAACATTAATTTTCAATCTGTTTTCCTACATATAAAGATGGCTCAAAAACAATTGATTTGGCTTCAGTTAGATAGGAAATTTAGCGCTCATTTCCACGATGTCCTTATTTTGAGTTTAAATCGACTCTAATTTTGTTATTATTAGTACTTTTTAGTATAATTTTCTGAAATTTTTTGAAGAAAAAAAAATTAAAAACAATGAAAGTTTTTGTTATTGATCCTAAGGAGAGATATTGTCAGAGATGGCACTCACATAGATACATACATTTTTTCTTTAAATAGCTCAATAAGATTTGCACTGAAAGAACGGAATAAATTGTTACATATTGAAAAGTTACATATTGGTAGGAAATTTATTTAATTTACAAGAAGGAAAGGGTTTTTCCAGTGATAGATGCCTGTGGGGTGAACTGGTTTAAAGAATCGGACACTGAGATTTGAAAAACCATTTTACTAAAGGTTTGTGGGTGTAACGAATAACATCAACAATGAAGAGAGTGAAATACAATCATTTCTTCTTTTGACGTAAGGTGAAGCGTAGAAGTTGGTATAACAAGGTTTAGAGTATGAATACTGCGGTCTGTTGTTGTCGTCCCTTATATATTTGAAGAACATCTAGTGCCTGCGCTATGTAGGTCACATTGGCCATGATATAGCCAACCGCAGACTTGTTATTCCGTTTTATTGATGAATATACCAAAATAGTATAGTTTACAACACACTGTTCCACCACAAGGTTCTCTTGAACGTAAAATGAAATAGAACTACCGCTCGGTTCTAAAAGAACTGTTGATGGAATAACGGATTTCTAACATCCTGACCGCACAAAGCGACAATAGATCGGAATAGAATTGGAATGAGGCGTCGTTTGTTTATTCCAATATTTCTCTGAAGACCTGAAAACGTCCAATAGAATATGACATTAATTCGTTTTCCTCGGAGACGATCAATAACCGACGACTCCTCCACACTATTTATTCTCTACTTCAATCGAGATGAATAAACGCCTTGTTCAGATATTGTTGCTGCCGTCACTTGGCATTCATCCCGCTAATTGGACATTTGAAACAATGGACGCCCTTTCAGCTCTATAGGGTGCAACCTCCGGAGGCGGTGCAGGCCTCTTTCATATCGATCTTGATTCTAATGAATGACGGATCCTAACTCAACTAAATTAGTTTTTGTTGAATGGGGAACTAAATAAGGTAATTTGGTTAATCCGAATTAGATTAAGCTACTTCCTGCAACTGCGTTCTCATTAACAAATTCACGTTGAAAAAAGGGAGCTAAAGCAATACAATAGCTCAAAAAAGAAAAAAATTCCAAGATTTCTTTCATGGAAATCAATTTGAAGCAAAACGGAAGTTAGAAAAAACGTTGTCTGTTTCCACGACAAAATAAAGAGTTACAGTTTTAAATCGATTTCGACGGTTTGGCAATCATCAGTAACAAACAATAACTTTGTTATTACTTTTGTTATTGTTTGTTACTGATGATAGCTTAACTGTCGGCATCGATTTAACATTGTAACTATTTATTTTTTCGTGGAAATAGACAACGTTTTTCTCTAACTTCCGTTTTGAAATGGGTTTCCACAACTTCGTCGAGAGTGATTTAGTTCGTATTTGAAGGATTCTTAAATGGATTCCGGTAATCTGGCAGTGCGGTCAAGAAATGCTACTGATTGGTAAATTTATACCTATTATGGAACTAAACAGTACTCATATGGCCCGTTCCGCATGAAAGGCCCTGCACGCTCAATCCGGTCGATTGGTGGGTGATAACGAACTTTTGAGTCGTCTGTTGTTGTGTTTAAATAAATATATATATATATATATATGTGTGTGTGTGTGTGTGTGTGTGTGTGTGTGTGTGTGTGTGTGTGTGTGTGTGTGTGTGTGTGTGTGTGTGTGTGTGTGTGTGTGTGTGTGTGTGTGTGTGTGTGTGTGTGTGTGTGTGTGTGTGTGTGTGTGTGTGTGTGTGTGTGTGTGTGTGTGTGTGTGTGTGTGACCGTGCAAGGGAAAAGGGATCAAATCTGAGTTTATAATTTTTTTTCTCCGCGTTATGCTTAACAAAATCTTTTTTTTTTTCTTTTTTTTTGGATTTGTCCATCATTTTTCAATAAATTTTTATGATTTTTCGAAGTTTGAAAATAGCGGTCCGAAAAATGCAAATTTTCAGCAGGTTTCAGCAGATTTTCATCTGACTTGCGAAACTGCAGTTTTTTGCGATTATAAGTGCAATGCAAAATGTAGAAAACTCAAGTTTTGATGATTATTAAGGAAAAATAGATAGTTTTGGAACCCAAAAAAAATTACTAAAAAAAAGTCTTTTTTCGACACAATTTTCGTTTTTTCGTTCTCCTGAAAAAAGCCTTGGGAAGTTAAGCTCCCTTTGCCCTTGCAGGATATATATATATATATATATATATATATATATACATATAACACATTATCCCCTTTGCTTTCTGAGAGGCGTATGAATCACTAAAATCATGTTCAAATTAGCATATTTCACGGTTCAGATAATCTTAAGTGGTGAATTAAGTTGAAATTCATGTTTCAAAACATATTGGTAAGTAATGCATGTATTACAGGGACGTCCCTGATGAAAACAAAATTCATAATTGAACAAACAAACAAAATCACAAAAATCTGACGAGAATAGTTAAAACATCATGATTCATTACTATTACCCCCTCCATTCATCCCCTTCATAATGAAATTTGAAACTCTTGATATACTTTCCAAAACAAGACCGAATTCAAAATTGAACAATAAAGTAATCTCGAAAATCTGACTAAATTAGTTGAAACATCATGATTTATTACCATCACCCACTCCATTCACCCCGTTCCGTAAGGAAATTTGAAACACTGATATAAGATCCAAAACTAGACCGAATTCATAGTTGAACAAAGAAAGAATCACGAGATTCGGACGAGGATTGTTAAAACACCATGATTTGTCGGTATCCCCCCCATTCGCCCCTCCCATGATGGAATTTGAAACTTCCAAAATACGTTCCTTCCAAAACTATATCGAATTCGTAATGGAACAAAATAAAAATCACGAAAATCGGTCGAGATTTGTAGCTTGGGCAGCGCTTGAAAGAATCGGTATTATCCTCTCCACCCCCCACCACGACCGCAAATCCAAAATTCCCGAGGTGTTTTTCCACAACTAGACTAAAATTGGGATCGAACCAAATAACAATCACAAAACTCAGTTGAGAATTATAGCCTGGGTGGCGTTGACAAAAATTTTTCGAAAAAAACACGTTTTTTCTGCTTTACCCCCTCCATTCCGCCTCTTCCATCATGGCATTCGAAATTTCCGGAATTTATTGCAAAACTGGACTGAAAAAGGAATCGAACAAAGAAGGATTCTCAAAAATCGGTAGAGAATTTTGGCCTGGGCAGCGTCGACAAAATTTGTCACACACACACCTATGGTTTTTTTTTTTTTTTTTTCACGGATTCGGTCTTAGAATGGTTTGAAACGGATTTTTATGCGGTTATTTTTTTTCCTCGTGCTTGGGGAGTCCCCCCACCACCCTGGATCACTTGCAATAGGCGTCCCTCTTATTTACGAAGCCTTGCCTATAAGACATCGCTTCAGAGGAACGTCCTAAAAAGTGGTACTTGGCTCAACTGTGACTATTATTGGTTGACAATATGTGATTAGGTTCTTACACGGCTGATATTAGCCAGGGTGATGAGGCTAACTTCCAGCCAAAATATAGTAAAACCAACCGAACAAAATTCCCCATTACCATTTCTGCTTAGAAATGAAATAAAATGTTGTAGGGGAATTGCGTAAAGTGAAGATTTTGTTCTTGGAATAACGGAAGAACTGACAGATGTACCAATAAAAGCTATAGTTAGAAAGTAATAAATGTTATGTGAAAGATTGAGATGACAGAATGATTGAATCTGACGGTGCCATTTAGAATCCACCTTGATTCGTCCGAACGTCGGAAAATAGCAGAGATGATGACGGGAAGTTGACAGGGTTCTCATAACATTTCCTTGGCTCTGATATTTCTCTGATCGAATGACTCGAGAATTTCCAAGGCAAATATTGCATGCGGAAACCCACTGCTCTATCTCTCGCGTATTTCATCCACTTAACTCCTGTTCAATCAAATTCAATCAGCCGTCATTCTAATGCTAACTTTATTCGATCACTTGAGTTCACAAGATTATTTGTGCTCAGTCAATCAACCTTCGACCCGAACAAGGAAACCCGATAATAATGTAGAGAATTAAGAGGCTATTCCAATATAGGAAAAGAAAGTACTGTTCTTGATCTCTCGACCAAAATTTCATATGAACAGGACCTTTTGCAGAACTTTTCAAAATTAAATTTGTGCGACTTTTTTGTATTTTTGGGGTACCGGTTCTTAAAAGTTGACGTCATTGTTGTGTACAAAATGTATAATGTTCACGAAAACCCAAACAGCCATGAACAAGTACAAACACCTCCCTCCCCCCTTTGCTATGACACACATTTAACTAAGTCTAACATAAACGAAAAACCTTATGGTGTAGGTGTAAAACTCAGGTATGAGGTAGTCAAGAAGGAATGCGAGTGGCACCATGAAGATTCAAAACGAAAATTTATGTCGAAATTGTGGCTCAAACTCATCTGCTCGTGTAATGCTGCTATTTATGAAAACCCCTAAAATGTTTTCAACAATACTCGTTACTCTCTCACAGTAAATGTTCAAGATGCTACAACGTTCGAAAGCACGGTCTTTGGTTTACTTTTAAATTTACTGAGATGAATTTTTAAAATGATAACAACCAATTGGTGCACACCTTCCTGAATAAATAAATTCGAAAAGTAACTTTTGTGTCTGCCGTCTCATGGCTATTCTATTATTAGCTTCCTCAAATCACTGCCGAGTTTAGAATCATCTGAAACATGGATGGACAATGGGACTAAATTATTCTATCATTGGGGCAATCGAGACATACGTCATTCTGGAAAATTCATAGATGTAAACCTGAGAATATTGAAAAGCTACGCGAATTGATCGTACTGCTGTTGAATACATGACTAATCATACCATCTCCTTTCTTGCCAACCAATTAAAAGAAAGATTCACAAGTAAAATAGTAGGTTTAGATGTACCAGATTCACCCCAACTTCAAAACTTTTTTTTTTTTTTTTTTTTTTTCCAACCCGTTGAAAAGTTGAAGTGTTTTTAATTGAAAAAAGTGGGGTTCGAATTGGTGAGTTTCAAGTAAACTTGTGCAAAAAACTTGATCTAGATAAGGCCAAGCAGAGGGAGACTGGGATTGACCCAAAGTCCGAAAATAAGGGCCGTTTAGATCATATCGTAATTTTGAGTTTTTAAGATCATCTTTTCAAGTTTTTGGATTGTTTTCGCTGTTGCGTAGTTTAGATACGTGTTTGTTTCACCTAGATATGGATAGCACAAACTTCTCACAGAATTTTCAACAGAGAAATCGAATAGAATGCCCCCATTGCATGAACCACTTTACAGGAAGAGGGATGCAAAACCATATTAGAGCCGCTCATCCCAGAGCAGCCATTGCACAGGAAATATATGTGCAAACATCTCATCAGCCTCAGCCTGTTTCTGACTCTATGTAAAATCTTTTTGCTCCTGCGTTGGAAGCCCCACTTTTGAATGTCCGAGGAGAAGATGATCCCACATGAGGATCATTATGGAAAAAAGCAATGACGCTTAGGGGTAGGCAGTACTACATTACCTCAAGGGGCAGTTGGCAAAAGGTTAGTGATCTTACTGGCTGACGAAGTGCAAGCCGTGGCAAACCGAACACGTTCTTCAGAAGATATGTTTTCCCTTTGCACAACAGTGTTACAACGGGATTAACACGTAAAAGTGGAAACTGATATAAGGAGTTTATTATCAAAAAGAATCGACATGTGGTGGCATGGTCAGCTCAATGAACTTCTTCAAAAAGCAGAGCGATGTGACAGGCAGCTGAGACCTCCGAAAAGAGACACTGCAGAACAAGAAGACCATAGGATACG
Organism: Adelphocoris suturalis; assembly: GCA_030762985.1. Lineage (NCBI taxonomy): Eukaryota > Metazoa > Arthropoda > Insecta > Hemiptera > Miridae > Adelphocoris > Adelphocoris suturalis. The sequence continues at coordinate 79,031,174 of CM061045.1, read as the reverse complement.
AGTATTCGCTCGCTTAGTATTACAAGGAAAGCTGAGAGATGCTACAAGATGGATCACAAATAGAAACGGAATTGGAGGGGTTTTACAACCAGAAGATAGACTACCAGATGGCAGCTTGGTTCTGGATATTCTGAACTGAAAACATCCTGACCAGATGCGACCAGATATATCTACTTTTGTGGAATGTGAATACCTTCCAGTAATGGTCGAAGTTGATTTCAGTGCTCGACACATCGAAAAAGTTGCTAGGAGTCTAAGTGGCTCTGCAGGTCCAAGTGGAATAGATGCGGAGCAATGGAGGAGTAAGCTTTTGAGGTTTGAGGCACATAGTGCTAAATTACGTAAAAGTGTTGCTTCCCTCATCCTTCATATAGCTAACGGAATTGTGGAATGGAATAGCATCAGGGCCTAACTTGCAAGACGTGTGTAGCCCTTGAAAATTGCAATGGAATAAGGCCGATTGGAGTGGGGGAACTTCTACGGGGTATTTCAGCAAAAACAATGGCCATGATCACAGCAGAAGACCTGCAGGAAGTATGTGGAGCAGATCAACTGTGTGCTGCTACGAAAGGTGGAGTTGAAGGAGCGATTCACGAGATGAAAACGTTGTTCCAAGACCCTGAACAGGAAGGTTTTCTACTAATTGATGCTACCAATGCGTCCAACACAATAAGTCGACCACTGATGCTATGGTATGCCAGAGTGTATTGGCCAAGATGTGCTCGGTTCATATTCGACACTTATAAAGGGTATGCAGGAATCTTATTCAGAGGCAGCAAATCGGAACCTATTAGCAAAGAGGGGTCCAACACAGGGCGATCACCTCGGCATGATATGTATGCAGTGGGTACTCTTCCAATGATAAAGAAGCTGAGGCTCTCCCACTGTAATCAAAACTGGTATGCCGATGAACAAGTGTACAGTTCGGACAAGTTACAAGTGTTCCCCCATCGTTTTCTACAAGTCACTGTTCTACAGTTGTAAAAAATGGCCGATTTTTAACCTACGTCCGTTCTCCTGTAAACTTGTAATTTTCTAGTATTGACAGTGTTGTGAGTTGACGATTTTTCGGTGAGGAATACAGTCAACAAAGAAGAATTCACCGTAGAAGACGCCAAAGAGTTTTTCGCTTCCTAGACCCTAGAAAGACTTTTACAAATGATTGGAGTAAGTTTGGAAAGTGGGTCTGACCGAAACCATGCTCTTTCTCCAAAACTGAAGTTATGTATTGGCCTCCACTGGTTAAGTACAGGAAGCCAATACCACGCAATTGGAGATATGCATGGGGTAACCAAAGCCACTGTCTGTAGAGCTGTCCATGCAGTGGTAAGGGCTGTAAACCTCACTCTGTTCAGCAGTGTTGTCAAGTGGCCCGAAAATGTTCATCACGTCGTTCGTGAATTTCATGGCATTGCAACGATGCCGTGCGTAATAGGTTGTGTGGATGGCACCCTCATAAATATAGAAAAACCGCACGACCACGAGCAACAATTTGTGGATCGCCACGGGAAGCATTCCCTCAATTGCATGGTTGTATGTGGACCGAATTGCGAATTCTACTACGTCAACGCTTCATGGCCAGGCAGTGCTCACGATAGTAGAGTTTTGCGAAATAGCAACCTATTCAGACGAATGTCTAATGAGTTGGTTAATCACCCCAACAGGCCGGAACCTCGAAGACCCAGCAGTGCTTCGTTTCAATAGGGCGCATAAGTCTACTCGTCGATTAGTAGAAAATTCACTTGGTATTCTGAAGGCTAAATTCCCATGTTTGAGGTACCTTCGCATCCAGCCCATATTTGCTGCAGAGGTATTCAAATGCTGCGTGACCCTATGCAATTATTCCAGATCGGGTATGGATCTCTCCATCAGTGAAGAACAAGGTGAAGATCATCTCGAAGTTTCACATGACATACCTAACTCAGCAGCATTAAGGAGACTTGATGAACTTATTAATCATTTCCGGTGAATGAAGAAGAAAAATTTGATTATGCCATCAGATTAAGTTGAAACCAAATATTCACTTTCTCTTGTTTTCCGTTTATAATTTGTCCGTCTTCCAATCATTACTCTTAGTTATGTACAATTAACATCGTATCGTGTACCTAGGACTGTTTCAACATTACGATTTGCTGACAAATTTCTGCATACCGCTTGACGTTAAATTTAGCGAATTTTGAAGAAAATTAAGCTATTTCTCTCGCCTCAAAATTTGTAGAATGTGAATTTTTGAAAAAATTTTATGCATGTATGTGCCATTCCAGACGATAACTTTCCGTAGAATTGTGCTAGAAACTTCAAACAAATTTTAAAATGTTAAGGACACAAAACGAAAGTTCAAGTAAGTTGGCCAGCATGATCGGATTACATCTTCGGGTTGAAATTTTTCAAAAATGTAGTCAAAAATTTCAAAATAGTCCGTTTTTTGCGATTTGTTGTGCAAATAGTACTAACATGTGGTATATTCGGAATTAAAATTTCCTATAAGAATATGTATCAAGTTTTCAAAAATTTCAAAGTTGAAAAATCAGTCAAAAATCGAAATAATGCCGTTCGCTAGTTGTAAAAATCGGTAATATTTGCATGAAACATTGTCCAAATTCAAATTGAGCTACTCTTATGTTAGGTGCTTGTTAAAAAAAAATGTAATCACAACTGATGAGTTTATTTTATTTTATGTCAAGATTTGATGATGTTATGATAGGATACTGTTGGGATTTCAACTGCCTTCAATACTGACCACATTGGACATCGAAATCTATGAATATTTACCTTGTCTTTAAATCGACAAGATTAGTTTAATAATAATAAAGTATGAGTACCTCCTAATTATTTTTAATAATTTGATTCCATGTTTGTCTATCAAAATCATAAACTAAAATTTCTCTACACGATCAATAGCGACTGAAATGTCGAAGATTTCTTCAAAAATTCGCTCATGGGGTCATACTGCATGACTGGACTTTTTCGGTTGGAACCTATCAATTCCTACCTTACATCAAAAGTGAAAGCTTTTGCAAAGATAATAACATGTTTATACTAATAACTTACTGAAATGGCCGTAGATCAATCTTTGTATGGCTAAGCAGGTACCTATCTACTGGAAAGTGAGATATTAATCAAATACACAATGTTTTACTTTATTTCTTTGTATTTTAATTTGTAAAATGGTAACTCGTTATCTATTTAAAAAATGGGCAAAATTATTTAAAAAATGTAAATGGGGGGCAGGACTAAAGTACACGATAACTACTCCAAGAAAGTTCAAGAAAATCATGAAAGCGCATTCATAGTCTCATGCATACTCTTCATCCTCAATTACCTCATAAGTAAAATTCGTATGGTAATTAGCCGTGAACTCGGAAGGTGGGATCGTCAACATCCTTTCCATTTGCAAGATTTGAAGGTCTTTCAAATATTTTTCCCTCTCCATCAACTCAATTGATAACCTTAATTTTTTCTTCCTGAGCTCATCCTCGGTTTCATCGGAGACTCCTTGACGAGACAGCTTACGTGTGGAGGATGATGTGTTCTGGCACGCTGCTGATATAGATGGTGATGTATCAGATGGGAATATCAGTTCACTACAATTAGTTGACTGAAACGCACCCTCACTTTCTGTCACGATGTTCTCATTCACATCCCAAGACTCTTTGACCGGAGAGACCTTCAATAAGAGGACTGTCTTTTTCAATGATTTCGCAGACTAAATAGTCAATGTCATTCATTTTGCTGTCGGCACCGCCGCCTGTCCCAGTTTTTCGTCTAAGCAAAGAGAAAGAATTCAGATGTTAATAACATTTTCCCCTCTGCTATTAACTCACTAATCAAAAATGTTTCCATTTTCTGAATGAATAACTAAATCTGCAAAATAAAAACAAACAAAACTAAATAAAAACTGCAAAAAAAGCTACAAATCCAAAATCCCTTTTTGAATAGCAGATTATTATTTACAATACATTTTTGCCATGAAAATAATAGTTCAAAATTTCTTTGCTCTCAAAAAGCTCAAATTTCGAAACAATTTAACATTATGCAAAATGATAGGTAATTTCCGAAAATAATGCTAATACGATCATGCACCCATGAAATAGACTCAAAAGGCGGTGAAAAGCATTTAGGAATACTCTGAAGATGTTCGTAAAAGGATCGATGCCGGATGTTTTTTATCTTTTTCCCGATTCTGTGCTTCGATTCGTTTTTCATTTTTCTAATTTTCTTGAAAGAATCAATTACCTATTGAAGTCGTACTTAGTTTGTTAATCGGTACATACTATAGACTGTCCAACAGTGTAAGGAAGAGAAGACAAGAAACTTGAAACTCGAATCTGACTCGCACCTTTCAATCTCAATTAGATACCATGAGTTGTGGCTATTTTCTTTCGTGTGTACATTATGTACGTACCAAGGTCGATGAATTTGGTTTGGATTTTAAAAAACTAGGCGAAACATTCGTATTTGTGTACATAGTCATGGGAGTTTAATTTCCATCACGATGAAAGGGAAGTAATAGAGAACGCCCGAAAAGCAAAATTGATCAAGAATACGTGAAATACAGTTTACTTACCATGGTATTTTTCTTAGTGTTCTGCCAAAATACGTCCCGGGTGTAGTATATATCCTTCGATGCCGGCACTAAGCCAAGAGCAGTTGCTTTGGCATGAATTTCTCCCCATTTTTTAAACTTGTCGGCCTTTGTTAAAGTGTCCGAAAAGGCACCGAAGAGCACGGTCTTTTCTTCCTTTATCGCCCGAAGTACTTCGAGCTTAGCCTCTTTTTTTGAATTCATAATTATTTAAGCTAAAGAAAAACAAAATAGGAACTCAAAATCTAAACTGTGTAAGTACACTAATGTGCGAACACGATAATAAACAATAAACAAGTGAGTGAGTGATCTGTTCATTTCGTTTGTCCCCACGCTACACTTGTAAACTTAGCTTCTACAAGTGTAACTTTTCTACACTTGTACTCTTGGTTTTGGTGAAACACTTGTTCTAGTTTACCGTGCATTACAAGTACCTGTACTTGTTGACTTGTACACTTGTAACTTGTTGTTTTATGAAATAGGCCCCTGGACGTAACTGTATCATAGGCTCACAGGTTCCTTGGAGGTGTAAAGTGGTAGCCCTTCACAGCAAGCCCAACAGGAATTTATCAAAGGAAAGGTAGAAAGCTGGGTGGAGTTCATTAAACTTTTAGCACAGGCGGCAAGAAAGAGCCATCAAGCAGTCTATACTGCTTTCACAAAATCACTTCAACACGGATGGGTTTTCTTCAAATAGTAGTAGAAAGCTGAGCGGATGAGTATCATCCTCTTCTCGAGACTATCCGCCTTGAATTTACTCCAGCAGTCTTAGGACTTGAAGTTACCCAAGCAGAAGAGCCCTTATTCGAGTTCCCAGCACGTTCTGGAGTGCTTGGGAAACGGAATCCAGTTCAGATCGCTGATCAGAATCATCACATCTCAATTTGAGCTACTTAAAAGCTATCCAACGCAATACAAAGAAGAATAGATATTGATCTATAAGAGCACAGCAAATATGTTCACGCAGTTCTTAATGAAGCTCGTAGAAGCAGGCAAGAGCAAGAGCTGATAGCTGCACTACCTTCAACAAAAAAGCGATATATTAAAAGAATTGTGGATAGAAGGGCTTCTCAATGGCTAACTGTTGTGCCACTGGCATCAGACTCCTTTGACTTACCCAAGTCAATTTAGAGACCCATTGGCCATACGATACAGCCATGATTTGGATGGGTTGCCAGAAGTGCGTGATGGCTGTGGAAGCCCAATGGACGTGACTCATGTGATGAACTGTAAAAAGGGCGGTCTATTCAAGCACGGGCATGACCACGTACGAGATGTTTGAGCAAAACTGGCTGCCTTGGCTTGGGAAGGGATGTCTACTGAGTCAGTTCTTCGAGAACCTTCGGAGGGTCAAAGTGCACTGATAGCAGGTTCAGGGAGAGTGGGATTCAGAAAGGGTGGCGTTTTTTGATACACGCATAATAAATGCTGACGCCCCTTCGTATCTTACTCAAAGTGGACCGTCATTTCGTATCGAGCTGCTATAGAGGAACACCAAAAATATAACCAAGCGGCAGAGGACCTTAGGTAGGTGTGTTTTTCGGAGTTCCGGGACTGTTCGGGGGGTTCGGGGGGTTCGAGGGGTTCGGCGGTGTTTCGGGACTGTTTTGTTTAAAGAACTATAGGTAGTTCTCTAGCGCTAGTAAACAGTTGTAAAGACCTAAACATACAAGTGTATATGAAGGACTAACAGATGTCGGAATATTTATTATAATAAATACGTGTTGACCGATTTAAAGTTGTCATCATGCTTGGTTAACCATTCCACTTTTCATTTGTCATTCTTCCTAAAAATAGCTCGGAAACAGGGAAAGTATGAAGGCTAATACTCTCTGGTTATATGGTCAAGTGTCTCACGAGAACTTTTCAATCTCGTTAACACTAAGGGATCAAGACATAACCAAATCTTACCCTTGCAGGTTGATCTCAGTAGTTTGGTCCTAATAGGTAATTTATAAGTAAGTACTTTTAAGTAAGGACTTTTTTGAATCAGATTCATAGGGATGTCCCAAAATTTGATGGGTGAGGGGGGGGGCTTGCATATATTCAAGTCAGCTTGTGCAACGCACGGGTGAATCAGCTTGTACCCAATAAACTGTTTTGTTCCCAAAACTGCAACTTGAATGAGATGGTATCATCTTTCTTAATTCCCATGCCATACATATATCTGATATGTAATAGTTATGTTGGGTGTCATATTGAAGAGTGAGTTGGTGGAGCACACACTGAAATTGTCATCTACTTTACCCAATAAACTGCTTGGTTCCCCAAGCTGCTTCTTGAGCGAGTTGGTATCACCATTCTTAATTCCCGTACCAGATCTCTATTATGTAACATGTTATTTTGGGTGACATACTGAAGAGTGGGTTGGTGGGGCATACACAGAAATAGGTATCAACTTTACCCAATAAACTGTTTTGTTTCCCAAGCTGCTACCTGAGCGAGTTAGTACCCTCATTCTTAATTCTCATGCCAGATATCTGATTTTCAATAGGTATGTTGGGTGCCATACAGAATAGTGTATTGATGGGCCACACACAGATAATGCAATCAACATTACCCCCCAAACTGTTTTGTTCCCCAAACTTCTACTAGAGTGAGTTGGTATCGTCATTACTAATGCCCGTACCAAATGTCTTATATTTTATAGGTACCTATATTGAAGGTTAGGTATGTTAATTAGTATGATTAATAGGTCATGCTGAAGGGTGGGACAAGGAACTGCTATCTACTTGACCCACTATACTGTGTTGTTCCCTAAACTGTGACAAACGTAGGACAGCCCTCATATGTAAGGTGTGGTATGTGGGTGTGGCGTGTGAGGGTAAGATAAATTGTATGCGGAAACTGATGACTCTTAGCGAAAATTTCCGTTCGCTTAAATCGCGTGTCGGGAACATTCGTTGATTGTCGACTTTATTCTGACCCTCAATTGGCATTCAATACACGTTGGCAAACAAACACTTAAATGAGAAGATTTTGAGAAACGGCGATTCTGATTTCCAAGAATCCTTTAACCAGATCCTTTGGAAACGAAAACAATCTCCCCAACCTGAAACGTGCAAACGCGAATCTTTCCCCAATTGCGATTTTCGCATCAGTGGAAGGCCTGGGGCTATAACGCTCACTCTTCCAGTCCCATTCTCCATTGAACGGCTCCTATTAATAGCCCGACATAAGAATGAAACGGGTGGCAGGTAGTTAAAATACCATTTCAACGACACCGTCATTACCGCACTGCTTCGGTTCCCTCTCAGCAGATATCGCTACGCCCCTATTGTCGCGTCGTTCAGTCCACCACTACCGCTCTTCACAGAAACATCTGGGTCGCCTCATCTGCCGCGCATTGTAAGTCGAATTCTTCTATTAATGTCGAACTATTCGTTACATGGCCAACTTATTTGGTGATTCGTACGTTGGGAAATTAGCAATCATGTTCGTAATTTTCGCTGCACGATTTTCTACTCTTCCGTCTATTCCCTTCCGTAATGTTCCACATCTTTCTATATGCTTCCTTCCATATGCTTCCTTACATCGTTAGGAGTAGAATGAGGACTCGAGAGGGATATCAAGAACTTTATGACCCTCAAAATCCGCTTTCAAAATAATTTTAAAACTTCCCATAAATTACTTGGAAAATTGTCACAAATACATACATACCTTATATATTCAACACTGTATACTCGGGGAAATGTTTGTGTATATTACAGAACCATGAAGGAAAAAACTAATCATTCGAAGTGATCTCCTTTTGGACTGAACACATGTCAAAAGTCGATGCGCGGTGCAGAATCTATCTGGACATCGTGAATCATCCGGGAAATCGTGATCATTCACAAACGGTCTCTAAATACTTCTATCAATCTTTTGATAACCAGAAAAGTTGATGACCTTAGAAAAGTCAAACTACAACTCCGAAAGTCCAAAAATCGCTATATTATCGAGAAATTTGTTTTGAAAATTTTTTGAAAATTGAAATCTGTTTTGAGACATTCTGAAACGAACCCTAGAGTTAAAAGCTTTTTCATATATATATATATATATATATATATATATATATATATATATGTGTGTGTGTGTGTGTGTGTGTGTGTGTGTGTGTGTGTGTGTGTGTGTGTGTGTGTGTTCCAGTGTGTCATTCCAGACGATAACTCTCCTTAGGATTAAAATAAAAATTCCGTTCTTGTGCCAAAAAATCAAGCTTTCCGAACGAAAGGATTTGTTTGTTGACCAATACTTTTTGAGCACATTAATTTGGTAAAATTTCGATAACTTTCTCGAAAAAGCTGTAAAAATTGCTAATAACGTTCAAAAATTTATAAATTGATAATTTTTTGCTGTATTTCAGTCAAAACAAGTTTATCAACGATGAAAAAGACCATTAAAAACTGTATGCACATAACTATGCTGAAAAATGTACTTCAATTTCATTATTATTTGCGGAAAAATCTATTTAAAAAAACTGAAAATCGCTAAACGTTCAAAATCTGTTTTGAATCGTAGAATGTAATTTAGAAAAAGTTTATTAGCCGTAAAATTGGTGGCTCACTATTTCTTTGCACTCAAAGTGCTAAAACTTCAAAACAAAATAACATAATATAATACAGTTATCTACGAAAATTCGCTCATACGATCATACTGCATGACTGGAACTTTTCAACTTTTACGTAGCAACTTTTCTATGGAGTCGTGGAATCCAAGTCCGAGATTAGATTTTCAAGAAATGCTTACCAATCGCACAAATTCGTTCGCCTAAATCACTATTTCCAATCGCATTTTTCGTGATAGATTTGATCGCGCCCTACAATAGGAACCCGATATTCAATATTTTAAGATAATTTGAAATATTACAATGATAAATACGTAATTTATAAACTGATATACAGCGTGTTGACACTTTTGGTTGAAAACCTTCTCGGGATCGATTCCACAACTTATTTCCATCAAAAAGTTACAAAGTTTTATTTTTATTTTATTTTATTTTATTTATTTTTTTTTTTTTTTTTTTTTTTTTTTTTTCGACGCTTTGTTTTTCGAGTAATTTCATTTCTATGATTTTTTGATTTTTTTCGAGTTTGTGAATTTATTTTGTAAAAACGGTCATAACTCACCTTACGTTACTTGCAAAATCAAAAATAAGCACACCATTGGACAGAACGTAAAGTTTCCTTTCAGAATATTTTAATATCTATGAAGTTTTAGGCACATTCAATGGGGATAAATATGAAGATTTTCTCATTTTTGCGAAATCACTACATTTTTCAAACGGTTCTTCACTCATCGAACAAGTTATTTTTCCTGTTTTCGTAACGAGAAAACCTTTCACCTTTCACGAAATTCCAGCTATCCAACGTTCCACTCACATTTACTTTTACTTAGCCATTTTACGTCGTCTCTCTCACTCTCTCTCCCGTTTTTTCAAGAAATCGAGGGTTTTTTAATCTAATTATATATATATAACCAGCCCCGGCAGCTTCCTGTCGCAGAACATGCACGGTCACACCAATCTAGTTTTGATGAGTGCTTTGGGGTGAAGGTGTTGAAAATTATGCCGAAAAGTAATGATAGACTTCTGTAACAGTCAGAACGAGCTCACAGAACCATCTTGGGTGCAAACCTCCCACCCGACCTCAATATCAACGACTGAATATAAGCATCAGATTGAAGATCATAATCTTCCTAATCCATGAATGCAGGCAACAAGCAACGAGACTACAAGACTCTTAATAAGCATCGTCATGCCCATTCGTATTTTTTCTGTGATCAAGCTTAATCAGCGAAATATCAGAATTTTCTTTTTCTTCTTTATATTTGTGAAATATTCTTTCATCCATTTATATATATATATATATATATATATATATATAATGACGCATGACGCCCAAAGCGAGAAAAGTCAGGCTACGATCCAAAAATTTCAAAAATCCACAGTAGGTATCAGAAGAGAGGATGAATACATTCGTCAGCTTTTTTTCACTGAATACACTTGGTGGTACAAATTTCAAAATTTTGGGTGAAAATTGCAATAGAACCTATTTCTTGAGGTTTCTAGTAGAAATAAACATTAAACCTACTTACCATAATGATATGGCATGATTATATTCAGAATCAGCACTAAATTTCCTATGAGAGATCGAAATTCAAGAGATCAAATTCAGAATTCGCTCATTAATTCTCCATGCATTGTGGCTGACAAAAGGTTTAAATGTCAAGGTCGATTTCTGTCTCTGGGCCGAATGGCCGGAAACGGAGAAGTAACTCCGTATCTGGAAAATGGGTCGTCATATATTGAGAATGGGTATATTCAATTCAGGTCGAAAAAATGCATAGGAAAAGAAAAGGGAAATATTTTAGAAAATCCCCATTCAAGTAGCAAGATCATAATGGGAAAATTTTCATGCGACCAAAACTTCAAAAAATATGATAAAAAAGGCAAACATTGTAAATTTCATCATAAAACCTGAGTTCGACGCACGATAAAATGTTTAGACCGAAAACTGGATCATTATAATTTGTTTGCAATTTGCAATTTATGCGCAAAAATATGCAAAATTTTATAATGCATTGCGATAAAAATTTGTTACGGTCTAACGTATTGTCTAAATACTTTATTCTGCATAGAAATGAAATTTTATGAGAAAAATCTTTATTTTTTTCTTTTTTTTTTTTGTGTCAATTGTTGTCATATTTATTGGTTTTTAGTTTACATCCTGAATCAAACTCCATTTTTCTTTTCTACCTAAATGATGATAACGTCCGAATCGGCAGATATCAGCAGTTAACACTTTCACTGCAGGTTCTTCAATAAATATACAACAACCAACATACATCCTTAGACCAACGCTTAGTAACGCTTGTTTTTTCTGATCCAAGTTATGTGAAACCCATGATTTTTTCAATTTTCCTTTTTTTTACGAATTAATTTTTAATTAATTCATCTATTTTAGTTATTTATTTCTTTTGCTTAATTTTATACAAAAGCGGATTATGTACCGCATATTTAGATATTTGAGAATGGAAAAAGAAACAATTTTTGTATTTTTTTGGAGATAGTCAATTTTGGGGTTCTTTCCGCCTTCTTCTTCCAAGTATTTCATCTGGTTTATTCGTCTTTATTCAATCAATTTGATTTCGTGGAGAAGAAAAATAACTTTTAGACAAAATATATTCATTCGTTTATCGTCAAAAAAATATATTGTCATTATTTAGAAAAATGTATTGTCATACATTTTGAACGTTTCAGCAAAAGGATGAGTTAGTTGGTCAGAACTTTTTGAGCACATTAAATAGGTCAAATTTCACAAAATATACTAAAGAAATCAATAAAAATGGGTTAAAACGGCAAAAAATCTTTAAATTTATATTTCTTAGTAGAAAATTGCTCAAATAAAGTTTATTATCAAAAATTCACTTAAAAAATTATGGAGAAAAATGTAACTAAAATGCATTAAAATTTGCTTAAAAACTGCAAAAATGGCTAATAATTCAAAACCTTTATTTCAATAGTAGATTGTTATTTAAAAGACTTTTTTGCCATAAAATTAATAGTTAACAATTTCCTTGCACGTGTAAAGCTCAAATTTCAAAACAATTTAGCAGTACTCATACAATGCGGTAATTCACGAAAATTCGCTCATACGATGTTGCGCGACTGGATTTTTTTCCATTCAGAATTGAGATTAATTTGCTAGTATAGATCTATCTAGACTTGTCGGTCTGTGATCTTCTGCGATTCTGATAAGTTGAAAAATACAACTATACCGATTTAATTTTTCATTCAGTTGATTGGTAATTAAAAATCGTTGGTTAAATTGTAGAGTTAGTGGAAGAAACATAATACGACTTGCGTCCTCCCGTTTTATATCGAGCGAATTCAGACTAAGTTAAATGAATAAAGAAAACAGAGTAGATAGAACGTTGTCCCTTTCCACGAAAGAATATTGAATGCCTACAGTTTCTTCTTTACATTTTTCCGTTGACAATAAAGGTTTTAATTTTCTCCGCTTAATTAATTTTAAATTGTTTTTCACTATTCCTTTGTGAGAGATGTTGTTTCTATCAGCGATTCCCAGCGAGGTTTTCTGACTAATGTCCTACCGTAATTACTTCAATATTATGCTGCACCCGGACTGTATAGATTCGTACAAACGAATCGAGCCCATTGTAATGTTCTTATTAAACGATTAAAACGATTTATATTCAAAAAGTTTTTCCTTCAGTTCTTGAAATTCAAAATTCTTGCATTGTGTTTTTTCTGCCTGGGGTCTGTTTCGCTTCTTCACTAATGAAATTATAAAAGCTTTGTATTCGGACAGGACGCTGAAACATAATTTGTTTCTCGAAATGAAAGCTTTCTACATGGCCCAGATTTCTGAACAATTGTTATTTCATGTCTATCTGTCCGTCCGTTTGTTTATTAGTCTGTCTGTGGTCGATCCTTGTACCAGGCATAATTATCCTAAATTACAGTCCAATGTTGATTACCATCACGTGCTGGAGTTTATTCCTCGGTAATTCAATCCAATGTATTTTGGAGGACCGTTCCAGAAGGAACGTAGCACCACAAGCCTCCAAAAAAAGCCTAAAATCTCTTGTTATATAATGACTTTCCTTGGTCAGTTAGAACTTCATCATTGTCTATTTGTCCCTTTTTTCAAGTATAAATAGAAACTAATAATTAAAAAAAAAAAATTCGTTTCTTCGAGTTAACCTACGAAAGGGTATATCTCAATTTTTCATTTCACCATAAACTAAATCTCGCCCTAAATCGGCCTATTCATTTATTTCTTCAACGGGCTAATCTTCTAATCACTAAAATTTCATTTACGTCACTGTTTGTAATTCGTAGCGATAAATACAAGTGAAAAAATAAATAAATGTTTCTTCATGCTCTTTTAGCTGTATTAGATAAAACCAATTTCACTCGAGGAAACAAATTAATTAATTGGACACTGTCTCAATAACATCAGTAAATCCATGACGGAGCTGAATGCTCTCTTCTCGATACTTCGATTTTTGGTAATTGGGGATATCTCAACCTCTTAAAGCAGGGAATTCTTAATAGTTGCACATAGAAGTATCGTGGACAGTGAAATCACGCCGTAGGGTAAATGCACTCTCACAGTTGAAACCGAAACAATCAAACAATAGCTTTGCTTTCTCCGAATTTTCGCTAAAAAGGATCATAACCAAAGACAATAAATCAAAGCAATTCAGTAATTTGATGATTCAAGAATGGCTTATAAAACTCGAGTAGCGTATCTTTTGATTACTTCGTAATTCATAGGTTCACCTTCAAGGGCTTAGCGGTTATTGCTCATTGAATTCAATTTTAATTTATTACTCTCGTCTTCCGAAACCCTTCATAAGATCTGTAAAGTTATTAGTTTGAATTTGTACCCTTTCCGTTAACTCATTAGTCGGAATACTCAGTGAGCGTAGCTTTTCCCTCTTGTTTCTTATACACAGGTACTTGATTTCCGCTTCATTAAAAACTTAGACTTTCATAATAATCCTCTTACTTTTTAGGTAAAAGAAATCCCGCTCCTTGCTCGGCATTCCATCAAATGGTAATTAATCCCCATTTCCTCTGCTTCCCAAGCATCAAACCATTCCCCATAAAATTTAATCTTTTAAAGTCCTCTCAGAAGTCAGAGATTGCCAACTGCACAGTCGACATCTATTCTCGGGGTTTTTTTTTTCTTACGCGGTGATCGAAGAATCCTGATTGTTGCAAAAATAAGATCTTATCCGAAATATTGTCAGCCTCTGCTAAATGGGGAATATTCATCTGTTGGAATATCACACTTTTGACCTCCGATTTGGATTCAGTGCACTTGAAAACACCTCAGAACCAATTTTCAACTTGTAAGACCGTTTAGTTCGGCCAATAGAAGGGTAGAAAGATCAACCAGCAAGTAGTTGGGCAAGAAAGCTTAGGGTTCCTCCAGGCGCACGTGTAGGCAGCATATAAGCTCCCGTAAGACTCTCTGCATCTATGACTGGGAACCCACTACAAGTTGGTCCGCGACTTTTTAATCACCTGCCTGACTCTATATCAAAATTGACTCCGTCGGCCTTCAAGAGAGCTACGAAAAAATTATTAATTGCTGCGGAACTCTATACAGTTTCTGATTTTTTTTTTTCTATTGAATTTTGACGCTAGGACATTGTAACCCCTTACGCTTGATCTTTCTTGATTCAGTATTTATTATAGCCGTTAGTTGTTCTTTATGTCAGCAGCCGAGGAATTTTGATAAAAGTACTCGAGCTAGATCCTAGTTATGACCACACTGTGATAATTTGTTGAGCATTGTTGTTGTTGTTTTCTTCCTTTTAACTTAGATGTAGTGTACATAATAATTATTATTGATATTTTTTTATACATCTTTGTTAATTTATAAATCTTTTAACTGAATGAATGATTGTTAGGTATGTGTGTAATTTATAGTGTGTTTAGCTGCGTGTATCTGTTTTGTTCGCTTGGTGGTTCGGTGGGGGATTCTCGGTCTGGCCCGGGGGCGGTCTCGTCTGGTGCATCCTTCCTGATGCGATTTGCCTGTTGATCGTGTTTAAGGGTACTCTTTCAGAAATGGATGAGCACCCTCGGGAGGCCACCATGGTGGGTGGGTCCGTTTTGGGCGAATGGATGCCTGTGGCCAGCATCTTTCCTTAGTGGTCTCAATTTCATTTTTAGCTTAGTTTTTTGAAATTATTATAACAATTTTTTTAAATTCTACTGTTTTAAGTGCTGACAATTGCCAAACAATTTATTGTGACGACAAATAAATGAAATAAATTAATAAATAACAATTGCACCTACAGAGTTGTACATTGGTGGAGGGGGAGGGGGATTTGGAAATATCCAATACATTCTGACCTATGGGGAGGGGTAAGTGCGTACCCATTTTTCATAAATCTGACTTTTTGATGTGACTATTTCCCTCAAACTACTAGTTAACGGTTTTAATATATTCACCAGACATTTCTATATCGAAAAACGCGTGGATATATTGAATTGAAGTTAGTAATTCATTAAATTGATATGGTTAAGGTGAGCTTTCACCTTATGGCTGTATAGCTAAATGAAGTAGTGTAGGTGTTTTTCTTGTTAGGCATGACGATAGACAGCCAGTTTTTTGATTGGTTTTATTGCAACGTTGGAGGCAGAAACGTTGCAATAAAACCAATAAAAAAAACTGGCTGTCTATCGTCATTCCTAACAAGAAAAACACCTACAGTAATTCATTGAGAATTGGGAAAAACCCAGAAGCATTCTAACTATACACTTGCCCCCTGTTGAGTGGCAAGTGCGTACGTATAGCTGGGCAAGTGCGTTCTCAACTTTCTACCGGAAAAATAATAATAATAATATTAACCAAAGTAGATAGATTTTAGGTGTAATTTAAAATGAATTTAAAAAATTAATAAAACGTCGCAAAATAGAATATTTTTAGCAACTCAACATGAAGTCCCGAGTTGATAAAATTGTCAATAAACTCATCCACTTGTTGGCTGTTGTCTGATTTGCTGTCGGATGGGAAATCGGGTTTGTGTGAAACAGAATTGGAAGACTCCAGAGTTTTGGAGAATACGATATGACAGAGAGTTGGTAGAAGCGTGCGGTTGTGCGAGGGCGATGAGGAAGAGGTTCGGGTAGAAAACTGGGCTTCGCGACCTTGATTTTCATAGAAAATAAAGCTATTGCAACGGCTCGGAAAATTTTTAAATCAAAATTTAATTGGAAATTTCTTCATTGAAATCCGTTTGAGGCATTCTGAAACGAATCCTAGAGTTTAACGCTTTTTCATATAGGTATATATATATATATATATATATATATATATATATATATATATATATATATATATGTGTGTGTGTGTGTGTGTGTGTGTGTGTGTGTGTGTGTGTGTGTGTGTGTGTGTGTGTGCGTGCGTGCGTGCGTGCGTGCGTGCGTGCGTACGTGCGAGTAGTTGCCTGTCTGTACCACGAAGGCGTGACGGTCCTCGTGTGTGTGTGTGTGTGTGTGTGTGTGTGTGTGTGTGTGTGTGTGTGTGTGTGTGTGTGTGTGTGTCCTTCCAGACGATAACTCTCCTTAGGATTGAGATAAAAAATCGGATCTCGCGCCAAAAAATCAAGCTTCCCCAACGAAAGGACAAGTTCATTGGCCAGCATATTTTGAGCACATTAAATTAGCACAGCTAAAGAGCTGTTAATTGCTAAACATGTTGAAAATCGTGTTTTTAGGTGTTTAATCGCCAGAAAATATATGTGGTGTGTATATTTTTGGGTATAAGTGTGTGTATTCGAAATCAGCAGAACATTTCCCATAAGAATCGCTTGTAACATTGCCTTGACCAGAAAAAAAAACGCATTTTACCCCACTATGAGGCGGACGGGGGACGTTATAGAGCAAAAACATTTGTAGTCATGCTGGAGATGGGTTCGACACATACACAGTTATGATTCATATATTGTAAAATTAAAAGAAAAGTCTGCCACGTAGGATGTGGCATTTACCTTCTTCGTATCCGTAACATGAATGTAATACATCATTCGAATGTTTTAAATGATTTTAAAAGATTCCACATCTGTTTCCAAAGGATGGGGAAAATACTAAAATTAAGATGAAGTGTAAAATGTCAAATCGGACGATTAGGAAATGAGGAAATAATTAATATAGCCTTCATGTTGCGGTTCGGTCGGCTTAAATCATTGAATAAAAAAATAAAACTGCTTGATATCTTTCAATATTTTTTACCGCACAGAATCGAATGAAATCACTATATGATTACAAGTTATCCTTGAAGACAATGCGACGATATCGTCGTCGTCACTGAAGTCAGCCATTGTCAAATCATCAAAAGTCGAGTTTTGTATTGTTTTCAATAGTTTCTGTCACAAAGAATCGATTGAAGCCCTTTTAGATTATCTAAAATGTAACCGACGCAGTACAGTGATGAAATCATTAAAGCCGGTTCATTTGAGAACTGGCATGACTTCGTGGTCGTTTTAGCGAATTTTTGAAGAAAACATATTGGTAAGGAATGCATGCATTACAGGGACGTCCATATGGCTGGATTGCATATAATTTTGGCGAGAATTAAAATAAGAGAAAAAAAGTATAATGATTCCTCGGAACCCCCCTCCCACCTTTTAACCCCTTCACCAACGGTGAATTTGAAACTTCCGAGGTTGCATAACTGGGATAAAATCTGGATAGAAAAAAAAAACAGCCACGAAAAGGCTAGTGAATATAATAAAAATATCACGATTTATCGTTATTACCCCCTCTATTCACCCCCTTTCATCACTTTCATCATGAAATTTGAAACTCCTGTTACATTTTCCAAAATTAGACTGAATTCAAAGTTGAACAAAAAAGAATCACAAAAATCGGACGAGAATAGTTAAAACATCATGATTTATCAAAACTACCGCCTCCATTCACCCCCTCTACCGATGAACTTTGAAAATTCTGACATAATTTCCCAAACTAAATCGAATTTTTGATGGAACAAAATAAGAATCACGAAAAGCGGTAGAGATTTGTAGTTTGGGCAGCGCTTGACAAAATCGGTAGTTACCCCCTCCACTCCCCTCCTCGACAGCAAATCCGAAATTCCCTAGGTTTGTTGCACAACTAGACTGAAATTGGAATCGAACGAAATGAGAATCACGAATATCGGTTGAGAATTGCAACCTGGGTGGCGTCGACAAAATTGGTTAAAAAAACCACGTTTTTCGGTTTTACACCCTCCATTTCCCCTATTTTATCTTGAAATTCAAAATTTCCTTGGTTTTTCGCACAACCAAACTAAAATTGGGATCGAACAAACAAAGAGTCTCAGAAATCGGTTGAGAATTGTAGCCTGGGCAGCGTCGACAAAATTTTTCGCGGAAACACACACCCACACACATACACCTAGGGTTTTTTTCACGGATTCGGTCGGAATGTGGTAATTTTTTTCGCATGCTTCAGTTGTCTCCTACCCCCCTGGATCAATTCCAATAGATCGTCCCTCTTAAATAACAAGCCTTGCTTGTATGACCTAGCTTCTGAGGGACGTCCTAAAAAATGAGCTACTTAGATGGCTTCAAAAATTTTAATGTGGGGGGGAAGGGGCGGGGACCCCCTACAAATCCGTTTCGTACATCAAAGAACTCGATCCTAGATTTTAACGGTCGTATGTGTATATATATATATATATATAGCTATATTTAATTTCCAAACGATAACTCCCTTAAAATACGGCGTGAAGAATTCGTTCTAACGTAAAAAATTCGTCTTGGCAAAAGACAGGTTGAGTTCGTTGGCCAGCCCGATCGCTGAAGAAGGCTCAAATTTACAATTTAATGGCCCAAAAAAATGATTAAAAATCGGTTTTTTGACAATAGGGCATGTGGGGTGTCACAGACGAAGTTTTTTCAGTGCTGAGTCGATTGCGACCACTCCCAGATCTTTATGGCTCATATTAGGTGACAAAGAGCTATTTTTAAGTGAAAAAAACCGATAATTGACTGAATTTTGAAATTAGAGCATGTGGGGTGTCACAATCGAAATATTTTTTTTAGCGCTGAGACGATTGCAACCACTCCTAGATCTCTAAGATTCACAAATAATTGAGAAAAGTCTATTTTGAGGTTAAAACAGCCCATAATTGACCACATTGTGACAATAGGGTATGTGGGGTGTCACAGTCGAAGTATATTTATCCCTGAGACGATTATGACCACTCACAGAGCTCTAAGATTCGTTATAAGTGATAAAAGTCAATTTTGAGTTTAAAAATGCCCATAATTGACCAAATTTTCGAGTTTGGCTACGTGATCTAAAATTACCTTAGCGATCTCGTCACACGGCCGTCACCTCAGTTTTATTCTGGACATGGTTGGCCTCAATGATCAGAATTTAAATGCCTATCTTAAATTTACCCACTACTTTTCTTTGAAAATTCGCTCTATTAGTCATGCTGCATGACTGAGTAATTTTTACAGTTATTTGTAGGACGCTGAATCAGATCGGAATACGTAAGCAGCTAGATTAATAATCCTTGCCTTAAAACCGCCATTGGTTGTGAAAATGCGTACATTTCCTCAAACCTTAACTATACTTGGGCAGCGGACCCACTAGTTTATTTTATATTCTAAGGAGAGCTATTGTTTCATATATATTGTATTTCAAATATTTTTAGCTTTTCTTTAATTTCTCAGCAGAAATTAATGAAATTCATATACATTGTTCAATGTAAATTTGTTCATGAATTTTTTTAATGTTTCTAGTTCATCGTTGATTAACTTCTTCTGACTAAATTTTTGCTAATAAATATAAATTTAACAATTTTTAGCCATTTTTAGTGTTTTTTAACAAATTTTACAATATGTGACCAATTTAATGTGCTCAAAAAATGCTGGCCAACTAACTCATCGTTTCCTTTGGAAAGCTGTACCTATTTGTTTGGCGCAAGAACGAAATTTTTATCCCAATCCTATGGAGAGTTATCGTCTGGAAATACACATACACACACGCGCGCGCGCACGCACACACACACACACACACACACACACACACACACACACACACACACACACACATACATATATATAAATATATATATATATATATATATATACACAAAGGTTCTTGATCATTCATTATTAAATTTTTGGATTGTTGGTTCTTGAGGATTAGTCTATAGATAGAAAAACTCAACTAGGCCGACGTTTCAATTTATTTATAATCTTCTTCAGGCTATTATATTGAGAAAAGAACTACCTTAGCTGGCTTCATTTGCATAATAGACCAAATAAGATTGCTATACTGTCTATTCATGTATTAACAATGATTTAAATAATTTATTCCATTGAGTACCACTTGTATTTCGCAAATCTTTGTGATGTCAAATGTAGCCAACTAAGGTAAGTTCTTATCCCAATATTATACTGAAGAAGATTTATAAATAAGTCGAAACGTCGGTCTAGTTGAGTTTCTCTATCTATAGACCAATCATTTCACGTCGCATGTCAAGTTTGACAGAATAGGCGACAACAAAGTAAGAAAAACAAGGAACAAAGTAAGCTACAACTCAAACCAGAAGGGCATCTAAATTTAAAGCCTGAAGGGGAAGATAAGTCATAAAGTTCCAGAAATTAGGTATATGGGAGATATAGTAGACATATGGGATGAAAATAGTTTTAAAAAAACTAGAATTGTCAAATGTAATAAAATCCTGTCAAGATGCTGTCAAAATCCTGTCAAGATCCTATGATTGGTGAATGATGAAATTTACCAAAATATTTGTTTCATACATTAGCTGGGTATTTACATCAATAATTTCAGCAGCATAATATTTATTGAATAACTGTAGAAAATTTAGGTGAGTTATTTTGAATAGAAGCGGATTGTGACACACAACGTTGCCAAGTCTCCAACTTGATTATCACGTGGATTTTTATACTCCTATATCTCTTTACCAATTAATAGATTGAAATAAATAACGATTTCTGTGAGATAAATAATTTTTATAAAACGATTAATATCTGAAATGATAGATCCCGAATTAAAATGCCCGTGGTTTTTTGGTGACTTCGGGTCGGGATGCCAAGATCAAGCTCGGATCCGCCATCTTTCTATTCTTCAAACTATTACCCACTTTAATAATTTCAGTCCGGAGATTCTATTAACTTGCTAAAATACCTATTTAGTTCTTTGCAAAAATTTTCAAAATGTTCACTCAAGGCTAACGTTTGTGCCGCGGGGGACTGGGAATTTCGGATTATTTCTCCCGTTAGATGGGTGTTTCTCTCGAGTTGTGTTCTGGAATGATATTTTGAGGGTTCACAATGTTTCAATGGTGATTGAAACTGTTGTTTCAATGGCGATGTTTCAAACTTCTTACGAAAATTTGCTAAAACCTGTCACGAATCTAAGTTACATTGTTACTAATGGCAGTCCGTAGAACCAATTGTTTTTCTGGCGGATTTTCCATTGCAATAACTTAATCCTCTTCGAAGATCCGCTTAATGTGGTTTAGTAGGAAGGTGGTATTGATGAGCGGGGACACAGGAGCCCATGGGCGCGTAGAGGAGTCAGAGAAAGGCGGCTACCGCTCGGGGCTGTTTCATTTGACCGCCGAGCCGCCGCCCGCATTCGGGGAGCCCGTCATTCATTAATCCATTAGGTGGGTACCAATTTCCTGCTCTCTACTCACCCGTCCTCATTAGCGGGTTCAGCGCCCTGTTAAATGGACGGTCGGCAAACCAATCAGGTTCATGCTCCCAGGAACCATAGGAACCTACAATCGACTCGATATGTCGTTGATTAAACTGCCCAAGGGTAGCTGTACCTAGAACTGCCCACTCTAAACACCAAAGAGAGGCCTAGAAACAATAAACCACTCATTCATTTAAATTACGTAAGTAATTAATGTTTACCGACCACCCATGAATTTTCAAGTTCTGAGTTGAGTGACACTAAGCCAAAGCTCAACAGTTATTAGTTTCTGAGGCACGTGCTAAAATATACGTAAAAAATAAACATGTTTTCCGTTTTTGGAACGGTTTTCTTATTTATTGGTCTCCAAAGTGCAACTAACAAGAACTTAGAACAAACAGTTCCATTTCATTCACACCAGAACTTTGTCCGATTGACCTCTGGGGTCTTTGACGTCTACAAGGAAAAGTGATCCTCAATTCTTCTGAGGTGTATAATACGATAATTTACTAAACTTCACTCATATGGTCACGGTGCATGACTTTCTTTTTCAAAGTACCTAAAAAGCAGAAAGATTCGTAAGTACGTCCTTGTCAGTGAAACATGATTACCTCCGTCAATTTCCGAGTTATCCACCGGGGTTGTTTACATGCCGAATTTCTCAAATAGAAAACAGTTTCCCCTAGGATTTTTCATAAAGGAATTTCATCAGATTTAATCCACCCACCCTTCAACGGCATCAAATAAATGAAGTCCCCGTGATTGGAGCGTATCCCTAGATAGAACGTTTTAATTAAAATTGTTGGGCGACGCGACGTGTGGAGCCCACTATAGGTCACGCCGTCGCAGGGGATTACGATCCCCGGAGATGTCGGGCGCGTTGACAGTGGGCTAACCGCCACGCTGTGAATAACAATGAGGTGTCTCTTTGTTGTTTCAGGAACAAGGCTCGAAAGCGGGTGCTGGAAGGCAAAAAGCGCTCTGGGGAGCTCGGAAGGTTCGCTGCTTGCGCATGACACCCACGAGCGGATCGCAGCGCCGAGTCGAGCCGCGCCGGCTCTACGAACTATGAGCTCCTACTCCCATGAGCCCATTTCTACTTTTTTGAAAGGTGAGTTAAATAGTGGTCACATTAATAATTGTCTAAGCAAAACCTCTTTTCATATTATTGAGGTATAAAAGAAATGTCCTAGGGCAAACGATATCTTTTCTTGTTTTTCATTAATAAGTTACATTTTTGGGCAGTGCCCCTATATAGTAGGAAAATAATTATAGCATTTCCAAGCCAAATGAAACCTTTTACAAGTCAAATGAAACCTTTTGCAAGTCAAATGAAACCTTTTCCAAACCAAATGAAACCTTTTCCAAACCAAATGAAACTTTTTCCAAACCAAATGAAACCTATTGAGAAAAAAGTCCAGTCATGCAGCATGACCCCACGAGCGAATTTTTGAAGAAATCTTCGACATTTCAGTCGCTACATAAGAGTACGGATTTCTGCATAAAATGTTTTCAAAAATTCACATTCTACAAATTTTGAGGCGAGAACAATAGCTTAATTTTCTTCAAAAATTCGCTAATGAGTGAACTGAGGTACCTAGATAGGTAGGTACCCTGCAAGTTGCAGGTAGATGCAATTGTACCTATCATAGAAAGACGTTGACAAAATGAAAATTCGATGAATTTCAGGCATAGGATTATCGAAGTGGATCTCACCTTAGTAGAATAGGAAACAAGTAAGTTTGAGAAATTTCTGACTGTTGAATGTGAGTGGGTATCTACCTATCTAGGTACCTCAGTTCACTAATTTTCTCAATAGGTTTCATTTGATTTGGAAAAAGTTTCATTTGATTTGGAAAAGGTTTCATTTGGTTTAGAAAAGGTTTCATTTGATTTGGAAAAGGTTTCATTGAATATGGAAAAGGTTTCATTTGGTTTGGAAAAGGTTTCATTTGACTTGGAAAAGGTTTTATTTGACTTGGAAAAGGTTTCATTTGGCTTGGAAATGCTATATATATAGCACATAAGTGATTCACATGTAACAAACAACAAAAATGGAAGAAAAAGTTGGTTCAGTTACTAGCTCTCATACATGAGAATAATGTGGAGATAAACTCCCACATAAATTATGGCTCATGTAATAAATAATAACAAGTGACGAGCAATAACGATCAAATAAAGTGAATTCATATGTACCACAGGTAGTTAATTGAAGCCATCGGCGTTGTCCGAATGATGCTTTCTCTTGAGACGGCACAGGGGAATTGAATTTATTAGATGGTTCGGATGGGCTGATGCTTTTGAATACATTAGGTGATAGCTAGCGATGAGAGTGTTATGTTCAGTGGGAATGTACAAGACCTTGTGCAATTCCTCGTTCCGTACGTACCAAGGGGCGTTACATATTAGCCGGAATATTCGGTTCTGAAGGACCTGTATACGACCAATTTGGGTTCCCGACACAGAGCACCAGAGGCCACCACCATAGAGCCAGATGGGTCGTATGAGCACTTTATAGATTATAAGTTTAATATGGATGGATAACTTTGCGTGGCTGAGAAGTGACTTGAGCTGGCGAATACGGGTTCTAATCCTCTCAGTTAGAGATGTGATGTGGGCATTCCAGGTAAGACGCTGATCGAGTGTGAGGCCGAGGTGAGTTACTTTAGATTGGATGGGTAGTTGCGAGCCGAATATTGTAATATAGGAGTTTCATAATTTCGTGCTGAATGGCACGAATACGGATTTAGGGGTATTGATTTTTACTTTCCACTTGAGTGACCACGTTGTCATTTCATCGGCTATGTGCTGGAGTGTTTGGACAGCCTGTTCACAGGAGGTGTTCCTTGCCAAAAGTGCTGTTTCATCGGTGAATTGAGCTAGCAAGGTCTCTTCGGATGAAGGAATTGTAGTAGGAAGGTAGTAAACATATAATATGAAGAGTAAAGGCCCTAATACGCTTCCTTGAGGCACTCCTGAATGTATAGGATACTCCCTGGACTCTGCTCCATTGATGCTGACACGAAAATAGCGGTTTTCTAGGAAAGATTGAGTCAACCTGTAGTAAGTGTCATTCATGTGAGGCTTCATCTTCGCCAGCGAACCGTCATGCCACAGTTTGTCGAACGCTTTCTCTATGTCGAGGTACGAAGGCGAGGGCGAATGATTTCTCCTCGTAGGATGTAGTCAAGTACCCTGTGAAGTTGCCATTCACAGGATTGTGGATTACGAAAACCGAACTGAGTGGTTGGAAGGAGATGTTCCACTTGACGCAAGATATGAGGAAAAACAAGTCTCTCGAACAGTTTCGAAAGGATCGACAGTAATCAAATAGGTCGCTACCTTTCCACTTCATCGGATCGTTTACCTTTCTGGCGAAGCTTGACGATTTTCGCTGTTTTCCACGCCTTTGGGAAGTAACCTACCCTTAATATGGCGTTGAAAAGTTGGATAGTGTAAAATGGTGTTTTGCGAGGAAAGTTCGAGATATGTTGCTTCAATATATTGTCAAAACCAGGCGTTTTCTTTTTTTGGAGGCGCATTCGATATCTGAGTTAAAGGGAATGGCGATTAATAGCATCATGGTCATGGCCACGACCCATCATGACGTGGGGTGGTGCAGGAAAAGTGCCATGGAAATACTCGAGTTGGGCATCTCAGTGGAATGCTCCGTGGTGTCACCACCCACGTCCTTAGGGGCTCTTATTTTATCTAGTACTTATTTCTTAGGGGCACTTCCTTTCATCCCCTTCTCTCTCGTCCACCTTCTGATACTTCCTTCACTCCGAAACGTCACGGCGAAAATATTGATTTTCTATTGATTTTCACGTACAACCAATGCGTTACTACGGAAGTATAACTCCCTTAGTTTTCATAGCAGGAAAATCGTTTGCCACTTTTTGGAATGCTCTCATTTTACCACAATATCTCATGATCTTAAGCCTCTGTAAGTAACCATAATGAACGAATAATGTGTAAAATTAATCATTTTTAAATGATCTGACTGAAGAATGATTAATTTTACAAGCAGTTGCAATCATATTCACAATATCAATTATTGAGAATGATCATATATATATATATATATATATATATATATATATATATATATATATATATATATATATATATATATAATATATATATATATACATATATGAAAAAGCGCAAACTTCAGGAATCATATGCTTCAAAAAGGATTTCAATAAATGAATTTTTCGCAAATTTTCATTTTAAAATTTTCCTAGCCATTGTAATAGTTTCATTTTTTACGAAAATTTTCTAGAACGTTTTGTGAGAAAATTCATATAAATTTGCTTACTCTTGAAACATTTTGAAAATTTCTACAGAAAAATAACGTGGGACATTGGGTAACTTTTTTCTAATGGGATCCCTGGAAATTGTAGAAAAACTTTAGAAGCCTTTCTCTAAATATACCAGTTTTTTTGCACACCGCTGTCCGTTTCACCAGACAGAATCCGCATTATTCTAGGCACGAGAGGGCAACGTTGCATTTCGGGTGAGATTCACCCAGACCACAGGAAAAATGACTCAGCTAACTACTTCATTCCTTACTTGTCTTTTTTACTTACATAAAACTTATTTAATAATTTTAAGAACTTAAGATACAATGAAAAATATTTTCAAGCAATCCATGTAATACATTTTTTAATAATACTTATAATTATATAGTTTATATTCATGTTTGGATAATCTCTCCTAACGCTTTTTGTAGTTTTTGTAGCAGAGCGTAGTTAGCAAGATGAATATTTTTTCGGTTTCCGCTTCCGTTTGCGACAAGGAGAATTAATTCAGAAGTTGTTTGCAAGATGTAACGCTTGTTAAATGAATATTCTGTGAAGCTATAAAAAAAAAAGCAGTTCCTATTCACAAGATTACGGTTGGAGAAATCCAGAACGTCTTAAAAATCCGTCGTATAAGCGCTTCTGCTGAACGATGAGGCAGCATGGAATAACGAGAACACCAAAAGCTACCATTTTTAATGGATGGTAGATACGTAGTCCTGTCCGGAGAGATCCTTAGGAATAATGTTTCCTTCGCGGTGTTCCCGTTTTTTCCCCTTACCGTTGAACCCCTAGAAAGCAAAGTGAGGTATTGTGAAGTGAAGAGAGCCGAGGGCAAAAATAAATTCATCCTCAGTCCCGTGTGAGTTAAAGAGTGAGGAAGCATCCTATGGAGGAAATAGCAGGCAGGGCGGGGGCCTTTAGAAGCAAACTGCTCAGCGCCTCGCCTCTCTAATGGTAGGTATGTTGTAGCAGCTCGGAGTGGGTCGGCTCTCTAGGGAAGCTACCTACCTGCCGCTTCCAAACACAAAAATAATGTTTCACTCTTGATTAATGTTGGACCCCTTGCCGAATCGAACACGGATTTTCTAGATGGAGGCGAGAAAAAAAAATTGCTCGCCCTGCGAAGGGGTTTTTGTTGCTGCGAGAGCTAAACACGGTTCGGGCATTTCACAGTTAAAAAGGGATTGTAATGACGCGGCGTGGGGTCCTGGGAATGGGCATTGCGTGAAGGGGTTTGCTTTAATATTGAATAGATACCCGGTGATACCATAAAAAACAATATTGAAGGGCCAAATGCCAATGCTCCCGAAAAGGTCACAGCCGTTTTAACCCAGATCCCTGCGGCTTAATAGCGGAACGGAAAACCTGCACTCGCTATTCACCTGTTATTTATTCATTGACGTTTCAATCGCCCAAGAATTCGTATCCTAGGGTAACTACATGCATTGCTTTCAAGTCCAACAATGTTGAAGAAGCGTTTGGGAAGACAAAGAAAGCTATTGTTTTCAATAACCAACACTACTTCTCGCTATTCTGGACATGTTCGGTTCCGATGCATTCGGTTTATGGGTACATCAACTCCTGCCACACGCATCAATGTGCAATCAATATCCATGAAATTTTTAGGAATGGTCCAGTAGAGGTCCTGAAATGTCCCGTATGCATGGCTATGCATTTCTATTGTGTAGCATGCGGAAAAGTAATATTTCTCACATCCATATCATAAAGGCAATTTAAGAAATCGCGCGTGACTGACTTTTAAATTGCCCATTTTGAATTTCATAAAAGCCAGATTCGAAGCGATATAGAAAAACGTTCCATATCACTTTGGACAGACTAATGCTATCTATCATCGTATCAACGAATATGCATTCTTATGAAACGCATACCTCTCAACATACACCGATTTCAAAATGATGACTAGGTATTATGCCGGTAAAGCAAAAAAAAATGTTCCCTCTGGAAATATCACGTTTGAATCCGTGATCATTTTTGTGCTTGCTCAATTGTGAAATTCTTGAAAGTAGATGGGAATTCTCTCATTACTAATTTTCATTCAAATCAATCACTTCAATTGTTTCATGAGAGAAGACCTCAGTTATTTAAGCGTTGAACGCTCGTTAAGCGTTAGAACATGGTTTTAGCCTTAAAAAATGTTCTTGCTAATTTGCAAAGGTTCATTATTTAAAATAATAAAGCAAAATCGCTTGAAATTATTGTGGCCAGTCCAGTGTACACAAAATATTGTCACAAACACACTGGGCGATCTCAAAAGGATTTTGGTTTTTATAATTTTTTTCTAAAGCGATTGTCACTCATAGGCCAAGAGACGACCTTAGGGTCTGAACTTCTGACTTAACCCTGGAATGCCCCGTGGGGTTTGTCAAACCCCAATCGCGATTTAAAGTCAGTTTATCATGTTGAATCCCGCACGTCTGGCTCTTCTCGCCCCCTTCTATATCACCTCCCACTTCTTCCCTAAAGGCTTCAGCCTTTTTCCAGTTTAGTACTTTCAAGACTTCTGTGTAGTGGAGTACTTTCTTGTTCCTGGGGTTTGACAAACCCAACCGGGGTTACCCACTAGCGATTTTCTCTATAGCAAGTGTTATTTTTGTGGGTGTTCCCACAGTTTTGTTATTGGCTCATCGTTAGAAATGGCTGAAAAACGCAAGTTTTCGGATCCTGAAGACATTAGATCCATTTTGGAACAGTTGAAGGAAGAAGATGTATATTTTGGCGGAGAAAATTCAAACACGGGAGATAATATCGAGTTACAAGAAGTTGCCTCCGATGAAGAAACGTCAAAAGTGACAGTTTTGGAGAAACTAGTTCGATGTTCCTTCTGTTAAAATCATAGATCTTCAAAGTGTTGAGAATGTTGATCCTATTGCTTGGTGACAATTTTATGTTACCTTTTCATTCTAGTTCTTGGGTTTTGTAAGTGGTATCAAACTAATCTCGGAAAATTGTTTTGTAGATTTTATTTATTCATTTATTTTTGTTTTTAAATGAAAATGTGCTAATTTTATATTGAAATTTTGTTACAATAAGGTACCTTTCTGCTATTATTTTTTTCTTCAGAGCGTGACGTTTGCCTTACTATTACTTTTTTCTTCGTGAGCTTAGGTACCTACTTCGTGTTTCTTTACACTCTTGATAACAGAACAAAAATAAAATTTGATTCAAGTGTAACTTATTTTTGATTTTCTAACATTTTTCAAAGTTGGGGTTTGACACACCCCACCGGGGAGTTAAGTGTTGAAAATTTAGCCGGGACATTCCAGGGTTAAGAACCCCTAATGGCGACCGAACGGATGAACTTACAGCAACTTAGTTAGTCTCATTCAATTCATAGAAATAACGGCTATTAAAATCAGCAAAAAACACACTTTTATTCCAATAGTTTTTAAGGTACCTAGGTCTCCCCCCCCCCCCCCCCCCCCCCCCCCTAAATGTTACTTCTTCGGGTTGACTAAAAATGACGCCAAGCTTACCTGCACTTTTCCGGCCGATATGATTTTTGAGGAAACCATAGCAGCGCAGTAGTTTCGGAGGAAAGCTTCATACGGCATACGACAGATTTTTCTTTTTAATTCGATTTATGGCATCTAAGTATTTTTTATTTTTGTTATTATTATTTTTTTTTTTTATTATTATTATTATTTTTTTTTTTTTTTTTTTTTTTTTTTTTTTTCGTGGTTGGTTACGACTCGGATTACAATTCTACAATTCAGATTGGATTACGAAGGTTTATTATTGACGATAATAAACCAAACATTTACCTCGTTGCTCTGGGGAATATTATTACTATTATCACTCCCCCATCGATCTACCAGGAGAGTTCCTGATGGAAATCGGTTCAGTTTAGTGAGTCAATATCGCGTCCCTCGAATCGTCTCTTTTGACACCTTGTCCACAATCGCTTCGAAGGGTTTCCGGTTGAGATGCGGCTTAAATACTAAAAAAAAAAGTTCTACGATCAGTGCTGATGGCAGCAAACTTCTCATTTTATTTTTTTGTTTATTATATATTACGGAATTTTAATCCCATTTACATATTCAGATTAATTATTTTTTATTTTTTTTAATACAAATACAAATATAGCTACGTAGAAATATAAAAAATTACAAAAATTAAATACAAAAAATAAAGGTTAAAAATGAAATAAATTTCAGTTAGTCTGAATGTTACTAATAATAAAACTAGAAAAGGTAAAAAACGATAATTTTGACTTTTCATAGCATGGAATCTATTTTTATTCAAATCTATTAACGAAAATATGTTAACTTTCATTATCGTCCGACTCCGCCACAAATCACATATAGAAAGAATTTATACATTAATTAATTCAGGCAATCCCAAATGGGGTTTTTATCTCAATCCTTAGAACAGTAATCGTCTGAAATGGCATTTATATATATATGGGAATGCGTGAAAATCCAGAAATCGTTTCAAAAATTTATTTTTAAATTTTTGGAGACATTTTAATAGTTTAATTTTTTGCAAAAATTCGCTAGTAACCAGCCAATCGCGCTGGTATCCTCGTTCAATGAGATCGAAGGGCCCGTGCAGCGGTATCCATTTCGTTTCGAGACCTGTTTCGATTTGTCTGTACCACGTACACTGTTGCTGACGCCTCCTGGGACGTCATTCAAACTCCCACAATCAATCTTAAGAACCGACCCGCGAGAAGATGAGATCCGAAGCGCAAAGGTTCGGTTACCTAACCATGAAGATGAGAGGAGCTTAACTGGGGTGAGCGAATCCTCTGAAAGTTGCCTCGCCCCCCAGTTTGCGTCTTTGATTAATTATACCTAATTTTCCAATGGGATGGGGGGGGGGGTTAGGAATGGGAAAGCGGGGAAGGGGCTTAGCAGGTAGGGTTTTCGGAGAAGGTTAGAAAGGACGTTGATACGTTGAGAGAGATTAGGATTTCTCTCGACAACACACCCAGTTAGGTAGAAGGGCGGCAAATGACTTTGAGAGGTGAGGTTACCTTCAATTCCGTCGATAAGCCGCACCGCACCACATTTACCGCCCGTCCATTAATATCTTGTTTCACCCGGCTATTAGAGTCAATTAGTTATCCCTCTATTTTGATATCCCGGACTGAACCTCTTATCACTGTCAACAAACTCACTTCTAAAATGAAATGTTGGATTCCGCCTCATTTACCCGATCGTGTTTCATCGTCAGATTAAGTCACCGCTGGGGACTGTAAGTACGCCTTAACTGTTCCACATCAGGAGTATTTACTGCATAAATATTATATTAAGTACGTCTCACACTGCCTAGTGTGTGAGTCCTGTGTCTGCTTCCAAGCCTACCTATAGGCAGGGGAAGTATTGTTTTCAGTCTCGGGAGATGAAAATTTTTTCGTCCCCAAAATCAATTTCCACTCGAATTCTATGTTTAAGACCATTCTGACACTTTCGTTTCGTGACTGTCCGTCTGCGTTCTGTTGTAACAACTTTTCGACCGAGTTTGATGAAATTTTCAGGGAACGTACGGGTGAGGATGCAGATGGTCCTCAACCCAACAGATCAAACCAATAGATGATAGAAAATCGACGTTATCTATATATATATAAAAATATATATATATATATATATATATATATATATATATATATATATATATATATATATATATATATATATATATAAATCAATTGCTGTTCGTTAGTCTCGCTAAAACTCGAGAAAGGCTGGACCGATTTGGCTAATTTTTGTCCTAAATTATTTTTGGAAGTCCAGAGAAGGTTTAATAGGTTTAAATTTTCATATCTGCCTCATAGAGGGTGTTTTAGGGGAGGAGGAGGGAATGGGTATCTTTGTCATCACTGAACAAACTGGGGATTTGATTGTGGAGTATGTTTGGATTACTCTAATTTAATTCAAAGACTACTTTTTTCAAAATTTTCAAATCTGACCCACAATGGAGGGGGAGGGGTGGGGGAGTTAAAGCGTTTCGAACGTCACTGAACGAACTAGGGATCTGAGTTGTCGAATATGTTTGGAGTATTCTAATTCAAGTCAAAGACTACTTTTTTTCAAATTTTTGAAATCTGACCAGAACGTCAATGAACCAACTGCGGATCTATCAGAATTACTTCAACTTGAGTCACAGGCTATTTTTTGATAATGTTCAAGCCAACCTGTGCAACACACGGGTGAACCAGCTAGTAAGAGATAGATGGAGAAGTAATTTATTTGTGAACCGTGAGGCTCTAAATATGCTTGGGTGTACTGACACCGAAATTAAATTTAGGTACATTCATCTGTAGTTTGTATTTTACAGCACTAGAGTTTCAGGTTAAATTGCAGATATTGTATATTGTTTGACATCTTAAGATTCCATGTTGATTATTTACATTTATGTTATTATTAACTTAGCTCAACTATAAACGTATGCATATTTTGTATGGCCGGAAACATGACTATAAATATTTATAAGAAAGAATAAAATAACAAACAAAACGGAAAAGAGGCAATGAAAGAGACAACTATATAAACAAAAAAAGATTGGCACAATTCTAATTACAATTAGTAGTAGGTTTTCGTTGAACAATATTTTATTTTAAGCAGTGGATTGATAAAAGTATGACATATGACAGTATGAAGTATGACGTATGACATAAACCATTACATAAATAAATAAAATTTTGCTCATGCGCTATAGTTATTATTCCATAATTTTCCAGGAACATATTCCTATCTACTCCCCAAGTTTGAATGGGAATCGGGCCAGTAGATGATCAGAAATCAACATTATGAGAAATTAATGTTTGCATATGCGCAGAGACAACTATTTATGCGTCACAGTAATGCAGCTTATAGGGGACCAGCTAGAAGCTAACTCACACAATCCCTGAAAATGTCATCAAAATCGTTACATTAAAGTCTCAATCGAATTAGTTTTGCGCATGCGCAATAGTTATTACTTCTTCAACTGCAATATAATTTAAAGGGCATCTTTTTAGAATACATCCCCAACTATCTACCGAGTTTGAACAAAATCGGACCAATTGATGAGACATCAACGTTATGAGAAATAAACGTTTGCGTAGCACACAGATTACTATTCATGAGACGGCTACGAAAATTATAGGGGACCATATAGGAACTAACCCGCATAATCCATGAAAATTTGACTGAAAACGGACTGAAACTTGTGATAGTTTCGGGCGTGTAAAGGATTTACCTCAGACAGACACAGAATCAAAATTGGTCAGCAAGCTCTGAAACGCAATTTCAATTTTGGAGGACATCAATTTTTTCGACTTCTTTTATGAACATAAAGCTTCCCTGCTTTCTGTGGTGAGAAAGCAATAATTATTAAATCCTGGTAATCATTGTAATTGTGTTCTGTCCTGGCGTGTCGGTTACTCCGTGGCCATCATCAAAGGGTCTATAAAAAACAAATAACCTGGTAAAATACCACGGTAGGCAAACATATGTCGCTAAATAAGGTAAAGCCTGAAGCTAGAGTTGATAAAACAAACAAGCAACTTACTGAAAAGCTTTGACCTCAACGAAGGCAGCGTCACAATAGAAGAGATCACAATAGGTATAAAATGTATACCACACAACAAAACAGAACACAATCTTAGATTTTAACAACGTATATAGACACGACCCTTCATTTCCTCTGAATACAGCGTACCAAATTGGGAACAACTCCATTCTTCATAATTTTTTACTTAGATCTCAGGAAAAATACTTTCGCACCCGCCACTTGCGCCAGAAGTGGTGGAAATGACATAAACATTGTTTTTTCAAATAAGAACTCCCATTTTTTTATTGTTTATTCGAATTTTATTTGAAATTTCATGAAGAAATGACCTAATACCCGATTCCTTAAGTGCGCGTAAACGGGCGCGATTCCGCTCCAAAGGTGCTCAATTCCGCTGATGACAAAAATTATGAAATGCTAACTTTTCGAAGATATTTAATTGCTTCATGTAATACATGATTTTGGGGTGTTTTTTCTTGCTGAACCTCGTAATGAGATTCATTTATTGATATTTGCAATACCATCTAGGGAAAACACCGAATAATCGACCAGAATTGCACCAATCTTACTCCTTTCTACACAACACAAAGCGTACTAAAATGTAGTTTTTTCGGTGTTTTCCCAATTCGGAGTTACAAATATCAATAGATGAACATCATTACGAGGTTCAGCACGAAAAAATACCCCAAAATCATGTATGTGGTAATTGAATATCACAAAAAAACTCAGTATTTCAACAGTTTTGCACTTTTAGAGCGGAATTGCGCACATTTGGAGTGGAATTGCGTCCGTTTACGCGCAATTAGAAAAATCAAGTGATGGGTCATTTCTTCATGAAATTTCACGTAGAATTCGAATCTGCAATAAAAATGGGGGTTCCCACTTGAAAAAACAAAGTTTATGTCATTCGCGCCACATCTGGCGCGAATGGCGCGCGCGGAAGTATTTTTTCAGAGATCTACTTAACAAATTATGAAGAATGGCGTTGTCCCCAATTTTTTACGCGAAATTCAGCTGAAATGAAGGGAGGTGTAATCTTTCCGTGGGACACCCTGTATAATATAGATGAGGAAAATCTGCTGAAAAGTGTTAGCTGCTTTTATTTGTTTTACTCACTCATCCGCCCCTCAGTGTTTTATTGTCCGTTCCTCCTCTCTGTCTTTGATTAACGGTACCTAAGCAGATAGATAGATGAGCCCAACTACCAAAAAAGTTGAGCAATGTCAAAGGTTTGATAAAAATAGAACAGAATAGCAACTGTCTACAATTGACGTATGCTGGAGCCTAGTGTGAAGCTTCGCACGAGCTATATTAGGTGACACGTTGATGTCGTGCGAAAAGATGAAGAGGCGGAGAAGTGACAGCGGAGAGAAAACGCACTTGTATTTAGCTCGGGGACAAGTGGTGAACTGTCAGCGACGGGGCGGCCTCTTGAGCTGAAAACAACGAAATCCCTCGCTGCAGAGACAAGAAATTAGGTGGACTTAGCCATTGTTCTTTCTCTTCAAAGCTTCTCTGACTTGTCAAGTCTTTTCAATCCCAAGAGTGGAAGGTGAGCAATCGCCTTCTTTCCTCCGAGTTGGCTGCTTCGCAGTGGCGACCGGTCGATTCAAATGGGCTAACCAAACTGTCCAATCATCTCGTGCAGAACAGCTTCTTGACTCGAGACAGTTGCCGAGAGGACGGGTGCTGTAGTGGAAGCGTCTTTCCTTGGTTTTCTTTTCTTATAACTTTTCGTACTTATCCGCTTTTTTCTTCCTGTTAATGGATTATTTTTTCTTTACCTATTTTGCTTCCGAGTCTACCTAAAGGTAGCGGAAGCATTGTTTTCACTTTCGGGGGAAAAAAATTTTTGGTCTCCGAAATCAAAATTTCCGTTTAAGACCATTCTGAACAACTTTATTCCCGTTTCTGTCTGTGTGTGTCTGTCGTGTGTCCGCTAATCCTTGTTAACAAGCTTATTTTCCACAGTTTTCCGATTTGGATGAAATTTTCAGGGGGTGTGTGGGCTAGGGGTAGACAGTCCCCTATCAATTTCATCGCTCTTAATACCTCAATCTGCGCATGCGCGAACGTAACTTCTACCAAGTATCATTTTCTCACGCCCTAGTCGTCCGAACTCGCGCAAATTTAAATGTTAGTTGGAAGATGACAATTTGATCATCGTATATCAATTTAAACATGATTGTATCATTAACAGCTACTGCGCATGCGCCAATATGAAATCATTGTAACATGCTTATTTTCCACAGTTTTCGTTCGATTTGAATGAAATTTTCAGGGGGTGAGTGGGCTAGGGGTCCCCTATCCCACAGCAGTCCCCTATCAGTTTCATCGTTCTCAACTCTATACCTCAATCTGCGCATGCGCAAACGTAAACTCCATTATGCTCATTTTTTCACGCCCTAGTCGTCCGAACTCGCTCAAATTTAAATGATAGTTGGAAGATGACAATTTGATCATCTTATATCAATTTCAACATGATTGTATTATTAATAGCTACTGCGTATGCGCCTATGTGAAATCCTTGTAACAACCTTAAGTCAGTTCGTTTGCAATCACGTTTCTAGTAATCAGGTAAACAGCAAATATATTATTAGTGTTGTATATCATTATATAACTTTTCCAGCTTTAATTAATCACTTTTTCAAATGAAATAAACACTTTCCAAAATGAAATAAACCATTCCAAAAATTAATTAAACACTATTCACAATGAATTAAACACTATCAAGAATTAATTAAACACAATTCAATATTAATTAAACAACTTTCAAAATTATTTAAACAATATGTTAAATATATGAACGGCAACGGCTATATCTATCTAATGGTCTGCGGGACAATTCTAAAATACATTGTTGTTGGGAAATTCGAGATTTAGCGCATTCTTTGAACATGTATTTACAATTTTTGCCACCGTATTGACCAATGCTGAAGCCAATGGAATACGCCGTTGCGAGAAAGGTATTGTCCAGACATTAAGACCACCTTCTTCAAGAGACGATTCGACTACCTAGTACCGAAAAATGATTGGTTTGCAACGGAAACTGAAAGATAAACATTTATCGAAAAGAATTTACGGGGAGGGTTCATGAGGAATGTTTGTCTTCACGGAAATTTTTTGGATTTTAAGCATTGTTTTCAGTTTTTATCGATTGTTTAGCATATATTATTGAAATTCAACCTCATTTTTCAGCTTAACTTTTTTTTTTTTTTTTTTTTTTTTTTTTTTTTTTTTTTTTTTTAACACAAAAATTCGCTAACCATTTCTAATATTTGTTGTTTTTCTAAGGCTATCTTGAATAAGAAGTCTCAAGATCAAAGTAAATTTCAAAACAGTCTTGGAATGTTTCAGGGAAGATGAAAGGTTGAAAAGTACTGGAAAAAATTCTCTATATAATTCTAATGATTATGAATGTTTTTAACTGGTAAAAGCGGGAAATGTGAACGGCAAAAGATTATTTACAGAAATGGGTGAACCAAAGCACCCCCCCTCCACCCCTTTTTTTTAATACTACTTACTCCTTGGGGTTGTCAAGAGAGACGATTTTTCCATCTTCTCCCGTTTCATGATTCCATCCGTTTTGTGGGGGGGAAAAAAAAGTTAGCATTGCCGCTTCTTCGGTCGTTGTCTTTCCGACCGAAGTCTATTAAACTTATGAACCTGGAAGTAAGTTAAGAATATTTAGAGGATGGTAGGGAAAAGATCAAAGGTCGAGGAAGACGGAAGGAAATCCACTACTTGCAATACTTATCATGAATGCTTTTGTCAGGTGCGATGGGTTAGTGAGGGAGGGGGGGGGGGGAGGTAGAGAACTGCTAGGCGTCAGTTTTTGAAATGGGCGAACAGACGCGGAACTTCCCGTTTGAATAACACCAAGAAAATATGAAAACTTCGTGGTTCGGTAGAGGGCGTAAATCATCAAAGATGAAAGGGGATCTGTAGCCGGCGGCCATTTGAAAGACTTCTACTAGCGATGTGAAGTGGGAGGGCTGGTAATGGTGAGGGGGAGGGGGGGTATGAGAACTCCCCAACATCCAAATGAAAAGGCGGAACGAGGGAACAGGAAGAATATGTGCATCGAGAATTATTACCTCGTTGGGATTTTTACAACGAAAATGTTTGCTTTATATGTGTTTTATAGCTATGTTATGATGAAATATCGAAAAATTTACTAGAATACGGACATGTGGAAAAATGTCCTAGGAAATTTATTTCAGGAACCCTAGAATTGAGGTGTATACCAACATAGATTAGGGACATACCTGTAACTACATATGTAGGTTGGTACAAATCATTCCAAAAGGTAGGAGACACTTATCCGCATCGTACGGACGGCACACATCAGACGGATCGGATTTTAGGATTCGTAATGCTGTTTTGAACGTGAGCGAGCACATCTATCCTCATCGTAGGGACGGCACCCATCAAGCAAATGACGTTTTTCACTAGTAGTTCTCTCAATTGTGCAATATCTCTGGTTATCTATGCATATTTCTAAGGGCCGGTTTCACCAACAATCCCCAGCCGTGATTAAAATAGATCATTGTTCTACGGAACCAGAATTTTGTACGTTGATTCAAAACAAACGCGTTTCACCAACCTAATCACACACACACACACACACACACACACACACACAGAGTTTTTGGGTTTCGTGGAGTCACTGGATTTCTCTCTGCTGGAGGACTGATGAAGTGTTGTATAATAACAATTTAATGTTTTATTTAGTTAATAACATCTGTATCAAAAAGTGTAACATATTATCATCTATTATTCATGTATGTACTGCTCGTAAACCCTTGTAATCACTTGGGAGCAAGGGTGAATAAACTCCAACACACACACACACACACAGTGTCACTGTGATACACTGTCTTTACTGTAATCAATAAACATCGATTTACAACGTTTCTCTGAAACGTCGATTTAAAGTTTAAACGTTGATTTAGACGATATCAAGGAGGCATTTGCCCGCAAAATAGGGGTGATAACGAGATAATAGTGAGGGAACAGCTGTTACCAACCTAAAATCCTCAATGCTTCTATCTTTTTTAATCCATTCTGATAGCATAATGTTTTGCAAACTCGTAGGGGTTGTTCTTTACTGCCCTGCCATTTCGAAATTACCTCAGCGATGATAATTTATGGGTTTCTTCAAGGATTCTGTATTTGAGTTTGAAGTAAAAACCGCGAAATTTCGAACCACTGGAATACTCCATCCAAACGCGATTTTGATTCGTCTCCATTGGAAATTTCGGGAGTCGGTCTCCCAAAAAGCAGTGGTTGGTATTCGATGGATTTTATAACTGTAGCCACTGCAGAAGTCGAGATTGCAAAGTTATTTCGACTCAAAAAGCGCAAGAAACAGGATACAATTGTCTCGTAATATATTATGGTCAAGTTGCATAACTAGGTACTTTCATGTTTGTATCTCCCATCACTTCAATGACAACAGCCTATGACACCATCTAGGCGCATTGCGTAATTTCGAATTGTGATGAGCCGTTGGCTATTTTATAACACTATTTTACAACTGTATTTGTACACTCCACGTATGTACCTATATCCCTACCCGTGACTTGTGTATTCGATGCTATCATCAATTTGTTCAATGACTTATAAAACAGTTGTTTTTGATAGTTGGTACCTCCTCAGAAAATCGATTTCATTGATATTGAAATCCGCCGTACTCTCTCTAATCCAACGAAGACTCTAATCAATCCACTGTGGCTCATTTTCGTACATGTAGGAAAACGTAGGAAATAACTAGGGAAATGTAGCAAATTAGATGGAAAACCCTAGACAAAAAGGATTTCAGTCATGTAAACAAAGATGGCGAAAAGAACTACCTACCTAGTAAATCGCTGATTTGATGCTAACCACTCAAATTCGGCTGGTTAGTTTTGATCGTTGATTTAG
The DNA here is from genome assembly GCA_030762985.1 of Adelphocoris suturalis. Taxonomy (NCBI): domain Eukaryota; kingdom Metazoa; phylum Arthropoda; class Insecta; order Hemiptera; family Miridae; genus Adelphocoris; species Adelphocoris suturalis. The sequence goes on along the minus strand of CM061045.1, from coordinate 78,991,630 downwards.
CGCATTTGATCATTGATTTATCTGAACCGTAGTTGGTGAAACCGAATATCGTCGTTTAACAGCTGCGATCTTCGGTTTAATGACTAAACGTTGATTAAAAACGTTGGTGAAACCGGCCCTAAGTTAATCGCGATTGTTCAGGAGTATGAGGAACTTTATAATTTAAGCTACCCTCATTATTTCAATCACCAACGAAGGGACAACATTTGGTAAGAGGTAGGAAAACAGATGAATCAACCGAATATGTTCAATTGCTATTTATTATTGAAACACACTGGAAACCATTTATATTACAATGGTTATTACGACGATTACGGCTGTAACGATTCCTGCAGTTTGCTATTTCTAATAGGTAGGTATATATAATGTGTGTATGTGTGTATCACTTCAGACTATTCTCCTTAGGAATGAGAATTTCGTTCTTGCGCCAAAAAATCAAGCTTTCCAAATTAATGGACGAATTCGTAGGCTAGCAATTTCGGACCACATTGAATTGGTCAAATAAAATATGTGCTCAACAATACTTTTAAAATGGCTAAAAACTGCTAATAATTGTTGAATTTATCTTTTTTTGCTGACTTTTAGTAACAGGAAGTTTATTAATAATGAGTTAGAGCATTAAAAAAATTTTATGCGAAATCATGCTAAAACATGTACATTAAATGTCATCAATATTAGCTATAAAGTCGATAAAAACTTATTATTATACAAAAACACTGCAGATGGGTATGGGGAGGCGATATCCTCGGGAAGGCGAGAACTTCAAGTGTTCGCACCATGAGAAAAAATCCAATGCGTGCCGTCCGCACGATGCCGATAAGTGTGTCGCCACCTCAAGTAGTATTGGACTTTACTGTCATGACAACAATTCTACGTATCGCCGATAAAATCTTCAACCACTTGAGGAAATTGGAGCTGCAAGCAGTGTTGGGCATAATCTTATCGTCGAATACGAATACGATTGTAATCGCGATAATTATTCGTTGATTCTGAGTCAACTGCGATTATATTCGTATTCCTGTAATCGTATTCGTCTATTACACGAATACAACCCATTAAAATGCGTCACGGTCATCAATTTCAATAATATATCAATTCCTATAATATGCGAAGCCTTGCTAATATTACCTAGCTTCAGAAGGACGTCCTATTGAAATAGATTTGAGACAAATAGGCTGGGGTCCAATCATTCGACGATAAGATTTTGCCCTACACTGGCTTCAAGGACAGCACGCAATACAGGCGGAGTGATTTCAAAATTGTGATCAGATCAGATTCAGCTCAGATTTAAAGAATTGTCTTTGAAATGTTTCTGAAAAAGCTGAAAATATTATGAATATTTCTACTGCCGAAAATTGCATATTGTAATATTTCGACTGCCATAAATTTGAACTTCGGTTTTTTTTTTTTTTTTTTTTTTTTTTTTTTTGTGATTAGACCTGGGTTCTCTAAAATTATCAAGTATTAGTAGGTGAATTTTGCCTCCGAAACTACATATAGGTAGCGGAATTGTTTTCTGTTTCAAAAAATGAAATATTTTGGTTCCCCAAAATCAAAATTTTCACTCGCATTTTACGTTTTAGTCCATTCTTCACAACTTCGGTTGATCTACCGGTTAAAATGGGAACCGTCACAAACAAATATTAATAAAATACGTTTGGATATATTAATTTAAGAGCTAAAAACGTCATTTGCCGTTTTTGCGATTGTTATTTTTCAATGTTTTTCATTTCAGTGTGTCTGACTCAAAACCACCCATCTTTGGAATCAAGATTAAGAAAATACTCACTAAAAGTAGCAAAATCGCTAAAATCCTAACATTGTTGTTTATTTTACAGTAGTATCTGCATCGAATTTTGCTCGTTATTAAATAGTCAATTTTGTATTGAGTATTTTATATCGCATGTTGCTCGTTATACAGTCCCCCGCAGTAATACCGCTCACGTGCAAAAGGAAAAAATTTTTTAATAACAAAATGTAGAAATCACTTATGGTGCGAAGAGTCGCCACTCCTTTTTAGCTCGGAAATCGCTTGCCTCAAGTCTTTTCTGTTATACTAATCTTATCCAAACATCAATTCCTTCACACACACAATCATTATATATATATATAAACCTCCTTTAAACATGGAGGGTGCACACCATAAAAGAAACCAAAAAAAAAAACTCTAGAAGACTATAGTGGGGAGGACGCTCAGATAGGAACACTCACATATATATATATATATTGTAATACGTTCTCCTCCCCCTTTGTGCGGTCTGGAGAGGGGATTAGCCTCTCCATCCCATTAGTATAAATACGGGCAGGAGATCACGAATAAATCATACCACCATTTGAACTCGAAGGCTTCTCATTCACCTGATCTCTTACTCACAAATGCTGAAAGTACGTATTTTTTCACACCCATGGGTGAACCCCCCCCCCCCCCCCTTTCCCCTTCATTATTTCCACATCAGGACCGTGGTAAAGTCTTCTGTTCCAAATGCACCATGATGCTCTGGACTATGCTTAAACTGCACTTTTTTAAAAATAATTTGATGATCTCTCGATTGCCCTCGTAATACTCGTACAATGCAGCTACACACCTTCATATTTGCTAGTACGGTGTTGAAATAGGTACACTGCCGATGAACCAGTACACATATCTTGAGTTCCCAGATATTTTGCCTTATTGCCGCTGGGATAAGTGGGCAGCGTCAACCTTGAGGTACATTTGAATACTGATGAATATTGATTTGATGGGAAAAGTATTTGGCTTTGCGGACGATACCGCATTAGTTTTCTGGCACAAGAATTATGACGATTTGATTAGAATAGCCAGCTCAGAGCTTTTCGTGGTTCGGAAATGGTTTGACTTAAACTACCTAAGACTAAACATTGCCAAGACATCAGTGATTCGTTTTTCATTATCAAAAAATTTCACTAACAGTAATATTTTGGTCAAGTACCATGATTATTGCTGTACTAGCTCCTCCCTAAACTGTAATTGTGAGTCTTTGCCTTATAAACAAAATTGTAAATACTTGGGAATTATTTTTGACGAAAATTTAAAATTTAAAACACATATTCAGACACTAATGAACAGGCTACGTAAGTTGTTTTTTGTATTCAAAACAGTTCGAAACTTTTTGACTGAAAGACAGCTGCGTTCTGTATACTTTGGTTTGGCTTTTTCTCTTATTAAGTATGGCATAACTGTGTGGGGAAGTTCTTGTAAAACCCATCTTAATCAACTACAGACAGTTCAAAACGCATTATTAAAAATATTATAAAACAAACCCTTCAGATACCCTACTACAAAATTGTATTCGGACCTTAATGTTCGTAAAGTAAAAGATATTTTTCTAATTGAATCATGTGTGCAAGTTTTTACGTCTGGTATCAATAGTGATCACATATCCCGGTTATCGAGCTGTAGAACAATAGCTATGTCTAATATTTCGCTGCCACGATGCCATACTGAATATTATCGGCGAAATTCATATGTTCGAGCATTGAAATTTTTCTATGACCACAAAATTAATCCCTTTGACTTTCGCTCCGCTGATTCTCTTAAAAAACATTTATTTCATATTGTGCCAAATGATGTATAATTTTTATGTATGTGTAATTTTATGAAGTGAGTATAATTTTAATTTTATGTTCTTCATTCGTGATTTATTTTGGCGAAAAGCTTGATTTTTTTTTTTTTTTTTTTTTTTTTTTTTTTTTTTTTTTTTTTTTTTTTTTTTTTTTTTTAATATTAATTTTTGTGAATAATATTAATAATTGAGATGTGGGAACACAAGTTCATCTGAACTTAAACCTAGGTGGGCAAACTGTAATCTTGAATTTTCAATTTTAGTTCATTATTTAATTCTTACTTTACTAATGAACATTTTCTTTTCTCATTTTGTACATGTATCCAAAGTTTTATATTTTTTGCCAATAAATAAATAAATAAATAAAAATAAATACATTTAGCAACAAAGTGAAACGCATTTTCCACTTGTCAGTTGCCGAATGACTCAAATTGGTTATGTTGAGTTTGTTCTTTGAACTTGAATGGATAACAGCTTCTCTGATACTGTAAAGCCACATGCTGAATCTAAAATCTTTAAATTGGCTTAAAAGGGATGAACGTCGCCATGCTTTCTAAGTGGAAGGGTGAAGGGGGGGGGGGGGGGGGGCTCTGTGGGTTATTCTGCGAAATAAAGGAGGACCTTCTGTTCCGATTCGGCTATCATTTTCCTTTTATCTCAGTTCTAACATCGATCAGTTCTCCGGGTTTACTCTTATTGATCTCGTTAGCCAGCAGTACGCCTCCTAATAAACGCCTGGCGTTTTAACCCAAAAAACATGAAACTGAAAACATATTTTTACGGACCAGATAATTTTATATATTTGTATTAGCATGGTGGTGATTAGCTTCACAAACGACATGAAAACGTGTCTGTTTCGAATCTGTTTTGACGTACTGAAAATACTTCGGAAATAGAAAATTTCGTCATACATACCTACCGAAATAACTGGTATGGCACACTTTGCTTACTTTTGAAAATAAAATCTAACACATCACGTCATGATAGAGTTAAGATATTGAATTGATACTAAAGTTTTTGGAAAATTTTCTAAAAATCCAAAAAATGCGTAAACGCGCGCGCGCGCGCACGTGTGTGTGTGTGTGTGTGTGTGCGCGCGCGCTCTGAAAACAGCTTTTAAAGTAATTTTCCGAGCATAGCTTCTTCAAATTCGCTAGATCGATGTATGCGAATGTTCAAAACATCGACAAATTGGCTAAGAACCACTATTTTCGCCAATTTCAAGATTATCACTTTGCAAAAATACGTACGTGAACGTAGGTGTTTGCATGCGTGCGTGCGTGTGTGTGTGTGTGTGTGTGTGTGTGTGTGTGTGTGTGTGTGTGTGTGTGTGTGTGTGTGTGTGTGTGTGTGTGTGTGTGTGTGTGTGTGTGTGTGTGTGTGTGTGTGTGTGTGTGTGTGGGTGTGTGCGTGCGTTTATGTGTAGGTATTAGGGCGTTGGGGGTTTTGGGTTGCGAAGAGGAAATGATGTATGGCATAGAAAACGTGAGGCAAGCGATATTCGAGCTAAGAAGGAGTGGCGAATCTTGGAACCTGATGTTTTTCTACATTTTTAGAAAGAAAAAATGAGCTATTTAGATGTCTTCAAAATTGAAAATGATGGGGGGAAGGGGCGGGAACCCCCCTACAAATCCGTTTCATACATCAAAGAACACAATCCTAGATTTTAACGTCGTATGTATGTATATACATTTATATATTTATAGGGTGTATTTACAGACGATAACTCCCGTAATATACTGCGTAAAAAATTAGGCTCAACGCAGCGGAATCCGTCTTGGCAAGAGACAGGTCGAATTCGCTGGCCAGCCCGATTGCTCTAGAATTTCAGGCTCAAATTTACAATTTAGTGGCCCAAAAAATACTAAAAAATCCTTTTTCTTACATTTTGTAAAAAGACGAATTCAGTTTGACAATACTATATATATATATATATATATATATATATATAGACATTTTCTTTTGTTGTTATCAATTATTGTTGGCATTTCAGTTGATCTCATTTATCCTGGCTCAGTGGATTTATCCCCACGTCACAATCAGTTAGTTTTATTTTATCTTAGTAGGTACAGTACAGTTGTCGCAATGTCAAACGGGCGCTTGAAGTTCCCGAGAATTCACTTAGCCCGGTCTTTCGTACCTCACTATATCATTTCAGGGTTGAAATTGAATTGGCATATTTCGTTCATTCAGTTGAACGAGCGAATCAAACGATCGAAACGCACACTCAATTTAACGCCGGAATTCACGGGTGCGATATAAATCTGATTGTAGCCCCCCCCCCCCCCCCCCCCCCCCTCCACCCACTTTCTTTAGTCCTTTGTTCAGCATTGTTGATCTTCATCTAGTTTGGCAGAGCCGCTGCTGGCTGCGTTTGCTCAAAGAGCGGTAGTGATTTCTCCAGAGTTAGCTCATTCAACGAGCACCGCCACCCTCGCCCCCGCCCGACCGCCCGTCTATTGTGTTACACAATTGCCGTAGGCTCGCTTCCCCAAATAATGCTTTTACTCGCAACTCTGTCGACTCGCCTGCATTCGTAACGTTACCTCTTTGATAATAGGTTTTCCGAGATGGTAACCTCACAAACGCATCATTGTCGAGTTGGCTGAAAGGTTGAATGATTACAAAGGATTGTGTACATCGTTATTCGCAAATGGCCAACGTAGGTAATACTCTACTAATTTCCCTCAGGCATCTCTTGGACTCACGCTAAAGCAAAATGATAATGTAATATCGAATAGGGTGAGCAACTCCATTTTGTTACTACAATTTTGTTACTAAAAATCCATCTGCCATGTTGGATGTCGCTTTCTCTTTACTGCTTACTTCGTATACGTCATTGAAATGTTTCAGATTATCTTGAAAGATTCCATTGCCGGTTCCAATGGTTAGGGGCAATACTTAATGAATTAAGAATTTAAGATTCGCGCATGCGCAGCAGTTGCTAATCATACGATTATTATAAAAATCAAATGGGGTAATCAAATCATTGCCCAAACCACTCTCCAAATTCGTGCGAGATCAGACAGATAAGCAATGAGAAGATGACACTCTTTACGTGTTTTAGCACAATGATAACTACAAATTTTTTAGTGATGGAATTTGTAGGGGACCATTCTCAGCCTGACCCGCACATTTTCAGAAAACTTCATCAATATAGAAGGAAAAACTATAGCGGTAATGGTTGTTACAAAGATTTCATTCGCGTATGCGCAGCAGCTGCTAAAGTTACAATTATGATGAAATTTGTACGGGATTATTAAATCGTCTTTTTCTGACTACACTCCAAACTTGAGCAAGATCGGACGTAAGAAAATTATGCTTGATGGTATTTACGTTTGCGCATGCGCAGAGTGAAGTATTGATTTGTGAGCAATAAAACCGATATCCTCCGTACAATTTCTGACAGTGTAATTAAAATCGGGAGGAATTTTGGAAATTGAGCTTGTTACAAGAACCAACGTTGGAACACCTTGATAATAATTTTAGGCGATACAGATTTTAGGCGATTACCCCACCTATCAGCTGAGGGTCTTCTGAGACATTTCTTTTCTAATCAACTTACTGAAATACATTACTCGTGATTACGGATTTTATGTGCAAAAAATTAACTTAGTTCTAAACCAATATACAGTCTATACAACCTTCCACGAAGTGGGAAGATCACTTTGTCATAAATCGTTTTATTTTTTAACATTTACTAAAATGCATAAAACGGGTCCTGGAGCCGTAAAGGTGTAATGCACGAAGCGCCAAGTATTGGTGATATACCTACTATATTCGGGGCTTAGTAATTATTGACCAGTGATCTCCGTAGAAGGGCTATCTAATACAGAAATAATAATATTATTATCGTAATAATAGTAATAATGCGCAGCGTTTATTTTTTAGGGTTTTCACTATCAAAATGTTGTAATGTACAAAGAAAAAAAAAATGTTTAACCCTCTCTCCTTTAAATTTGTTGGTTTTTGTTTCAAGTTTCTTAGATTAAAAAAATCGAATGCAAAAAATACGGCCGCCCGCTGTCCCAAGTCGTCCCTACAGGACCATGCTTACGAAATTTGGCTCATCAATCAGTGATGTTCCTGAAATCTCAGCATTACTTTTGATCAACACCAAGAGCCCAAAACATTTTTAGGTTAGAAATATTCGATCTCGAAAACTTTCGAATTCAGACGGTGTTTTCCCATTTGATTTAAATTAAACTCCCAGTTCACTACTGAAAGAATGAGACCACTCGGATATGTTCGACCAACGGTTCGCGCTTTAAGTGTTGGAAGGTGAAAAAATAGTTAATACGAATGTGAACAGAGTTGGCTTTGGGTTGCTCTCCTAGGCTAAACTTCTGCTAATCCGGCCCGATTTTATTAGGTTTTTCTGGTAAGTTTGAACTGTGTATACACGTGCGATGCCCAACTTATATATAGACCAGTGATCTGCGCAGAAGAGCGGTCTAATGCAGAAATAATTAACCTTTGTGTAATAATTTACTGCGGTTTTTTCCTTTGATTTTTTAAATCTACGTATCTTGAAACGTAAACCAACTAATTCTAAGAGGGGTTAATTTTTTTTTTTCTAGCTGGATTACAAAGATTCATTATTGAAAATAATCAACTACAAGCTTTGGTTCATCTCACTTGATCGTTAAATTTTCGTAGTAATCATTCTCGTGACACAGAAGGGCAATGGGATAGGAGTATGTTATTCTTATAAACTAAAACACATCATTCGAGGTAGGAAATGTCTCCCCCTCCAAAACGGTTTAGAACCATAACCAGAACCAAACGAAGAAAGAATTGACTCTTCAAAGGATTCGCAAGTAACAGCTGACGAAGCGGATCATTTAAAATGCGATTATACCAATCGCGTTACGTCTTAAAAATCCTTTAAGTCTGACAACTCTCATAATACGTAATTGGCAAACCAGAGTTTTCTTTTTCTGTCTTGCCATGGAGTTGATTCGAGAAATTATTAGAAACTAGCCTGGTTTTCTCCCTCGCTTCTCACGCTCGGTATAGCTGTATAGATCCGATGGTCTATACTGTGGAGTGGGGCATGTAGAATGATTGGAAACGGTGGATCACTAAGGGTGATTTGGAATGTGTAGGGGATGTTGCTTTCTTCGCTCGCTAGGGGTGGGTTTTAACACTCGCTCGTTGTGGGATGTTTAGATGCGAATGGATATAGTCCTCGTACCATCGAGACCTGCAACCCATGGTTCGGGTGGGGGTACAAAATTTGAAAATTGCTTACAATCTCTTTCTAAAGACAATCCCAAGGGAATGGCCAAAAAACATTAATCTTATAAAAGGGGCAAAACGAAAATAATAAATTGCTATGTAATAATTTGCTGCGTTTTCTATGTGGGACCACGAAAAGTGTATTAGGTTTAATAAAGATAGGCCATTTACCTGCGAAGAAGGGCTATCCGATAAAGATGATGTGGAACCAAGAAAAGTTTAGTTAAAGGAACGTTACAGTACTAACAGAACTGCCGGATGTTGAATTTTCGTACGTGAGGAAGCTGTGGCTTTTAGAATGGTAATTAACTTTTACAGAAAATTAGGTGAGACGAATTCTTATGACTAAACCTCAAGAATGCCCCTTCTACTATATATACCTTTTCCGCCATTTTATCTCTTGTAGTTCACTGAAATTGATGCCGATATTTTAAGGACATTCTCTGTTTATCAATAAATGATTTATAATGATGCATGATTTTTTTGTCTTCATAAACTTTGGTAATCTGTTTGGAGCAATACGATTGGAAATAACAAATCAAAAGCGCCGATCCAAGATGGTCCTCTTAAGAATCAAATTACAGCCCAATTGAAACTCTACATTCGTAGATTTTCTGATTTTCCAAATGAATCTCCTATCATGAATGAAATCTCTTTAAACTTTCCTTTTTGAGTGCTAATCTTGACGACCTCAAGTCGTAAGAATTGTTGGCACCTTCTGAAAAAAGTGCAGAAAGGGATGACCGACTTCGCAATCAACTTGGGGCTGAAGGGAAACTTGGCAACTTCTTGTTACTACTTACTTCGAATCTTTCGATGAACTTCAACTTTCGTTCAAAGATTTCCGCTTCTTCACCTCAAGTTTGTCGGCTTGCAGACCCAGTTCTTCAAATAGTAAAACCAAGCATCCTTGAAATACCGCGATCAGTAGTTTCGAAGATAAGTAACTACCTACTAACCGCACGCCATTCTGATGTAGTAAACCATTCCTTCCGCCTGAACCTTCCCTTTCAACTTTCAATCAGTTTGTAAGGAGTAACTTCTATTAGCCAGTCAAAACAAATCTAAACTCACATCTTTTCTTGATTTCAGAACGAATTATACCCTGTCGAATTTTCGTAAAGGAACGAAAGAAGTGCTAAAAATCTATTAGATATCGTTACGAAATAATGGTAATTTTTATTATAGGTACATTTCACAATGGTAAACTCAAATAACGCCAACTTAATAGAGAAATACTTAAAGAAATACAATAATAATAAAATAATAACAAACCCATTACATAACCAGAAGAACATTAAAATAAAATTAAAAATGTTAGATAATAGGTACATAACAATAATGAAAAAACTAGAGATAATCACCAACACGCTTGCGGCATTTCCCTTTATGAATAATTATTGTGGTTATTCGGTCTCTAAAAACGAACACAAAAGGTTTTCCCCAGTAACATCTGCATTTTTTTTTTTTTTTTCTGAGAACTTTTAAACACAATTCCTCTTCCACACACCATGGTTCAAATGATTCGATAGCAAAAGAAACAAACGTATACTGGCTAGCGATGACATCATGGTATTTTGTCCTCTCCTTTCTCGCCGCTGCTTCAGCTGCGCTCCCTATTTCACTTGTTGATGCCGCAACTGCACAAATAGAAACAGTGTCTATGCATTTAGCATCCCACGCTAAAGGCTACCCGTTTCGCCAAGGGGCAATGGTCATGCCAGCTGGCCTTTTCCCGTTATCCCTGCTCAAGCCGGGACGGTTCCAACACACTTGTATAGTACGCAGACACAAGAGTTCTTCTAATGGCGTTATTCAACATGCTGTGTCTTGGTTGACGAACTGCACTTTTGGCACACGACAACCCATGGAAACCAAGTTCGTCAACGTAATAGCCACAAGAACACTAATGTGGCATACAAATATTCAGTCCGAACCTCAAGGCCGTTGGAATTCGAAAGGTTCTGTTGTCGTGGAAGTGTCACGAAACTTGGACTAACTAGCGAAAAACATTACGCGGATGTGTCACGAAATTTTGGCATGGAACATTCTAGCCTTGGACTAACTAGCGAAAAACGTTACGTGGATGTGTCACAAAACCATGGACTAACTAGCGAAAAGCGTTACGCGGATGTGTCACGAAATTTTTTGTTTTGATTTATTTTATTTATGTTATAAATGGATGTAGTAAACAATGCCGCTTGTTTTGTTGTCACTTGGTTGAGAAGATAATCTTGGTTATAGTAATTGTAGACGCGCACCATACCAGAAAATTACCTTTCGATTTCGATACTATTTGTCGTATGAAGCTCCTGAAAATGTTGGTTTTTGTAACTTGGTCATTTCTGCAAAGCATGTTTCATGTTTCTTGACTTAGCCACGGGCACTAAGTAATAACATCCGGGGGGCCTGATCCGGTCACAGATGATTTGACAACTGACTGAATCAGCTTTAGGTATCTTTTATAACAAAATATTATTTATAAATTAGCTGAGTACTCTAAATTAGATATTGCGCATGTTTGGGTACAACGTGTTTTCGGAATTTGATGTGCTCCTAAAATTAAGAAATAAGAGCCGAAATTCCTAAAATTGTTTACATATCAGAATTTTATTCATGAAACCATGAATTACCGTAATTTGAATGTAAAAAAAAGACAGTTGGGCGTCTATTGTATGAAGAAGGACGAGTCTACCAAATTGTGTGGGCATCAGCTTTCTGCATCCAGTGATGTTACACTACCCACAATGGTTGACCCATTTGCTGACACAATCGTGCTGAGTGCAGGAATCAGTCAATATCATCAAGGCAGTGACATATGAAAAGCCTTGAGAAAGGGGTGACTGTTGATAACCGGATATTGATAGCCGACAAACATCATCCGCCTGTCGCATGTATTGGCTTAATCGATTTGGGTATTCTGAAACAATTCCTCTTCCCAAAGGAAAATCGAGGTGCCCCTTGAGATATTATTAGTTGAAACAATATCGTGAATAGGTGATGGGAGTGGGGGAGATGGTGGTTTTGATGGATGAGCCATTGGAAATTCATTTGGGCATCCCCCTGACACCCGCTGTAATGGATTTAGGCCCCCGATTCGCGTCATATTGAACGTTAAGATGAACTGATTCCCTGTTGAGGAGCTTCAATTTCACAAATCGTATAATATAAACTTAACTGAGTTTGTACGATGAAACGAAAGTGGTTGGCAAATCGTTGAACAAACTGCAATAATCTATTACAATTACCAAAAACAAACAAGAAAAAAACGCCATCATGGTTTACTTTTTTCTTTTAGCGAATTTTTGTAGAAAATGAAGCTATTACAATGGCTAAGAAAATTTTAAAATACAAATTTTTGAAAAATTTTCTTTTACTGTTTGAGACGTTCCGAAACGGTTCCTGAAGTTTGCGCTTTTTCATGTGTATATTGGTATATAAAACTCTCCTTAGGACTGAGATAAAAATTCCATTCTTGCGCCAAAATATCAAGCTTTCCAAGGATGAGTTTGTTGGCCAATACTTTTTGAGAATATCAAATTGGTCAAATTTCAATAAATGTCCTCAATAAATCACCAAAAATAGCTAATAACTGCTAAATCTTTAAATTGATAATTTTCAGCAGAATATTGCTCAAATAAAGTTTATCAACTATAAAATAGAACATTCAAAATTTTTGGTACAAAATTATTGTGAAATATGTACTTAAATTTCATTCAAATTTGCTAAAAAAATCGTTAAAACTTACAAAAAAAAAAGCTAAAATCCAAAATCTCTTTTTGATTGGCAGATTGTTACTTTGAATGCGTTTTTGGCCATAAAAATAATAGTTAACAATTTCTTTGCACTCGAAAAGCTCAAATTTAAGCTAGAGTCTTAAAAGTTAGTTGTATTTTTTTGTTAATTCTATTGAATGCTCAATTTTAATCCAAAATACTTTTTATCTCATACAAATATACGATTAAGTAGCTGAGATCTAGACAATTACATATGAAATCATATTAGTAGTAGGAACGGATGGTGTGTATATACAGGGTGATTCCCTCGCAGATGCAAAAAAAATTTTGAGTAAAACTACATCAAAAATGGAGTAAAATGTCTCAATCCGTTCTCGAGATATGATTTTGTAAAGGTTTTTTCAGGAAAACCGTGTTTTTTCATTTTAAACTCGGATTTCTCAACTTTGCCTCATTTAATTTTAACTTTCAACCTCATTTTCGGTATCAGCATTAAATTTACTATAAGAATAGTGTACTTGGGTTCTTAAAAAGTACCATCCAAAGGCCCTCACATCAGTTCAAACATTGACGATTTTGAAAAAAGAATATTTCTGAAAATCTTTAAAACTTTACTACTCTTCCAAAACGAATCCTGGAAACTGGGAAATCTCATGAAAACTGCTTCGTCTAATACTCTTTCCAACGATATAATCAAGTTTACTTTTATTTTGTTATTTAGTGGAGAAAATTATGTTTTAATGTTAAAAAATGTGGGTTTTTCAATGAAATTGTTGGTTTTCTCGAAAGATGACCCTCCATGAACCTACGAGTATGGGGTCGGTTTCTATGTATTTTTTCACGCTGTACCGAATGATAACATTTGTAGATCTCTCCAACTCCGTTATAACCGAGTTTTACACTTAAAATCGCAAATGTTTAGTTTGTTTGTTACGATTAAATGTATGTGTGTTATGGGGTAAAACTAGTTAATTAAAGTGTAAAACTCGATTATAACGTAGTTGAGAGATCTGCAAGAGTTTCCATTCGATCCAGCGAGAAACATTTATATATTTATAAAGCGTTAAACTCTAGGGTTCGTTTCAGAATGTCTCAAAACGGATTTCAATTAAGAAATTTTTCAAAATTTTTATTTTTAAATTTTCTGAACCATTGCAATAGCTTCATTTTCTACGAAAATTCGCTAAAAGAAAACTGGTTAAGGTACCTCATCGCTTGTCAAACTCCAAACGACGACCCATACAAATTCGCTAGAGGGTCAGTGGAAATTCGGGAGGATTTTCGATAAGTAACTGATTATTTTGACTATTTGCTATTGTACAATAAAGACTTCTGCAGTCTGTTATTTATGCTTTGAAACTAAACTCGGGCGGGAAGCAATCGAGTAACCGGAAGGGATCGCCATAACTTTCAGGGGAAGGTATCGCCACGCTTTTGGGTGGTTGGGAAGGAATCGCCGGTTCCCGTTCGTGATGAGGCTCAAGTTATAATGAAATGATATTTGCACCGACTTTCACTTATGACTGTGGAGGGCGGGGGAGGGATAGAGAGATGTAGTAACACTGTTTTTCTCTTGAATCCCTTCTCTTACATGGGTTTCCCTTCCAACTTTAATTTTTAATTTCGCTCAGGACATCAGTCCGACATCAATCTAGAGCTAGTCTCCGAGCTTTGTGGCCAGATCACCATTTCCTCTTAGTAGGTCTTAAGTGGCCTTAGGTAGATGACACGGCTTGGAAATAACATTAGTAACACAGGCTTTTCGCCCGTTTCTATTGATTTATTTATAGAATAGGCAAAACCCCAATTACGGCACATTATAATAATTCAGAAAACTAAAACTCTGAATTAACGTTGTTATTCTTTCTCTTTGTGAGAAGTGTATAATATGCTCCACTGTTCGATATTTCTTCTCAGATATCTCTGGAACGCTGCAAAGCCAAAATTACACAACAACACTTCAACACAAGGAAGGTAGCAACACGAGAAGTCAGTTAACAAGCCGTATCAAAAAATCCAAAAGACAATCTGCGTTCATACAAGCAATTGAAATAAAACCGGAACTTCGAAAGCTGGGCGCAGGTCTCTAGTACAACTTCGATATGAACAAACTGAGCGTCAAGCATACAATGAGGTTGCTCATACAGAAGGTAATGTGCTACCGTCACGTTGGCAACTCTGATTTACCCTCTCCGCCTTCCTCATGGCGAGGCTCAGTGCACATTCTTAGATCTCGGGCACTATAATTTATTTATTTTCGGCAAAGCTCATGCCAAGGATGCATTTCCCCCGTGATGTGAAGAATATTCGTGTTCAGCGTTGAATTTCAATTAAAGTATGACCTCTTTGATTTATGATTTTCTGCCGACAGAAATGGCTACATTTCAAGAATGTGAATTTTTAGAAAGAAAAAAAAATTACCTCAAGATTTGGATTCAGTAACATCACAAAAAGGTTAGGCCAAGGTCAAGGCCCGAAAGAGCTACTTTTATTGGCTCAAAATGCGATGTCCGCGGTTTTCACTGTTTCTACCCACTGTGTACCGGTGGGGCGGGTGTAAGGTGGGCCAAAGTTCTCGCTACCTGCGGGGGTGATCATCATTAGGAGATAATCTCATACGCAAACCGGGCCAACGTCTCGAGAAAGGTAAACAGTCATAAAGGGTAAACTCGGCCAATGATCTTGGACGCCAAGTTCAATAGGGTGATAACTTCCAAAGCGATTGAAGCCATGTCGGTAATAAACCAGATTGTGAGTTAACGCGGAAATATGCAGCTGGGGATAGAAAAATAATCACTAGCCCTTGCCAGGTTGTCAACCTTCATGGGCAACAGTTGACTGGTATAGCGAAATGCAAAGCCGAAGAAGAAATGAACGAGCGGCCTTTCAAAGTTCTGCGACGTATTCTCCGGAGTCAACTTCAGAACATTTATTGGTTAGCCTAGTAATTGCGAATAAATGGTAGGATAAGGATTTTTGTGAAATAATTTTTTTTTTTTTACTTTTTCTTCGCCTTTGGAAGTGTACCAAGCTCTTCGCACTATCAACCCGAAAACTATGTGCGATGAAGAGTTCCTTTAAATCAATGAACTCAACGGTGATCTGGAAAGCCTTACTTCCTTCATGAATTTGTCAATTCATGCTCGTTCGTGAGCTACGTATGTGGGCTTCAGCAATTGCTGATCTTCATGTGACAACCATTGTGTGTGAGTCCTCCAATAACGACGATCTAAATAAACGCTTTTAATGTACGATATCCTGTTCTTATTGAGTCCACTAAGGGTCGGCCCACCTTACCCTTGTTGGTGAGAACGAACTTGGCTCACTTTATATTGTGAGAGAGGTGCTGTCACAAATTGTTGGGCCCAATTTATACAAGAATGGCTGGCGAGGGTCAGATTGGCCCTGCGGGTGCGTTCCGTGGTTGGAGACTACCGAGTACAAATGGCCCTGATCAAATGGTTGATGCCATTTTGATCCAGAATCCTCCACTCTTCAACATAAGCTTCCCGTATCTCCTGCACAGTGGTGGGAGCATTGGGTCGGCTTTGTGCTGCCCTATGGAGCTCGATCGGATTCATGTCGGGAGAGAAGGATGGCTCCTCCATCCATTCATTGTTTGCCTCCTGTAGGTACTCTTCCACAATCCTTGTTCGGTGAGGGCGATCATTGTCATCAACAAGAATGAGGTCTGCATTATGATTCTGGGCTATGGATGTCACTACCGGCTGTAAAATGTCTCTCATGTTCACCTGATCATTCATGATACCATCTATGGGCATAAGTTCAGTACGGAAGTTGTGCTTAATCCCTGCCCAAAACATTACTGAGCATACCCAAACTCGTCCACTGTCTGGCACCAGAGCGTGTTTCACCACAGACGAGACAATTTCTCCACTCGGTTAAGTACCAATTTACGTAGTTTCTTGCCCATTGTAGGTGCTATCGCTTACGTTGATTATTCAATTGTGGGCACCTAAAGGGCCTTGTATACCTAAGATTAGCGTCATGGAGACGATCACGGACAGTTTGATCGCTTACTAAAATTCTAAACTCAGCTGAAGCTATCGGCGAACATCCCCTGCTGTTGAATTCGGCCTTCGCATGGCACCGAGGACGCGAAAACTGTCTTCATTGGTTGCAGTTTTTTGGGGTCTATCATCAATAGAACCAACTAGCCCGAAATCTTTGCCAACATCTCACTACATCAGTTTGCCCGACATTCAATTGTTCAGCGATTTGGCGTGACGACATCCCTTCTTCGCTCAACGAGACAATCCGTTAACGCTTTCCCGGTGATAAAACGTTTTGATTCATCATAAAGGTGGAAGTGGAGAAATTTTATTGCACTGTACGAACTTCATGTTTAAACTAACTACAATGAGCCCAAGTACCTACAGCTTATCCCGTTTTTCTGGGTTTCTCGATTGATCACGTTCCGGCGTATCAATCTGAATTTCATAAACTTTTTCCTTAAGGCCTGACACTCTTTACAAATGTCAAAAGGCTCTTTCAGCAATAACAAACCTGTTGGACGATATGCCGAGTGCTTTTTTTTTACAGTGTTGAAAAGTGAATTTTTCAGTGTTTAAGTCGTTTTTTAAGGAAAAAAAATGTTTAATGGAGAAAATGATCCAACTACAGGTTTTTTCTGTTTCCGCAGGAGGTAAGCAGACTGCTATAGTGATTATTTATTAATTCATTTATTTATTTTTATTTTTATTATTTTTTTATTTTATTTATTTATTTATTATTTTATTTATTTTTTTTTTTAATCTACTGAAGGGGTTAAATAGTGGTCATCGCGGCAGAATAGTGGCGCCTTTCTCAGCGGAATGTTGTTATTGGTTTTTTTCCCCTCTTCGATCTGCCAGTGGAGTCCATGATGACAACCCGAAGGGTCAGCAAGGCTCCTCTTAGAATCGTGCCCCTTGAAGTGTCTCTTTTGACACCTTATTCAATGCCACTAATGACCCCTCTGGTTGAAGTGCGGCCTAAACCATTAAACTGAAAAAATAATTCTGTGAACAGTTAGGTGTTATGAGTTGTATGCTTTGTGGAATTGTTTGCTTTAATCAATCATTTATACAGCACCTACATAATAACAGAAATTATTATAGTTAATGTATACAAACTGTTGAAAAGAATTATGTGGTACTAGTAGATTTGAAATTTAATTAGTAATCTCCTCTTGTCGGAAGGCAAACGCCATCAGCAGAGATTCTGCTGATATGCCAGTGTTCATCAGCAACCAACAGTGGTGCTGATTATGCTGCTGTCGGTGCTTTCCCTCTTTTGTATAAGGAAATGGCAGACTGTATCACCTTACCAATCAGATCAGATTTGATGTTAATATAGTATTTAAGGACTCATTGTCGCATTATAGAGCAAGCCGCCTTGTCAACTGTCCTCCTTACGTCTTGGGATGCGGGGTGATGGTGAATTCCCGACAACCCTCCCATAAATCATGAGTCCAGGGGATAGGATGTTGCAATATCCTCTATTCTTGAGGACCCCTGCGCCTACAATGATGATGTAGGGGTCGATATGGTTAATCGTAATGTGGTTTGAGTATTGTAAGGTTGCGGGCCAGGGCGCCATTGTTGTAGGCTCAGTGTGGGCCGATTTGGTTGGACCTACTGCCTGCGCTACCTGGAACGATCTCTGTGCCAGCTTTCACTAAAGGAAACAGGATCCGGAAGAATTATAATGTTTTTTCTTGATTTCCTTCTCAATTCGATCGTCGACAACAAAGAGGTTCCTTCATCTCTTATAATTTTCATTCTTTCCTATCATTCTGCACTCCTATTCTTGCACTCACTTTTACCAATGACAACTCAATGAACAATTTTAATTATCTGGAAACCATGTTATTAGATGTAGTCACTTCTAAATACGTAAAAAGGATTCATTCAATTCGGAGAATAATTAATGGGATTGGGGAGTTTCGAGCCGGCATTTCGGATAGGGGTGGCTTCTGAAAGGGGCTCGAATTGGAGGGTTAAACGGGAGAAAAAGTAGGGATCGAGATTGAATCCTCGTGTTTTCCCTGTACCGGCGCTACTAATATAAGAACTCACAACAGCTTCTGCCCTACCAGAAGGCGATGAGTCGTGCTAGTAGGTTGAATGAAGCCCGCCAACCTTCCTATAAGGGATGCATTGAAACGTCTTCCTATAAGAATCGCATTGAAGCGCCACAGTTTCCCGCACTCATTTTCAATTTCTTCCGAGCCAGTCTGAGATATCGATATGCAACGTATGTGCGATGATCTCAACGAATATAGAGTGAAAAAAAAATCTGACTCACAGGCAAAGCTCTCCAGGGCAATGGGGTTCGTCGTTGTAGATAAATCTTAGTAATTACAACCCATGTATTTAGGCAACTTTGGCTTCTAATGTGTATGTATATAAAGCTTATAAGTGTGTTGGTGAAGGGTGTGGTGTAACTTTATACGCAAGCCTGTAGTATGTATAACAATGAAGTAGAAAAGTACATGTACAGAGCAGGAATATGTTAGATTAGGTATAATATAGCGGTATTAAATGTTATCTAACATGTAGGTTGACTAACCAGGAGACTCATTAGATTCAAGAAGATGTTTTCAATATTCCATCAAATCAATCCCCTACTACACCATTACTTCCTCCCACACCGTCATCAACATCTTTCTCAATTTTAGTAGAACCGAATTCGGTCCGCTGGAAAGGTAAAAATTTGTATTTTATTGACGTACATTTACATTGATAAATGTAGAATTTTACATAATAGGTTTCTTTTCATATTTTTAGATTTTTTTATGGTTTGATACCTGTAATTAGAAATGGAATCAGGTGCAAATAAACGGCCGTATAGCCCAAGTACTGAATTTAGGAAAAAATATATATGGGGTTTCCCAAAAGTAACCACCCTCCTTACTTTTAGCGAATTCGTGTAGAAAATTAAGGTATTGCAATGGCTCCAAAAAATTTAAAATTTACATTTCCGAAAATTTTCATAATCTAAATCCGTTTTGAGGCATTCTGAAACGAATCCTTGAGTTTGAGGCTTTTTCAGCCTAACACATACATGACGAAATAATCTTGTTTTTTTTTTCCAAACAAAGGGATGCGTTTGTTGGCCAACACTTTCTGAGCATATTAAATTGGTCAAATCGTTAAGAAAGGCTTTATGCGGTTAAAAATCATTAAATTTATATTTTTAAGCAACATTTTAGTCAAAAATAGTTAATCGACGACGTACTAGAACACTATAAAAACTAACAAACAAAAAACAGAAAAATGTACTCATTTGAATTTTAATAATATTTGCCGAAAAATTGCTAAAAATCCAATATCTATTTTGAATCATAGAATATTATTTAGAACGAGTCTATGTGCCATAAACTTGGTGGTACATATATATAACACTTATTTGCCCTCAAAGCACTCAAATTTCAAAACAATGTGGTATAATACAATACTACAATCTACAAAAATTAGCTCATACTATCATGCTGCATGACTGAAACGTTTTTCACTAATGTTGAGATACCAAAATGAAACATAGAGAGCGTGTTGGGGTGTGCAATTCTAAGTTTTAAGCAAATAAAACTTTTAAAAAATCTAGAGGTTTTAGGACTCCCACCACAGTGTTGGGTACCGAAAATGGGGTTGTTCCGATTATGGCCGAGTGAAACTCATTTTCAACAATTTTTTAATGCTGAACATGATGTTGAAACCAAAATTAGAATAATACATTCCTTTTTAGGCAATCCCTAAGAAGCTAAGTCATACTGGCAAGGATTCTTATTTAAGAGGGACGACCTATTGGAATTGATCCAGGGGGGTAGGAAACAACCCAAGCACGAGAACAAAATAATCGCATACAAATCCGTTTCAGACCATTCTAAGACCGAATCCGTGAAAAAAAAACCATAGGTGTGTGTATGTTTGTGTGTGTGTTTATGTGTGTGTGCGTGTGACGAAATTTGTCGACGCTGCCCAGGCCACAATTCTCAACCAATTTTGGAGATTCATTATTTGTTCGATCCCACTTTTAGTCTAGTTGTGCATCAAACCTTGGAAATTGTGAATTCTGTGATGGAAGAGGGGGAATGGAGGGGGTAAAGACGGAAAAATGAGGTATTGTTTCGAAAAAATCTGTCGACGCCACCCAGGCTACAATTCTCAACTGATTTTCATGATTCTTATTGAGTTCGATTCCAATTTCAGTCTAGTTGTGCAACAAACTTTGGGAATTTCGGATTTACTGTCGTGGTGGGGGTGGAGGGGATAATTACCGATTCTTTCTGCCCAAGCTGCCAAACTTTTGTGATCCTTTTTTGTTCAACTAGGAATTTAATTAGTTTTGGAAGGTATATCTAGAGTTTCTAATTTCATAATTAAAGAGGGTGAATGGGAGGGGTATCTAATAAATCTTCATGTTTTAACTATTCTCGTCAGATTTTCCTGAAAGTCTAGTTTTTGAAATTATGTCAGGAGTTTCAAATTTCATACTTATGATAGTAATGATGATAGTCGGTGGAGGGAGTTGATAGGGGGGAGGAGGGGGTCCGAGAAGTCATGATATTTTTGCCTTTTCTCTTATTTTAACTCTCACAAAAATTATATAAAATCCATTCATAGGAACGTCCCTGTAATGCATGCATTGCTTACCAATTTTTGTTTATTACTTACCAGTTTTTGAACTACCACCACAGTGTTGGGTACTTCAAAAACCAGGTGTGCTAAAGACCACACGGGAGAAGTGTAAACTTCTATGACGATTTGGACATTACTTTCCACTCTGTTGGGATGTTGGGAAAGTAAAACTGGACAGGCTCCGCCCCTGGACCCTCGGTAACTTTCCACCTTGAGCCTTCGGCTAAAATGCTAAAACATAGAACATGCTTTCTTCCCGCTAATTCGTAAATGTAAATAAATTTAAAACTACGACATAAATGTTTTAAAAATCGAAATTAGAACAGAGTGCCTAAGTAGGTAATTTTCTGTTATGGTGCGTGTCTACAATTACTATAAGCAAGATTAACTTCTCAACCAAGTGACAACAAACAAGCGGCATTGTTTACTATATCCATTTATAACATAAATAAATATGCAACTACGACATGAATAGAAGAACAAGTACGAAAGAAATGCGTGATAAATCGAGAGCTTTCCAACGAGTGGAGAACGATTTTTGTCCGGTGAAAAATAAAGAAGTTTCATTTCCGCAGCAACGGCTTGGTTGTCAAAACAGCGTGACGGAAAAAAACGTGACGGTAAAATCGTATTCACACCCCGCTAAATTTTTCGACACGGTGCGCCTATAGAAGTTTACAGTTCAAAAATTTTTCCAATTGCTGAGTTCTCCATTCCATTTTCAGAGAATTCTATTTCAGGTCATAACACATGACTGCATCAATGAAATATAAGGAAGGCTACTTACAGTGAAACCACTATGATCAATAAATGGCAGAATCTCAGTATGATCAGTCAGCAACGACGTCAATACGGGCAGTTTATCACGATTATAACAATGTTGTTTCTCCAAATGCCCGGTCATTTTACAAAATGTACTGACCCTCTTTTCACCTTGGGCATTATCTTTGTCACTGATTTCTCCTCTTCGGTCCCCACCTTTGGCAATGTATAAATTAGACCTATTCGGATTGCGTGAACATTATATACCTTGGGCAGGCATACGTGATTCTCTTCCACATTTCTAAACCACCAAAGATTCTATTCTATCAGCAGCCCTACCTTCCCTGATGTTCCTACCACTCTTAGTTAGTTGATCTACCAATTGACTGAGAGAAGATCCCAGAAACGTAGACTTGACATATTCGTCAAAAGTCATTTCCTAATCGTATTTCCGAATGTCGGAAATCGCATTTGTCTACCTGAACAGTCTGTATACGGTGTTACAAGATTCTATTTTACTAAATCGAACGGTGGCACGTTCACGCAATCAGGACATTCTAAGGTATAACAAGGTTAGCGCATTATTTCTCTTATTTTCGACTTGTAACTTAAGTCACCTCGCCGGCAGTGAAAAAGCTGGGTTTGTACGTGATCAGATCTAAAATTACTTTCCTCTGTGTCTCACCTAAAATCCATTTTGTGTCATTGACCTCCGTGCATTTTGTTTCCTTCAGGAATAGTTTTGATTGTTGTACCTCGAGCTGAACGCCAATGTAGACCACAAGACAAAGGAAGCAGTTTAATTGTCTGATACGTCCATCTCATCAACTTCACTCTCAGCGTCCCCCCTGATTAGATTATTTTGTTTTTCCAAAAGACTCATCCTGGCATCAAAACGCGCTCCAAAAGTCTTTTCTATGTCAGCAAACCTTCACTTGGGTTCGCTACTCCCTCGCTTGGGTTCTACTCCTAGACTGTATTCTCCTATAGAGTTCGTCAGACATAGTCCACAAGTTATTAAGCAAGATTAGAAATTGAATCACCTTCAACGAATAAAAGTGAACAGTTAATAATCTAATTAAACAAGGCGACAAAGAAGATTCAGTGTACTAACATGGTACTAGCGCAAGTATTTTCCCCTCTCTTCCACCCTTCAAACACTATACAACCAGATTCTGAAAACACAACAGAAGATATTTTGAAGGGTTAAACTAGGCTAAAACGCTAGAATTTTTTTTTTTGCAGAAGAATATATGCACTCACTCATTTCTCCGTTCACTTTACAGTCTAGGGTTCCAGATTTCTAATTAAAATGCTGTTCGCTATATTCTCGCATCTGGCATGCGTCTGCGCGGCCATATTAACAATTCTCTCCTTTTAGCGAATTTTCTTAGAAAATAAAGCTATTGCAATGGCTCCAAAAATTTTAAAATAAACATTTTTTAAAATTTTCTTCATCGAAATCTGTTTTGAGGCATTCTGAAATGATTCCTGGATTTTAACGCTTTTTTATATGTATATATATATATATATGTATATATATATATGTATGTGTCATTCCAGACGATAACTCTCGATAGAATTGAGATAAAAACTTCGTTCTTTCGCCAAAAAATCAAGCATTTCAAAAGAAAGGATGAGTTCGTTGGACAACACTTTTTGAGCACATTAAATTGGTCAAATTTCAAAAAATTTACTAAAAAAATCTCTAAAAATGGCTAAAAACGGCTAAAAATCGTTCAATTTATATTTTTGGTAGAATATTGCTCAAATAAAGTTTATTAACTATAAAATAGAACATCCAAAAATGTATGTACACAATTATGCTGAAAAATGTACTTGAAATTCATCAAAATTTGTTAGAAAATCGATAAAAACTGCAAAAAAAGCTAAAAATTCAGAACCTCTATTTGAATAGCAGGTTATTATTTAGAATACGTTTTTTGCCATAAAATTAATAGTTAACAATTTCCTTGCACTCAAAAAGCTCAAATTTCAAAACACTTCAACATTATACAATACGATAATTTACGAAAATTCGCTCATACGATCATGCTGCATGACTGGAACTTTCAATCATCATTTTCTCCTGACTATCTTACATTACAATATACTCCACACAAGTTGTTCCAGATTCTAATCTTAACGAACGTAAAAGTATTTATATATTGCGCAATTAACTCAATTTAGAATAGATTATATTGTGAAATGTAGAATAAAAATTTAGTGTAGACATTTTAGTTACATGCAAAATATGCCTAGTATGCAGAATATCTAGGAAGTATGCTTGGAGGAAAACAGTTAACAAGGAGAAGGGACAGTATGCTTACTATGCTTAACAGAGAAGGAACAGATGCTTACAGGCATGCATACCCTTCAACCTCATAATTGTTAGTTTATACTATAATACTGTATACGTATATTTATCATTCAACTATGAAAGTTAATTTTCTTCCTGTATGGAAGTACTAATTAATTTGATATTTTATCTTTTATATTATGCTGTATATCATGAAGGAATAAAAACTCATTCATTCATTCATTCACAGTTTAACATAAGAATCGTGTGAATTTACAAAGAAGTTGATTAATTTTAATTAAACAAAATTAATTACAAACAAATCGTGTGACTTTACATGGAAGTCAATTAATTTTTATTCATTATTTGCGCTTGATGTTTTTATGTAGCCATCAACTCTGTTTCCCCTGCTTGTGCGTTGACTGTGAAAGACTCTACGTCTCACCAGGCTCGACGGCCCGGGTACTTTGCCGCAATATTATACCCGCACAGGCGTAAGCTTTCACACGAATTTAAGTTTCTCTTACCGTTCCCGCAGTAGAGAGGCAGTCTGATTGAAAAAGGAGACTCCAATGAGATCCGTTTCAGTGAGATTTCCAAAATATCGTCGGTATCGCAAAGTGGTGAAAGTTCGGTTTTCCTGGTGAAAGTGGCTCTGATCGATAATTCAACGTGATGTATCGATGAGAGTACTCACTGTGTTGGTCGGGTTCAACTTTGAGAACAACGAAGTAAAGTTATCAAAATTTGAAACAGAACACTTCGTTTCAACACATCATGGATTAAAAAATCGATCAACGGGAGCTGATTACTTTCGGTTGTGCGATCTTTCTAGGGCTTGAGAGTATCGAGCCAGTCCAAACTGACAACGTACGTCTACCCAACTTGATCACATTAAAAAAATATCGATCAATACAGTTCCAGTAACGTACTTACTGACGATATAATTGGTCGTTTCACCCCAAAGCCGCTCCGGGGTCCGCGAACAAACCCCGATGCGGCATAGTGGGGATCTTCTTGGATTTCTCGGGAATAGTGTATAAGTGTTTTTAAAATTTTCTAATCCCACCTGAACTGTAGGCTGGACGTCGGGAGGGGGTGGGAGCCCTTTTTAATGCGCGTTTTTCGCCCGAGCATTCGATCTTCTATCCGCTGCCACATTAAAATTTGATCGAGAACACACCGTATGTCAGCGACAAAGTTACGTTTCAGGACCCGTAGAACACAATGGTGCCGTCAAAATCGCTTAAATATGCTGTCTTCCCGGAAAAATCAGCGAAAGAATGCGGAAAATGACGAAAAAAAAGTCGTTCCCCGCTATGGTTTTTTCCGCCTTAATCGAGTAAATTTCGACGCTTTTTGCTCGGGTCGGTCTTGACATGTTTGTTGAAGTTCTAATTTGATCCCGTGCGAGTTTCGAAACATGAAATTATTTTTTCCGATTGTAGTGGATGAAAATGTAGACGAAAACGTTGGTTTTTATAACTTATTTCGTCAAAACGTAGTTGCTCTTAACTTTGTATTCTGAACCTTTTGAAGAAAGGAACCTCTCCGTTTGAAATACATTTCAACAGAATAATTAGGAAGCCTACTTAGAACCAAACTCGTAAACGAGGTCCACTATCTGCTTCACAAGCAGATACCATGTTACATGGATATGTCTTTGATTGGGGATTTCATAACGGTTGTCCTCGAGAGTTATAAACAAATCCTTTAACTTTAAACAAATCCCTGGGCCGCATGGCCGCATCACGACTAATTCCAACAAAACAACGGTTTACTTATAGAAATGTTGAAAATAACTGTGGAGAGAAGCCACTACAATGAGTTGTTGTTAACAGTCGACTGTTGTCAAGAGGATGAAAATGTTTCCTATGGAGTGGAGTAAATGATGCTATTGCTTTACGTTAAGAATATTGTAACGGGCTTATTAAAATTGTTTATAGTCCAATCAACTTAATTTAGGAATGTAGCCAGGTACGTAAGGAGGGGGAAATCGGTAGCTTGAGATTTGAACATTTATCACATAAATCAAGCGCTTTCCAACGAGTGGCGAACGATTTATTTGCGATGAAAACTGCGGAAGTTCCATTCCCCTAGCAACGGCTGGGTTGTACGTGAAAAACACTGAAATTGTGACAAAAATTTTGCGTCACGGAAATTTTTGGTTGACCCCCCAGAGCAAAGACATATCCATGTCAATAGACTGGGTAAAGGAGAGCCCTTCTACGCATATAAAATAATACCATATCTTTATTAAATCTAATAAACTTTTCGTGATTTCGTGATTCCACATTTAATTTGTAAGTAATTTCCAACAGAAAAAAACGTCTGCTAAGTTGGTTGGGCAGTAATTACTTCCTCACGTATTGTAAAATGGGCTGTAGGTCTCGATGGTATCCCACTATATCCCATCGCATCTATACACCCATACCGAGCGAGCGAAGCGAGCAACATCCCCTACCCACGTCGGATTTCAACGAGGTTTTTCCTACACATCCCCTACATGTTTCAATTGTAATACACCTCAACGGGAGCCCCCCCCCACCGGCTGGACGTGGAGGCGAGCGAAGCGATCCGGAGCGGCTAGTAACCAATAACAGTAAGCCTGCAATCATCCCAAAAGTGTCAAAGAAGTTTTCCCGGTGAAGATGCTCTGTCCTCTTGTCGCAGAATGTTCATCACGAGAGACAAGGACCCAAGAATCCTAATAATACCTACGTAAGCTTACGATGTTAAATGATTCTCCTAAGCATCACCTAGTTGGATCAATAAATTCAAACCATAGATTCAATTCATACATTCAGTATCATTTAGGCTTATTGTAATTTTTCGTTCCATGAAATCTCACTGATCCATCTCTACTAAGGATTGTAAACTTGAAATTTTTAAACAACGATTATAGAATGAATTAAGTTCTAGCGAAGATTTCGTTCGCTAATAGTGCTTCCGAAAATCATGGCTCCCAGCGGTCGGCGCCGTGCTGAGTTCTCCATTCCATTTTCAGAGAATTCTATTTCAGGACATCAAACATGACTGCATCAATGAAAGATAAGTAAGGCTACTTACAGTGAAGCCATTGTGATCAATACTTATCGTTCTTTTTGGTAGTAATTTCCATTGACATATCACACGCAGTTAGTGTTTTATGTAGATGTTTTATATTCGTGATTAGCTGTTTTAGATGAGAGTTTTCAGAGGAGTGAGTAAATTCTTGAACAACCAGTCTTGTTATGAAAACAGGTGATATCTGGATGATCACATAAGTATGTTCATCAACTCGGCGGCTTGATTTATTGAGTAGATAGGTAGATAGACATGAAGTGAAGATGCGGAAAGGTCTTCTTCTCCATACCAATTTTGGCGGAGTGACAACTCATTTTCAACATTTTTTAATGCTGAACACGATGGTGAAACCGAAATTACAATATCGTATTCCTTTTTTGGATTAGAGCTGATGAATCATGAAGATGCACAATTTTTTCTACAAGCCCATACCTGTCTTCAAAATAAGGTGTCACACTGCAAAAATATGGAAAACAAATCGTAGGTACGTAGGTAGCGTTATCGTATGCGGTCTACCGACCTTCCACTGTTGTCGTATGCGGTATACCTTAAATGTGCGGTCTAAAGCGGGGGAGGGAGAAATGGGATAACCTGCGGCGGGGGAGCTAAAAGAAGTTTTACGATCGTCTCTGAAAAGGGACAGTGATGGCCAAATCATAAAAACAAAATCGATGCGAGGCACCAGAAAGGGCTGCCAACACATCTCTCCATTCGAGAACCAAATAAATTTTTTACATATCATGACGTGGATGGGCGATGTAACAGAGGCGAGCGTACAGTTGCCTCAACACCAAAGGATTTCAACACATAACGGTGAACCACTCCGAACATTTCATAGATCCCCAGTCCGGTGCCCACACCCAAACCATAGGAATGCCTTTGGAGAGTCATAAAGTTGCGGTATGGGATAAAAGAGACTGGAGTTGGGCCCTAACTACACCGAAAGCTCAAGGAAGAGTGGTGGCGATCCGTTCATGTCGAGGATCCCTTGACTGCCTTCTTCGAGTACATGAAGACGACGTCACTAATAACATAATGCCAACAACGACGAGACGAGCTTCGAATCGAAGTGAAATGTTCAAAGGTAAGCTTTGAAATTTTTTAAATTATTAATTCGTCTCTCATAAAGGTTTTGACCATCATAACCCCGGTAGACCGCAGACGACAACACTCGTTGTCCGGGGTAGACCACACATTCGAGGACGACAACGGTACCAAATTTTATTGAAGTAGATCATTTTTATTGTCAGGCTCCTCAACGCTCTTCAAGTTTCACTCCGATATCTCGAAAATTGTGGGAAAATATTAGCGGAGGGGAATACTACTAGACACCTTGCATATAATACTAGGAAACAATGCACTCATGTTGGATCATTAATATTCAAACATTGAATTTGAATTTCACATCCCCAATAGCAGGCACTACCTATAACCCCAAAAAAATTAGTACACATCGCGGTGATTGAAAATCTTTGCGTTGAGCTCCAGATCAAGCAGAAATCAATATCAATTCCATACACAACATTTATAATATAGGTACACGTTGTTGCACATAATTTGACAACAGCTATTATAGAACTAAGTCAGTAAGTTCCAACATCTGGTATGTATGGGAAGCTATAATCTGATCAGAATGCGATCTGGTTTTCGCAGTTATGCGCTGCGTACGATCAACCTAATGCTTGAAGAGCAAGTCAATGAGTTTGAGTTATTTTAACTTGGCAGGCCCGAAAATTTTCATTTTTCCTCCTTGAACACGAATGGGCGTATCTTGACATCAATTCAAAATGTTTACATATCGATAACTCAATCTGGCCAGGTTGAAACTAAAGATCAGCGCAGGACATCGTGCCGCTTCAATGCATTTCTAATCGGAAGGTTGGCGAGTCTAATATCGTCCCGTCAGCTGTCGACTACATAGAGGTATGTCAGCTGAGCCATTGACCCATTTCACGCATAACAACTCAAATAGAATACATCAAACTACTCAAATAGAATATTTCCATATAATAAACTTACCCTATCTTGGAACTTGTTTCGGAAATGAAGTTCCACTTCCCCGTCATTTGGCTGGAGATGCTATTTGAAGAACAATTTTATCCGAAATGTATTCTTGAATGTAGCAGTCTATAGTCGTCAATTTTTCGGTCACTTTTTTACGCAGGCGCACTGGCTCAACACTGTTCAGTGCCACCATCGTATCGATCTGAGTGTTCAACATTACTTCTAAAAATATGTTAATATTAGGATGGTGGTTATTGAACTGCATATTAAATTTTACTTGATCTACAGCTTTCCTTTTTAGCGAGTTGCTCACTTGTTGCCGCAGTAAAACTGAGTCTTGATCTTTCGAGTGATTACGACCAAGCAAATTGTCCACTAGTTCACCATCCTTATCGAATTTCGCGTATGCTTTGCAGGTATTTTTAGTATATCGGTATTTTCGAGTACCATTGAATAATGTTAACTTGTACGAAAACTTAAAACCCTCAATCACTTCCAAAAGCGCGCCGCGATGGCTCAAAATTTCACTTCACTCCATTACAAGTGATGTTAGTAGTTTAGTCGGCCGTAAGTACTTGTGTCGTTGGAATTAGTCGGGATGCGGCCCAGGGGAAAAAAAAAGTGAATTTATTTCGTGATTTTTATTCGACGTTTCGTCCTCTTGCTGAGGACATCTTCAGGATCCTACGCGGACAAAACAGGCATTGTTAGGTATATGTTATCTTATAGGTATTGTTATCTTGAACAGAAGAAAACAAAAAATAATAGTTAAAAACTAATTTGAACCAAAAACTTACTGGTGTGTCCAGGAAAAATTTTTAATCGTACGAATATAACGGACTTGTCAATTAATATGAAGCAATAACGGTGGTACACCTAAGGAAAAAACAAACCAAACAAGCTATAAAAAATGTGTTGAAACAGCACAAGTAAACAATAAAAATATAGATAAAATGTTAAAATATTGTTAATGGATAACAATAATACGGTATAAAACATTAAATTCGGTTATATTCGGACGATTAAAAATTTTTCCTGGACACACCAGTAAGTTTTTGGTTCAAATTAGTGTTTAACTATTATTTTTTGTTTTCTTCTGTTCAAGATAACAATACTTATAAGATAACATATACCTAACAATGCCTGTTTTGTCCGTGTAGGAGCCTGAAGATGTCCTCAGCAAGAGGACGAAACGGCGAATAAAAATCATGAAATAAATTCTCTTCCCCCCCCCCCCCTGGGCCGCATCCCGACTAATTCCAACGACACTCCATTGCAAGTAGCCCTCTCATACCAATAGTCGCGTTAATACTGAACGATTCACTGCAGGCCCAAACAATCAAGGCTGAGTTTCATGAATCTGCGGGCTCAGTCGACATACACCTCTCACCTTGCACCCGAGTCGTACCTCATTAGAGCCCGTACAGCAGCTTAGGTTAATCCTATTACACGAGCTCAGCTGACCTGTCTGTCACCAGTCTAACCTACCAGCATGACTTGATTTCGGTGCTGTGAAGCTTTAGTAGCGCAGGTACTGTTTCGCCTAATCACTCGATAGCAAACATCCCCTAATCTTTCCTTTCGCGCTACAGTGTGGGTTTTTGGGATCATCTAGATTTCAACGAGCTGAGATATACAGTAATTTATACAAAAGGTTGGGCGCCAATACTCCGCTAATGATTAGCGGCTACATCGTTGACAAGTTTGTTTTCGACTAAAATAATTTTGGGGCGTCTGAAACAACGCAATATCTCCTCATTAGAGGGTCGCCATTTCGGGGAACGTTCAGGGTTAGATGTAGATCAGTCCGTTGTGAATCGGATGCCCAACGATACATATTTACGTCAGAATTTTTCTAACTAATGAGACACTAATGAGGAAGTTATTCCTTAATACTGTGTCATTAATACTGAGAAACGAAACAAGGGATGACATCCAAAACGGAACAAATAATGCTTTTACTCGAATTCACGAATGGTTTAGCAATAATTGTTTATCAATAAATTCTTGAAAGACCGACTACGTAGCTTTCTCTAATGAATCCGCAAATCGACGTAATTCGTACAACCAGAGAATTTATCAAACATCATGTTTCAATCACGATACATGATACAGCATTAGCCCAAACGGGTTGACAGCGTGAAATATGGGAGACTCCCACCAACACCTATCCGATCAGGGGTATCCGCTTAGGAATCTTATTGCGGAATTCATAGACCAGTCCAGAGTAAAAATTATTCCCGACTTACGATACCAAAGAATGTGTGAATTCTTCACATTACGAAGTAAATCACTCTCAATGACGATATGGAAACTGATGAAGATTTTTGTGGAAAAGACAATGTTCTTCATCAACTTTCGTTTTCTGCGTCTTCGCATTCCCAAGTCAACTATCTTGACTCAAACCAACGCTTTTCCTAACTTTTCCAGGATAAGAATAGAATAGAATTTTGATTTATTTCCACAAATAATTATACATCATAATTGCGCATTATACATGGTGGAAACTTCCCCCCTCATAGATCATTGATCTGTGCCAAGGGGGGGGGGGGGGGGGGAGTTGCAAGTAGATCAATGTTCGACTTGTACGTTTAACAATATGGGAAAAATATAATATATAATTTTAAATACAAGATATATAGTTTTAAATATAAGAGGTGAAAACAATTTATAACAAATAAAGAATTTAAAAATAGTAACAAAATTCTATGAAAAAGATGATTAACATATGGCAATAAGGAAGAATAATTAGATGCTATAGATACTCGACGTCATAGCGTCGCAATCCGACGGGTTAGTAGAAATAAGGAATGAAAAAACTGATTTTTTATAGGAGGATCTGCTGATAGAAATGGGGCGGGCAAAGCAAGCTGGGAGGGATCGCAATATAAATGGTAAATTGTGGTAGGTATGACGGGAGGTAGAAACTAGACGGCTCGAAGGAATGGGCAAGACTGCTCTGGTCGTCGGTCTCAAAATGCGGTCGTTTGTAAGTGTCTTAACATGTCTTAAAATGTCTTAACATTTCCAAGTTACGAAAAGTTTCTTAACTTCTGCAAGGAAAATTTTCGACTTCCGGCCAAGATTTCTATCACTTGGCAGAAGTTGACATCCGTGGCGATGCCGTTGGGTGAATGTTTCTCGTTTTCAAGTTGCTATGTTTTGTGTTATTATAGATTAATTTTGTACAGTGATAATACATTGTTTACCTATCCAAGTTAAAAATGGAAAAGAAAGAGTTAAATTCAATGAACTCGGGAATGGTATGATGAGAGCAAATAAATCGTAGATTTTGATAAAACAACCCCAGTTTTATGTATGTAAGAGTTTCGCAACTTAAACAAACGCAAATTGACATAGAACATTTAAGACAATGAGATTTTGTAGAGGACTTTAGCGAAGACTTCATACCCGCACATATTTATTGGCACCAGATGATGCAGAACTGTATTTTTTCTGAACCAAAGAGTAGTTTGTGCCGCGGATATACCTTTCAAGTCTTACCCTAATAGCTCAGGAAAATTAGGTCCTAAAAACTCTCTTTCATTGTGATTATCCTCTAAAAGTGTTATTTTAGTTTACATATTATAGAGCACCTATACCTATATATAATAGTAGTTTGCGTTTCGTAGTAGCTAAGTATCTCGAGTATATTTTCGAAGTAGGCGAGTGGGTCAATGAGTTCCGCATATTCAAGAAAATTTGATATGGACTTAGCTTAGATCAGAGCAGCAAATTCTGAAATTAGCACAAATATTTCTTTCACCTTCCAGGCTTATATAGAAAACTCAACAAAAAAACGTAGGAGATGGCGAAAGGGGGAGGGGAGGGGAGATTTGGCCAATAGACGGATTTTTTCCCGTTTCGTGTTTATCTTGAAAACTATAAACTTTTCGCATACACCGCTATTTTGGATATGAAATATTATTAAATTTACTTTTGAAATTGAACACCGAATTTCAGTCTCTTTGATTTATTAGGAGAGAAATGAGCTCCCAAGTTCACTCAGCTGATCTGGGTGCTCCTCGACTGATTCTATTCTACATGTCTCATACAGGCCTTGTTTCGAAATTTCAGCTTCAGTGATTAATTACCATAGAAATCAGCTTTATGAGCCAATCAGCTAGTCAAAGATCTAGGCATCGTCTAGTAACTACTGCTTACAAGTACGTACTACTCAATAGTACCTACCATGTTGGGCCTACTTTTCGCATTATTAGTTCATTAGGGTTACTTAGCAATATTAGTTTATATCGTAGCGAAATAAATCAGCTTTCCGTCACATTACAGTGGACGGTGGGTGGTTCATGAGATGTTGTGAAACAAATGAGAACATACCAAAAAGTGGCGAACGATTTTCCTGATATGAGAACTAAGGGAGTTACTTTTCCCTAGCAACGCATTGTTTGTACGTAAAAATCAATATAAACCATGTCGGATCTCACTTAATTTCGCTTAATTTTCAAGCAAAAATCCAGCGGTTATACATGATACATGTTGAAACTTTTGCATTTCTGACTTAAGCTGTAATTTCCTCAACTTTAGGAAAAGGAAATCGCTCACGATTGATGGCCTTATTTAAGAGCTTCGGGTCAATACAAACCCTAAGGGAATCATCCTTCTTTTGGACTTCGACCATTTGGCTCATCCATTCTGTCGGTTCATCCGGTGGCGTAATAATACCCATTTTCACCATCTTGTCAATTTCCCTTTTAACTTTAGGAAATAGCTTATAAAGAATTCGTCTCACTGGGGTAACTATTGGCCTCGCCATTTCGTTTAACTTTATAGAGACTTTGTGCCTCTCAGCTAAACCAACTCCACTATCAAATAACGTTTCATAGTTTTTAAGCAAAGGTAAGTATTCGCCTCTGCCTCAGTAGGATTTTTAGTTTTGTCAAAAGCAATTCGCCTAAACACGTTGCATTGAGCACAGCTGTCAGTTTTGAAGGTAGCCAATACGCCATTGATCTCTGACTGGTTACATCCAACCGTTTCTGAGGAGCAGAGGTTGTCTCAACTTCCATCGCGCCAATTCGAAAAATGTCCATCTAAAATTCTTTTTGAGAGATCACAAAGCAGCTCATCTACCGATTGTTGTTATCCACTCATACGAGCAAAATGATGTATTTTATAGCATTTGTCACACCTTTCGTAATAGGCAAGACAACGACCTTTCTGGTGATTGTAGCCACAAAATGTACATTGCCGAATAGTTACTTTCTTATCATCAGTTGTAACTATAGCAATACCAGATTTTTCTCTTGATTTTGAACCATTATATATAAAAGTACTTCCACACAGGCCGAGAATTGATAACACCTTAAGGCTCTTCTACCACTTCTGACTTCACAATATGTTGGTACTTGGGGTCGAATCATTGCTGAATACTCCATTTCGGTGGTGCTTGAAACATCACCCAAACCAAACAGTTTTACTTCCGCCACTTTCTCTATAATGACACAGATGAAGATATATCTGACCAGACTATCATTCAAATAACCGAACTCACAAACTTAACTCAGGTTCTGCTACACAGCCTTATACTCCTCATAAAGTTCAGTAGGAGCCTGGTTACGAGTAAAATAATACGTGTCGGCAATATGTAATTTGGTTGTGACATGCAATGTCCATCAAATTTCTCTAACACCCTATCTAGAGCGTCTTTTTCTGATGAATCTAAAACATCATTGAACGGGTCACCAGCACCATTAAGAAAAAAATCGCCACTTTTCTGTTATCGCTCGCTTTATCATAATGGACTTCCATAAACCTCTGAAATCGGCGCTTAGATCGTTTCCCATTTTCCTCCATATCATCAGCGTGCTCTGCAATATTTCTAATCATTCTCTTGGTCAAAATTTAAAACTAACACCGCTTCCACCAAGTAATAAAATGAATGAAAATTCAGACATTTATGGCTATACGACAGTTATCTGTCCTCCAAAACTAAATTAACACCC
This sequence comes from Adelphocoris suturalis, assembly GCA_030762985.1. Lineage (NCBI taxonomy): Eukaryota > Metazoa > Arthropoda > Insecta > Hemiptera > Miridae > Adelphocoris > Adelphocoris suturalis. The sequence continues at coordinate 78,956,335 of CM061045.1, read as the reverse complement.
TCTTTACGAAAGTACTGTTCCAACAAACCTTGAGAATTTCGGATTCGCTGTTTTGGTGGGGGGGGGGGGTAATTACCGATCTTATTCCTTTTTAGGACGTCCCTCAGAAGCTAAGACAGGCAAGGCTTCGTACTTAAGAGGGACGACCTATTGGAATTGATCCAAGGGGGTAGGGGACAACCCAAGCATGAGAAAAAAATCATCGCATACAAATCCGTTTAACCATTCTAAGACCGAATACGTGAACAAACCATAGGTGTATGTATGTTTGTGTGTGTGTGTCTGTGTGTGTGACGAAATTTGTCAACGCTGCACAGGCCACAATTCTCAACCGATTTTGGAGATTCTTTCTTTGTTCAATATCAATTTTTGTATATATGTATGTATGTATGTATGTATGTATGTATGTATGTATGTATGCGACCGTATCATGGCGCGGGGTATGGTGCGGGAAAAGCGCCACGGAGTTACTCGAGTTGGGCATCTCGGCAGGAGTACTCCGTGGTATCACCACCCGCGTCCTGAGGGGTTCTTACTTGAACTGGTGGTCATTTTATAGGGGCACTTCCTTTCATCCCATTCTTCCTCCTCGTCCTGCAACTTCCCTTATCCCTAGAGCCGGCGTCGGGTAAACCTGGGCGTCCTCCCCACTTTTTTTATTTTATTTGTTTATTTTTCAATTTAATGGTGTGCCCCCTCCGCCTTTGAGGGGAGGTTTCTTAAAAAAACTCGGCGCTCCGCGCCTCGCCAGGGGGCAAGCCCCCTGGACCCCCGGTTACCTCTATTTACATACTTCGGACGAAATTATTGAAACACAGAATGTGTTTGCGTTGTCGCGCAACCAAGTGACAACCAAACAAGCGTCATTGTTTACTATTCATTTACTATTCATGCTCATAACTCAGGTTGATGGCCACGCACTTCACAGTAGTTAACATAATATGGTTGGATAAATCAGGAGCTTTCCAACGAATGGTGAACGATTTCTGTGCGATTAAAATTGCGGAAGTTCCATTTCCCTACCAACGGCTCGGTTGTACGTGAAAATCATAAGAAAATTTACAAGCGGTTGCAATCATGTTGACAATATCAATTATTGAGAATGATCATCTGTGTGTAAACAATTGATTCAAATAACCATGCTCATAACTCAGGTTGATGGCCACGCACTTCGCAGTAGTTAACATAATATGGTTGGATAAATCAGGAGCTTTCCAACGAATGGTGAACGATTTCTGTGCGATTAAAATTGCGGAAGTTCCATTTCCCTACCAACGGCTCGGTTGTACGTGAAAATCATCACCGTCACACATTTCGTTACATCCCGCGTTCCATTTTCGGCTAGTTAGTCCATGGCTAAAACACATTCTGTGTTAAAATATATATATATATTATGTATGTATGTATGTATGTATGTATGTATGTATGTATGTATGTATGTATGTATGTATATATGTATGTATATATGTATGTATGTATGTATGTATGTATGTATGTATGTATGTATGTATGTATGTATTTATGTATGTATGTATGTAAGTTTGTATGTATGTATGTGTCATTCCAGACGATAACTGTCCGTAGAATTGTGCTAGAAACTTCAAACAAATTTTAAAATGTTAAGGACACAAAACGAATGTTCAGTTTCGTTGGCCAGCATGATCAGATAACATCTTCGGGTTGAAATTTTCAAAAATGTAGTCAAAAATTTCAAAATAGCCTGTTTTTTGCGATTTGTTGTGCGAAATAATTTTTTCAGCATACTAACATGTGGTATATTCCTTATCAGCGTAAAAGTTCCTATAAGAATATGTATCAAGTTTTCAAAAATTTCAAAGTTGAAAAATCAGTCAAAAATCGAAATAATGCCGTTCGCTAGTTGTAAAAATCGGTAATATTTGCATGAAACAATGTCCAAATTCAGATTGAACTACTCTTATGGGAGTATCCCTGTACCTATAACCAATCCTAGAACCATGATGTTTAAGGCTAGAACCATGCTGTAGATAGAATTTGAGTCCATGTTTGTCTATCAAAATCATAAACTAAAATTCCTCTACACGATCAATAGCGACTGAAATGTCGAAGATTTCTTCAAAAATTCGCTCATGGGGTCATACTGCATGACTGGACTTTTTTTTGTTTAACTATGAATCCGGTCTAGTTTTGGATCGCATATCATGAGTTTCAAATTTCACAAAGAAAGGGGGCGAATGGAGTGGGTTATAGTAATAAATCATGATGTTTTAATTAACCTCGTCCAGATTTTCGTGATTTTATTATTATTTTATTTATAGATATTTGTTTATTTAATTTTAAATTTTTTTTAATTGTTATTTATTTATTTTTTAAATATGAATTTGATCTAGTTTTGGGAGATGCATCAGGGGTTTCAAGAATGGAGACGGTAATAGTAATAAATCTTAATGTTTCAACTATTCTCGTCAGATTTTCGTGATTTTTTTTTTTTTTCTAATTATGAATTTGGTCCTGTTTTGGAAAATATGTCAGGAGTATCAAATTTCATGCTAAAAGTTTTATGATGAAAATTTATTTTCGGTGGAGGGCGTTAATGGGGTGGGGGGGAATTTCGAGGAATCATGATATTTTTATATTAAATTTTTCTCATTTTTACTCTAACCCATTCATAAGGACGTCCCTGTTATGCATGCATTACTTACCTATATAATCTGTTAATAAATGCTGATCATGAATAGGTCAATTACTCACCGACTTCTCAGCACGTGTGCATTTCCTTTCAATTAAGTAAGGATCATGCATTTCGCCCTGAATGAAAAGAATAAGGAAATTCTTCTTGTTTTCTATACTATGTAAATGCCGTTCAAAAAGCACTATCAAAATTTTATACTACGGATACGCATACGTAGTTTAAACATAAATGGGATAGAGTTTGGGGTGGTACAAATTCCACAGAAGTTGGCTCTCCCAACGTTGTCTATAACTTCCTCCATACATCATCACTGTCATACTTTTCCACGCACATTGATATTACACTAAGCGAATTTGTTATTTTGCGGACTCAAATGGTTTTTGTCTGTCATACTCCGATTAGAATTCACAAAATTGTGTTTACTAGACGATTTTCATAACTTCCACCCACATTATGCGCCTCACTTCCAACTACCTGTCAGTAATACAATAGTACAGACAAGTAAAACTGGCCACATTACCGAATAGGATACCCTTCATCAAATCCGCACACTGACTTCTTAAAGATATTTGATTTGCATTATTGTATTGATTATTGATAAGTTCCTATATCTATACTATTGAGCCCCATCGATTACCCTAATATTATAGCACCTAGTGGGTCCGCTAGCCAGAGTCCTAGAGATGTTAAAAAAAAAGAATCTATATTGTAGGTATATCTGATGCTGTATATAGGAACCCAAAAAAGTCTGCCAATTTGAGTGTGGCTTGTATCCGTCATACCAATGTGGGTAGCAAACTGGTTTTGTGGCTTCAGCGAACAAACCTATTACCATTTTGATGTTCTCGAATCTAAAAAATTTGACGCACATTCGGTCCGCACTAATAACAATATTTGGAAAAAATTGGCTTGAGGTATTCAATTTGAGTTCTTACTAATATCGAGAATGTTCAAAATTGAAAACACTTTGGGTAAATCTTTTTTTTTTTTTTTTTTTTTTAATCATGCAAAAGGAGCTCGTTCCGACGTGCACGATAACCTTTACTTCACAAGCGAGTAAAGTTGAATATTCCTTTTCTTTTATCTCGTGTACTCAAATATTCATTATTATCGTCATTTTAGAAATCAAATTAAGTCGCTAATATTGTCTTTCTGTTGAAGGAGAAAGCAAAAAAGGACAAATTAATTTAAAAATCCGAGAGAGAGATCTTAGTACTACCACTTAAGATATTATAAATACGCGACAAAATAATAATAAGAAGAACAAAGTTAAATAAAGGACACGTCGCGAGAATTTTTGCCAAATTTCTATGCAGTGGTTTGGTATGTGAGGAGTCGAGCAACATCGCCCCCGTAACCGCTCGAGATCGAGCGTTCAACGCTGAACTCCCGTTGATCGGAGATTAATATCCATGGAGAAATCCAATACTGCGGAGGATCTCCGTTCAGTAGTCAAACCGCGACTTGAACTCGCATCAAAAACTTTGTGAAACCTACCCTAAGTAGGTTCACCCCGTATAAGAATCGTAAAAAGATGGGGGTGTGTTGCACTTTCTCGGCTTGTCGGTGGATCCAGAGGCTTTAGAGAATCTTGGGACTACTCGTTTGGCTTTCAAAGAGGTAGAACGGTGGAAGCTATAAGTTAACTGAAAGTTAATAGTTTTTACTATTCACACTAACAGACAGGCTACAATCACTCCTCCAGTATTGGCCGCTGCACACATCTTGACTCTTTCAGTTAAGTAGTCTACACTTTGTTTTTGGGTGGAGCATCAACCCTTTAATACAAAATATTAATGGCGCTTTTGCGTTCTGTTTACTCCATCATGTCATTGAATGACGTTTGTTGTGAATGCCTTAGGGCTCGCTTTTGTTAATAAATGATGTAACACGGAACTTCAGGCCAGACGAAATTAAAATCACATCTTCCCTCCCCCGTAATAACACCGTCATTGGTTTATATGTGGAAATCCACAAACGCGATGTCATTTTGTCAGGTCAATGATTTGTCGGATCAATCGCAATTATTAGTCAATTCAGTGTGAGGGAGTCAGAGCAAATATGGACCTTCGGCAGATTAGCGCTTATGCCATCTAACCGGTATAGTGCTCCAATGTTAGTTTCAATGTGAGTACTGGAGTATAAATAAACTGGAGTTTAAAAAATAATCTGGTCTGAGGAGACAAACATATTAAAAATTTTGGTTGGATAAGTAATAGCCCGTTTATCTACCATCCCTAAATATTGTCACTCACATTTTACGATTTAGTCTTAACCAGCCTGAACTATTATAGTTTCGTCTGTGTCTGTTTACAAATACTTCGCACATACATAACGGTTACAATTTTAATTTTTACATTTTTACAAAATGTTAGTCGTTACGCGGGTTAGGCCCTATAAATCTTCTGGGTATGCACAAACGTTGTATCCTCAATTTCTTGCGACCTTGTGGTACGGTTCAGTTCACATTTGCAGGATTGTTGAGGATAAAACGACTCAATAATTTTGTGAATTTAGTAAATATATTAAATCACTAGTAACCATTACACATGCGCAAACAGAAAATCCTTGCGAAAAGCTCTAATTCAGAAATTCGGAACTGATTTTTATGAAAGATCCCTGGGTTATGCGGGTTAGGCCGTCGATTGTCCTGTGTGAAACTCATCGATTGTAGATCTACAGTACTCTCGGCGCATGCGCATCTGTTAATTCCTAGCAGTACTTTGCTTCTACTTTCAACAAAATAAATAATAACTCATACTTTTCATTTTCTTCAAGTTCTGCTCCAGATAACACAACTGAAACACCCATTCCACATCTCTCACACTTGCCCATAACTCTATTTAGGACATCCCTCGGAAGCTATCGGTTTAAAAATATTCTGGATGTCATTATGCATTTGTCCGCTACTTGGGACAACACCAATAAGGCCTACTTCTAGTTTACGGAGTGGAGAAGGATACCGTTCATTGTTAGAAGTATCCATCAATAGGAGAATGGAAGGAAACCGAATTTATTATGAGGTTCTTTCTTTACAAAGAGATCCCTTTGTTTTGACCTTAACACAAGAGCATATGGAGTCTTCTGAAGTGAGGAATGATTCAATTTTTCCTATTTGCTTCTTTTTACTAAACCTTACATTCCTCTATCTAAAAAACATATTCTGAACATTTTACGAGTACGCAAAACAAATATACCTACACTTCGATATATGCGAAGTTGGTAGGTATTTATTAGAGCTATAGTGATAGTCATTCGTGGACACGTCTAGTTATGTAAAATAGTACATTTTTGAGAGTCAAGCCATTATTTATATTATTGATATTATTCTCATTTTGGTAGATATTCAATTATTTGTTTCCGAGAACATCTATAATTATATGACTAATGATGAAAGTTCGTTTGATACTCATTAACCATGCCACAAATGCTAACGATGTTTATCGCATAAACGCCAGTCAATTGGATACAGAAATATAGATGTAACCATGCAACTTTTTTCCGACTCGCAGTTAACATTTAATTCAAGGCCACTTCCAATCACAGTGCGTAGAATCGTTCGTGATAATAAAAATAGTAAGTTTTATTCTGCTCATTATCGTCCATTTTGAACTACATATCCGTCTATTGGTTGGTTTGATTCATAGATATCCCTACGTTATCATGCAAAATGAAACTATTAAACTGAAAAACTAAGAACTTTCTTCTCTCCACTATATTCGGATAGATATGTGCGTTTGAACGAGCACTATACCGAGCATTGGCGAGCACTATAGACCTACTACAGAGTTGTCTGGAGCCTTAATTGGGATTACCCACACTTTCAACAACGGAGGATGGGAATTCTCATAGCACAAACACACACACAGCTGTATATTTGAGCACTGTTGAGTTCTTAACTCTCCTTCCATACAGCTGTTGTCATACTCCAAGTATGCTAGATATGTCTCGTTTACAGAAATGTTAGGTTATATTTAGATCTTTGAAGTCTAACGATAAAAGTCGAGTGTTTTCTGTGATCTTTAAATCCCGGAGCTTAGTGATGAGTTCGTTGGTATTAACAATTTTCGCATGTTGTGAATATTTCCGTTATCTACAGAAAAGCTCAGAACCAAAATGTTTGTCATTGTGTGTGGCACATTTCACTTCCGTATTCGTCACGAGTTAAATCTTTTAACTAACAATTTATTATATAATCGCCATCAGTTTGAAGTTCCATCATTATGCGTTCCCTATAAGGCCTCGTGCACATCGATCCAAGTGCTGGCGGTGGTGGCTGGCGTAAGCTTCGGCTGTCCTGAGGTAGAAGGACGCCTGGGGCCATGGGACGGTTGGTACTGAACTCTTCCTACTTTCACTGTACAAACGTCTTCACGAAATTATAAAATAGCATCCCTTCATGCTAAGAAACAGCATGGATACTATTTATTACACAGGAACTTTGTGTCCACCGAAAAGCTTTGGGTAGGAAGAACATTTGAACCTGGTGTAGGTATCAGGTTGGTTTTGTTTCTGTCAGCTCCTACAGTTTTTGGGCTGAACGGATTATATGTCATTGCATATCATTATAAATATCTTTGTTTATAAAAAGTCTACTTGGGGAAATGTGCGGTTAATGTGTTTTTGGTTGTAACGGTCGATCCGATTACCAACAAATCCAATTTCGTAAATAGGTACCTTCTACCTTACCTCTGATGTACAATGAAATTGATCAATGTTGGATGTGGATTCTTGATATTAATTCGAAGAAAGTCAAGCCTACAAAACTTCATACATTAAAAACACCTAACATAATAATACCTAATTAGATCCTAATTAGACCTAATAACATTCTTGGTGGGTGGGTTGATACTTTTGACGTAGGATGGCATAAACAATCATAGATTTGTTTTTTGTTTTTATCTTTTTGAAGAGGATTCCTTCAAAAAGTTGATTTTACTTGTTTCCCGAATGTAAAAGGTTATTTAAGTACTCACAGCAATTTCAACACGAACTAAATCACTCAAGGAATATTAGTGGAAACCCATTTCAATGAAGAAAACGGATGTTAGTGAAGAACATTCTCTATTTCCACGTTCTTTAACCGTTTATCTTTCCTTTTTCCGAACAAAATGCACAGGCAAACAAAATACAACCCAGCAACGCCTACTGTCTCAGTTTAATGAACTTAAATAAACAATTTTATCATCATTTTTCTATAGCCACTTTCAAGTGCAATGACTGAAGCATCATCAAACACATTCTTTGTGCCTGAAAACTGAAAGAAAACGTTCCACGCATGGAGAAAACTGGTCATCAGTGAGAATTTCATAGAGGAAAATCGGACCAGATGCGCGGAGAGCTACGAGCTACGCCGCTATTATACGCCGCTTTTCGCCGATAGACTTGTTTCCAGCCTATGCACAAGGCCTATATTAATCAAAAGAATGACTCAAAGGATCCGTTTCTATCAAAGAGCAGGGTTTTTTCTATCCTCATGCCCATGAATTCCCTTTGTTCCTAATTTTAATTCCAATTCCACTGTATACCCTGAAACGCCCGGGTGATAAATTAATAGTTAGTCCGTTTTCTACCCTCGTCATGCACAGCAGACGTTGTTTTCCGTAACTTCACCCGCCCTGTCAAAACCTTCGAAAATAACAGATAGAGCAGCAGGCTAATGTCAGCTCCAGGAATGCGGCGCGACTTCGATTACGGCTGTTAGGCATTAACTGGCGAATCTCAAGCTCCGTGGCAATTTGGTTTCATTACATACCTTCAGTCCTTTAATTCCTCATTAGGCAACTCACAAATGCTATACCAACAGTAACTATGAGATGAGGCGAACAAATGTAGTTACTTCAGTAAGTTGGGTAGTTTCAGTCCGTGTGGCTCGACGTTTTGTTTAATTAATTAGTTAATTCATATGGACTCGGCATGTAATGAATAACTGACCGATACTGAATAGTTAATTATTATTCTCGATTATATACACGGAAATCCTCTTGACTGTACCTAAGAGTGATCCAGGAGCTCCAAACAGCCACCTGTTTTTTTAGCATTCACCCACTCAACTTACGGATGAAGCTAAATAAACTGAAACCACATCTTCACAAAACAAAGTTCCGAACCCCAAAACGAAATCAATCCCAGTTTCGAGGATCAGTTTGAATACTGAAAATCAAAGCCCCTCAAAACAAATTAGCTTTTAAGGTTTAAAATTGGGTTATAACCAATAAACAAAATTGCAGTAGTTGTCCGTTCCATGAGATTTATATCATTGCTGTTTGAGACAGACAAGTGCTAATTTCGAAAAATAATTTTACTAATGTATAGAGTTTTCACCTTGAACTATAAATGTGTACGCGGTAGGTACCTACTCATTTAAACTCAACCCTGTGCAGACTATATGAGGAGACAGATGAAACAGTGTGCCACATAATCTTCAAGTGCCCTGCACTCACCTATCGCAGATTTGAACTCTTTGGGGCACAAACCCCGGTGATGTCTATTCGAAGCGAACAATTAATCAAAGGACTCACACCCCTCACCAGAGGGCTGAATCTCTTTGATTAAACACAAAACTCTCAGAAAAGTACAAACGCCAACAGGCTTCCGTGCCTGGGGCCAAAAACAACCCCACCCAGAGAGTTTTCCTATACATCTACATCTACATACTCATTTTGTCCGGCATCTCTCCCCTCGACAAAGGAATTATAAACGCCGATTACAGAAGTTTGTTGAGGCTTGCGTTGCGCATTTGTGATGCCTGTTTGGTATGCTAGAGCTGTTATAGCATGACTATTATAAAATCATGCTCTAGTCAATGTATAGCCACATGTGAACTGCGTCTGGTTACCAAGTGCAATTTACAACTGCTTCATCTGTGATTATTCATCCTCTCATTTAATTATTATTGTTTCCTCTACAAAAAAATACCCCACACATTGTAAATTCCAACTCTTGTATATTGTCTACGCCAAATAGACCGTCATGGAGTTCCTTTGATCTTTTCTAGGTGAATTGGGTGTCTATGAATGTAAAACACGGTTCTGATCTCACCTGAGAATAACAATTTGTACCAAGCCCTTCTATCTGCAGGTGTGTCGACTGAGTGGCGGTGTTCAATTATGACGACTGGAATTTCTTGAAAGTGGATCTTCGTGTGGAGAAATATCTTGCTAAGTACCTACCAAATAAAATTTGATCTGCTGCTGATGTGGTCACGATGAGTTTTCTAAATTTGGAAAAACCTACGTGGCTCTCTTGCTCAGTTTCCTTCAACCTTAAAGAATAAGGCGATCCAATCCTCTGAACACACTAAATTTCCAAGTGTCACTTTGGATCGTGGCTTTCTATTTAGGAAGCCTAGTGAATAACTGTGCTCCCAGTCCCAGTCCAGCTGTTTCGATCTTCGAAAGGATTTTGTCGCTTGGCAGATTGGGCTCTTTGAGATGAACCCCAATAAACTTAATGAGAGCGTTGCAAATCCAAAAAGCACGTCTTGCGAATCGCCCTCAGTATTCTCTCTTCTACGTCCTGTTGGGGCACTTGGCATGGACAGGATCGCTGGCTATCTCCACAATTTATATGTAATATTGAATTTTTAATTTTTGTGGCAAAGCAAGAATCCCAATCGACAATTACCGATTTCAACAAGACTACAACGTCAGATGATATTCTTGTACATGTTTGGCGAAAAGCGGAATCTTTCTGAATATCCGCTACATTAATTAGATGGATGCAATTGACCGGTTTCCAGGGAAACTGTAATTTGGTAATCAACCTGCGAGAGGTCGCATTTCACCAGTGAAGCTCTGAACGCACAAACACAGGCCCACCTGCAATTGAAGTGAAACGAATAAACAATTGTTCAAATAACAGTTGCATGCTGGATCTGCCGAGAGCTCAAAACCCCTGTGAATGCGTGCAAGACCGTTTGAAGGTTTATTGCTCCGCGACACGAACCCTCCGTTTTCTATTTTATTTGGGTTTAATGGTGACACAAATCATGAGCGAACTCTCTTACAAACTCGCTCGAACCAGCTTCCATTCACGAGAGGCGATGAAAAAACTTCTCGCACTCACGCGTTTCTAATACCCGTCCAACCAACATCGTTCTCAATTGTAGTCTTTCTATGAAATGAAACATGTTCAGATTGAAGTAAATCATTGTCAGGAGTAACCTTTTTCTGTATAGCCTTGTGGCAACTCGGAGTATAATTATTCTAATATTCTGACTCTCAATTAACTTAACCGCAATGTACTTCACCAAAAAAGTAGAGATAGTCAACATTAATGTTGAAAATAATTACGAGGTTCTTTGTCCTACGGACCTTTTCCAACTTAATGTCATCTCGTTTTTCAAAAGATGTACGACAGGCTGACGTCCTGAGCTCAGGGTAAAATCATAGTGAATTTCCCAAATTTTGAAACATTTAAGAAATAGAAAAACGCATGCACGGAAAATCGATGAAAATAAGAAAATCAAGATGGTTAGAATGAATGTGGGAGACCGCAGCGTCTTGCCATTGAAAACCCTTCCTCGCACCACGGAATACACGTAGGTATATTTAAAAAACTTGATCGTGATTGTAACACCACTGCAATCCAGTCAAACTATTATTCCTAATATCAATCTGAAAAAATCTCTGTGATGCCGCATGATTGTATGGGCAAATTCTCGTGAAATATGGCATGACATTTCTGATAATTTTGATATTTGAGCAATTCGTATGCTCAGATATTACGCTATAAAGAAAAAACAAATTCTTGGATTTTTACAATGATTTGCAGTTTTTATCGATTCATAGTTGATCATATTACATTATTAAAATCAAATTTAATGATTTTTCAGCACATTTTTTGAGATTTTACCAATTCATTGTGCTCAAAGTCTTATCCATTATTTAAAAATGCTTTATGTTTTTGCGAGAGAACGGATTTTTGAGAGAGAGAAAGAGAGAGAGAGAGAGAGAGAGAGAGCTTCCGTGAAAGATGAAAACACTTGCTTTGAAATGTTACAGGTCCCGACCACCTATATAGAAAACAACTTTTAAAATCTATATGCTACCATGAAAACCCGAGTTCATCAAAACAAGTTTGAGCAATTCGCTACAGGATACTAATCAATAAGTCCAACTAATCTGAATCTTTACTAAGAGATTGACTTTTAGATGTTTGGTATATATTTTTGAGATGCTGGCAAAGCGAGCATCTAGACCACTGATCCAATCTATAAACTAATCCACGTAAAATCTCCCCAAGAAAGATTATATTAGATTGTAGACGATCTTACTCTAGCATTGACAAGCTAAACTAGTTTTGACGAATTTCGGGTATTTACGGCAAGTAACATATTTTTGTTATGAAAAACTTTAAACTCCAGGAATCGGTTCAGAATGCCTCAACACGGATTTTGATAAAAAAAATTTTTGGAAAATTCAAATTTTTGTTCACTAAAATTTGCTATAATGCCTACAATACAAAATTTTGACTTGAAGTTTTTTTTTTGCCAGAAAATGTATAGTTAACCTATTCTCACATTTTAAAACAAATAATATAAATATAATCCGACAATTTACGTAAATTTCGTATACAAATTCATGCTGCATGACTGGAACTTCGCAGTTTTTGTGTACAAATGTATACGGGAGTTTATAAATAAGAATGAAAGTGATGATAAGGACAAAGGGACAAAGAAGAGGGGGGGGAATGTAGGGACAAAGGGATTGGAGTGAATTTCTTGTGGATGAAGTACCTTGTAGGGTTGCTGTATAACGAGCGTGCGGATCAAGCAGCGAATACTGTAGCTCGGGAGGGCATGGCCCTTAAATGTTGGATTGCCCTTAAATGTTGGATTGCCAAAGGAAGAGTATTATGCCATCTCGAAACGATCAATTATGGAGTGCTGGCAGGAACAGTATAAGACTGGACCAAAGGGTCAATTTTACAAACAAATGAACCCCAGAATGGATATTGTACCATGGCATAGGATTGTCAACAAACCTAAATATTTTATTAGAATATTTTGTCGGCCATGCCATTTGTCCGGAATATTTCACCGTATCGGAAGAAGAGACGAACCAGAGTGTGACTG